>BSWB01000006.1:97322500-97743544 GCA_033239125.1 Fagopyrum homotropicum
ATTTTCCTATAAAAAGGGTTGGATTTTCCACAAATCGACATCCGCTTACACCGATATCATGCTATACATCTAGCATAGATCCGAATACACCACTGCAGCCATACTCCAGTTGGGAGATATGAAGAACCTTTTTGAAGGTTGAAGGAAGAAAGTCTATAGCTTTTATAGCTTTTTGAAGGGTTTTTGTAAGATCATCTTAGATTCCCTTCTTTGTTGATTGTCTTATTAGATTGTGATCCAAGGAACGCTTGTTGGTTTGATAATTGATTCAGTTATTGAAGCCTTTCTCTTAAGGTTTTCTTGTTTAATTATTCTTTTTCTTCCCATATATTTGATTAATACTTTCATGATGATGAGTGGCTAATCTCTTTGTGTGATTCTAGGGTGATTGGCTGAAGGTTGTGGGAAAACAATGATAGAATAATCTTAATCACAGTAGGACCCTGAAAGTTCGAGTCTTTACCTTAACCCTAAGCATCTCGCTCAGTCGATGAACATCTCGGCCGGGGTGGAATTTGGCTGACCGAGGTGACTTATCTGATCCGAAACTCAGAGTTAAGTGTTAGAGTTTGCCAAATCCTATTTTTATTACACCTTTCCTGGTTCAATGCAAGCCTAGGATGAGACTTACCCGGTAATTCCTTTGTTTGTTTACCTAAGATCATAAGTGTAGGTAATAAAGGTTTATCCTTTATTGGGGTTCGAGTGTGCTTTCATTCCATCTTTGTGAGTTAGCCTGAGACTTACCCGGTAAAGGTTGATTCTATTCCCTTAGATGGTGTGTTTGTTTGAGGTTATAGTTCTTTATCTTAATTCCTTGAGACTTACCCGGTAATAGGAGTTACGGTTTGGGATTAGTGAGTAGTGAGACTTACCCGGTGATCTATTCCACTTTAGTAACACCTTCCATATGCAAAAACCTCAGCTTTGTCCGCTTATCTTTAGATCTTGAGTTGGAACCACAACTAGATGCTTTAATCCCTAGAATTGCATATTTCGTTAATTGACTTTTTATCATCTTTGATTGTTTTAATTGCTTTGTGGTTAGTAATTGCTAAAGCTTACCTATTCCGACTTTGTTTCACTAAGTCCCTATGACCGACCCCTGGAATTCCTTGCTTTTTACTACGATTGACCCGTACACTGCGGGTTCGCATCCTTGTTTTAAGCTTACATCTAGGGTTATAAATTTAAAGCTTGCACACACCGTTTGGAGCGAACAAGAGAGAAGAGACTCGCACAAGAACAAAAGGAATAGAAGCAGATATGGCCGCTCTAAGGGCCCAGTTTCTGCCTCGCCCGATCCTAGATCCTCGACAGATGCAAGATCCAGTTCATGTTGCCCTGGCCGAGGTAAACCTACCACCTCGGATGCCTATCCGAGATGTTCTTTTTGCTGGAGTTCCACAAACCCTAGGGCAAATGATGGACCCCAATCAGCAAGTCAGGTGTCCAGGAGTCAACCTAGGTGATCCAGCTGAGCATGATTATGAACTTCGACAGCAAGTTCTAACCATGATCCGACAATGTCAATTTGGAGGTTTGGAGAGAGAGTCTCTGCATCAGCATATGCAAAACTATGAGATTCTGATGGAGACTTTGAGACCTTCAAGATTAGAGAATAATAACTACAAGTTGAGGCCTTTCTATTTCTTTTTGAAAGAGTAGGCGCTTGCTTGGTATCAATCTCTTCCGGCCGGAAAAATCCACACTTGCGAAGAGATGACAACGGAGTTTCTAACTAAGTTCTTTCTTCCCTCTAAGACCGCTGAATTGAGGGGAAAGATCAATGCTTTTATTATGAAGGACAAGGAGAGTTTGTCCAAGTCATGGGAGAGATTCAAGGATCTTCTATTGGATTGCCCACATCATGGGATTCCAAAGATCGAGTTGCTGGAAATTTATTTCAAGAGGTTGGGTGGAGCTACTTTTCACCGGCACATTCATGGACATGCAAATAGATGAAGCATGAGATTTCATTGAGAAGCAAGCTTTACATATGGAGAAGTACTCCCATCAAGGAACTGAAAATGGAGCAAGGAGAGTTAGTTTTTAGGACACATCATCAAATGGAGCTCAACTCACCTCGCTTAGCAATGAGGTAAAAGCATTAAAGAAGCTTTTAGTAGCTCAAACGAAGAAGGAGCAAAATGGAGGATATCAAGGGTGAAACAACTATCAAGGGCCGCGGAACAACAATTACAACAACAATAGAAACTCCAACAACAACAATTGGAGATCTAATCAACAAAATCCCGGTAACACTTATTCTCATGCTAATAATGCTTTTAGCCCCCCCTCTTCTTCTTCTACTTCATTGAGAAGCCAGGAGCCTGGATCGAGTTCGTCCTAGCTAGAAAAGAAGGATGCAGTGCTGGAGGCAATTCTGATCAAGCTTAACGCTATGGAGACATCAATGAATTCATTTTTGAAGGCACAAAAGACCTTAGAGCAACAAGTCTTCAACAAGGCGAATGAGGCGCTACGAGATCCAGGGAAGCTCCTAGCAAGGATAGAGAGCAACCCCAAGGGACAAATTATGGCAATTACAACACGAAGTGGACTGAAAACTGCAGATCTAGTACCTCGGTCGAGCCACGACCAAATGAACACTTCGGCCGAGGTGCCAAACGAGGTGGAGCCCCAGAAAGCGAAAGACAAATCTGAAGTTTATGTTCCACCTCCTACTTATAAACCACCACTTCCATTCCCTCAGTCAAGGGCAAGGGCACATCTAGACAAGCATTTTGGTAAGTTTCTAGACCTTATGAATAAACTACACATTAACATACCTTTCCTTGATGCCATTCTAGGGATGCCCGCCTATGGGAAGTTTCTGAAAGAGATTCTATCAAGAAAGAGGAAGCTGGAAGATTTTGGGGAAGTGAGGATGACATATATATCTTCGGAGCTCATTCAAATCATGAAGGAGAAGATGCCACCCAAATTAAGAGATCCCGGTTTATTTTGCACTCCCATTCAAGTTGGGGATGTAACTTATGATGTATTGTGTGATCTAGGAGCCAACGTAAGTATCATTCCGCTGGAGCTATGTAAGAAAGTCGGCCTTGGAGAACCCAAGCCGGTGAAGATGAAACTATACATGGCGGATCGCTCCATTACCCATCCAGTAGGCATTTTGGAAGACGTCTCCGTCAAGTTAGGTAATTTCTACTTACCTATAGACTTTGTTGTACTTGACATTCCCGCAGATTATCCCGTATCATTCTCGGGAGACCATTTCTAGCAACTTCAGGTTGCAATGTGGATTGTAAGAACGCCAAGTTAAAATTCAACATTGGTGGAGATCATGTGGAGTTTGCATTGCTTGCTGCAATGAAAGGAGAGCCGCTGGAAGACGACATCTTCAACATCTATCATGAAGAAGAATCAAGAGAATTGGTGAGCTCTATCCTTATTAATAACCCTCTTGAAAGAGTTCGTGGTTTTAGTTTAATGGAGGAAGGTATAGATGTCTCTTGTGATGCAGATATACGGAGCTTGAAAGCATTGGAAGCAGATCCAGGAGCTAAGATTGAGAAACTAATCTAGGAGAAGAAGAGCAATTTAGGTTTCGGTCCCAGTTCCAATACCTCGACCGAGGCACTTCCTGGACCGAGCGAGGTGTTCTTGTTTGAAGAACATCTCGGTCACCCAACTTGGGCCTCGACCGAGGTCGCAAGTGAGATGATGGGAACTGAGACTTCTTAAATTCCAGTTCTTCGATCTAAGTGTACTTCACTGGAAGGAGAAGGCACAGATCCACCTCAGAAAGCACCCCCAGTCGTGGAGCTTAAACTACTTCCTAGTCACTTGGGGTATGTTTTCCTTGGCCCTGATTCTACTTATCCCGTCATCGTTAGTGCTTCACTTTCGGAAACTGAATTGTCTAAACTGATGCATGTCCTGAGAAAACATCGAAAGGCTTTAGGTTATACTATTGATGATCTTGTTGGTATTAAGCCTTCTTTTTGCATGCATAAGATACTAATGGAAGACGATCATAAGACTTCACGGGAACCTCAAAGACGGTTAAATCCGATCATGAAAGAGATTGTGAAGAAGGAAATTCTTAAGTTGTTGGATGCCAATATCATATTTTCCATACCGGATAGCAAGTGGGTGAGCCCGGTGCATGTAGTTCCGAAGAAAGGAGGGATGACCGTTGTGACGAATAAGAACAACGAGTTGATTCCATCTAGGACCGTTACGGGCTGGAGGATGTGTATCGATTATAGGAAGCTAAACGTGGCAACTCGGAAGGACCATTTCCCGTTTCCCTTCATCGACCAAATGCTTGAACGGTTAGCTCAACACTTCCATTTTTTCTATTTAGATGGTTATAGTGGATTCTTTCAGATTCCTATTCATCCGGATGATCAAGAGAAGACCACTTTCACATGTCCGTGGGGGATTCGCTTATAGGATGATGCCATTCGGATTGTGTAACGCACCTGCTACCTTCCAGTGTTGTATGATGGCTATCTTTTCCGAATACATGTAGGAGATCATGGAGGTATTCATGGATGACTTTTCAGTATATGGTTCCTCTTTTGATGATTGTTTAGATAACCTTTCTCTAGTGCTACAACGTTGTGAAGACACTAATCTTATTCTGAATTAGGAGAAGTGTCACTTTATGGTTAACGAAGGAATTGTTCTAGGACACCTCGTTTCTAACCGAGGTATTAAGGTCGATTGAGCTAAGATCGAGACTATTGAGAAACTTCCTCCCCCTTGTTCTATTAAGAGTGTGTGGAGTTTTCTCGGGCATGCATGTTTCTACAGGAGGTTCATCACGGATTTCTCAAAAATCTCTAAACCACTCACTAATCTTTTGAATAAGGATGTTGTTTTTTATTTTTCGTAGGAATGCCTTGATGTTTTTTACAGGATAAAGGAAGCGTTGATCACCGCTCCCATCATTCAACCTCCCGATTGGACCTTGCCCTTTGAGATCATGTGTGATGCTAGTGATGTGGCCGTAGGAGGGGTACTTGGACAAAAGAAGGATGGCCGGACCAACGCCATTTACTATGCTAGCAAGACGCTAGATGAAGCTCAAATGAACTACGCCACCACCGAAAATGAGCTCTTGGCGGTTGTATATGCTTTTGAGAAGTTTCAATGTTACTTAATGGGAGCGAAAGTTATTGTTTACACCGACCATGCAACCATCCGTTACTTGCTTGCAAAAAAAGATGCGAAGCCGGGTCTTATTCGTTGGATTCTCTTGCTTCAAGAGTTTGACCTAGAGATTCGCGATAATAAAGGATCCGAGAATTCTGTTGCGGATCACCTCAGCGGGCTACCTCCCTCCTCGCTCGAGAAGGATGACCTACCCATAGATGATTCATTTCCCGATGAGCACTTGCATTTGTTGGAACGTTGGATAGATTTCTTTGTTTCACCCCATGATGAAGGTGAAGTATGGGGTGAGGACACCTTCCAGCATGTTTGAAGATTATGTACGGTCCAGCTAGCGACCTTAAACCAAGCGCTTCTTGGGAGGCAACCCAAGATTTTGTTTTCTTTTCCCTTTTCTAGCTTAGTTTTAGATAGTTTGCTTTGCTTTGTTTTTGGCGTCCTCTACACAGAAACCACGTACTTTCTAAAGAAGGATTACAGCTCAGGAGCTACATTGGAAGGACAGAAGTTCGAGAAATTGAGAAGACGAAGCTTGACTGAGACACATCTTGGTTACTATCACAACACCTCGACCGAGATGTTCTTTGGGTAACCGAGACGACTAGGTCTGACATCCAGTCAGACACCTCGGTCCGGTCGGGACCACCTCGACCGAGGTGAAATCAAATTCAGCGAGGGGTATAAAAGGCGAGATGGTTTTCTCTCTCCTCACTTTTCCCTCTCAATAACCGAACCTCGACCGCGGCGGTGCCCTAGCCTCAAATCTTCAAATCTTGTTTGTTTTCCACGATTTTCGGCTCGATTACACCGGAGGAAGCAAGATGATCGGTTTTCAAGCATCAAACAACGAGGAAAATGCTCCAATTCTGCAAAATCTGGGTATTTCGTTCAAAAACCCTAACTTATCTTCTTCTACTGATTTAGTACAGATCTGGCTTTTGTTGCCACTGTCTATTGTTGAAAAGGATATAAGTACCCCTTAGGAAGCCTTTGGTAGTGATTTGGGGGAAAATAACTTACAATTTTTAGAGTTGCAAACGAACAACCCTTCGCCTCGGTCCAGTCGGCTGTGTCTCGGCCGAGGTGTTCTTCAGGAAACCGAGGTGACTTGTTAGAAAAAAAATCACGAGTAGTATATCTGATCGCCAGCTGGTCTTGAGAGATAAACCCAGTGGTTCCTCTCCTTCTTCTGTATCTCAGCGTGCGGTGATCCATGAGCCACACCAGGCTAATTTTGATTGTATTTGCGGGCGTCCTATCATTGCCCCACGTTTTCTGGACGTTGCTGCCTTCGAGTGCCTCCATGTGGCGAAGGCCTTGAGGAGGATGATCTCGATGGTAGGGGAGATGACGGCTCCACAGGGCATTCTATGGTCATCTCAGTTTTCAGTTTTTGACCGTCAGTACTGGTCCGTTGCCTGGTTTCCTTACATGCAGGATGCTAGAGATGCTGCTGTTGCTGATGATGAGGGAGGAGCTGCTACGGAGACCGGTACTGATATCGATGGCCCTAGGTTCCCGTTGTCGATCTAGATGATAAGGCGACGGAGGAGGAGACAGCGGCACCACCACCACAACCTCAACGCAGATCCCGCAGACGCAGAGATCCAGAGGCTCGTCGACGGATTGATGATCTCACTGATCAGATGATCGACGCTTACGCTACACTGACTGTTGACATGCATGAGCATTTCGAGGACCAGCGCCGAGATATTGAGGGTTGGACGCATCAGATGTTGGAGAGCCAACACTACATCAGACGCATGATGGAGATTCAACACCAGCAGATAATGGGCTATCCATTTGATCCGAGCCAGCACTACACCAGACGCATGATGGAGATTCATTACCGGCTGACGAGGATTAGAGCTGCATGGATCTTCTTTATTTATTTATTATGCAGTTCAGCTCGGTCTAGTGAGTTTTCTGTTTCCTAGACTTATATTTGACCCATTGGGACAATGTGTCCCAAGTATGGGGTATTTGGATGTATTTATTTGACTCATGTATATGCTTGTATGACTCTTGGATATTATTGTCTTATTTATGTTCTGTGTATTTATCTGTCATTACATGCATACATACATGTTTTTGTTTGAGAAAAACGTCGAAAACTGGTTTAAAACTTTTTTTATGACCTCGACCGGGATGTTCATGGCCGATCGAGGTTGACCACCTTGGATGACGCTAGAACACCTCGACCGAGGTGGGTTCTTAATTGAGAGTTTTCGAAATGTTTTGTGCTTCTTCTCTGGATATGACCTCAGTGATGATATTGCTTGCAGATTGGTTTTGAAATCTGTATATGCTCGAAAGGTTTTAGTATATGTTTAAATTGCAAAATGCTTTGTTTGAAGTTTTAGCATGTTTAATATTTTGTTTTTATCAAAATTATGTTGGGTTTGAAGGTTGACACCACATGATGAGTTCTATCACATTCTTCCTGGGATGACTAAGGTAATTCATTATCTTCTCTTCTTCTTCTTGATCATGCTTTAGCCCCTCATATACATATTTGCTTCCCTTTACCTATCCGGGAATTTGGAAGCAAGCAAAGAAAAGAAAGTAAAAGTAAAGTTGAGATGTTCGCTTGAAGTGTTAGAAAGAAACAATTAGGTTTGGGGAAGTCGATCATGATGATGAGTAACTTGGCACCATTCACATAGCCGGGTGTTTGTGTTTTGCCAAAGTCGGATTGAGCGATATTCCTAACGGGTCATGGTATGTGCATCAAGGGTTTGAGACATCTCGAGAAATTGATGATTGTTGATCTCCTAGGCTTCGATTATTGTGCACCTTTGTCCATGCATCCCAAAAAGTAAAGTAAAAATAAGCAAAGCGTATTGGTGGAAGATGTTGTGATTCAAAGAAAGTGAAGTAAGATCCTTTTCCCGGATTCTAGCTCCACATACCCTATACATCCCACCCTGACACGTTTCTTGACCTCTTTTGGAAGCCCATGAGACCTCGAGCTTGTTGATTGACTTGGTGGTTTAAACTGGATTATACGTGATTAATTTTGATAAATATGATTTATTATGCATTCTATGATTTTATGCAAAGATGAACAACTTTCTTATATTCATAAAATGTTTTGATCATGTCTTGATTTTATTTGCCATGAAGCATTCTCTTAGAGTGATCTATGAGTGGAGCATAACAAATCATACTTCTGATTTATAATCCATTCTATCTTGTATCTAAGATTTGGAACTTGCTTGGGGACAAGCAAGGGACAAGTATGGGGTATTTTGATAGCATGTATTATAGTCTATATTTTGAGGCTGGTTTAGACGTTTTATCTTAATAAATCTGCATGTATAGATGTATATTCTTTGATTATATTGTTGTTTTGTCTACCTTTGCGAGAATCGAGGTCTACACCTAGTTTCGTTGTAATTGTAGGTGAAATGGAACGTTTTGCATCGAAATGGAGCTAAGGAAGCTAAGGAGTCATTGAAGCTACATTCTGGAGCTTTGAGAAATTCTCAAGAAGCAATGGAAATGATTAAGAAGATTGATTGGACCAGATTTGAGATGATCCACATTCAGTCAAGATTCACCTCGGTCAGCTACAGTACCACCTCGACCGAGGTGCTCTTGAGGAGCGTCCTGACCGAGGCGAACACCCTGCCGCCGGCGAGATCTTTATTTTTGGAAGGAGGATATCCTATATTTTTGGCTAGATTTCTGGAAGGAAGATATTATATTTGGCTGATTTATTTTGAGAGATATGGATATATTTTCTACGAAATTATCTTTTTAAGATATTATTATCTTTGGAAAATAATTCTCCTATATAAAGGGTTGGATTTTCTACATTTCAGTCATCTACGGATCACCCAGTATCTTCGGATTAAGGATTTTCTGAAGGATTTCTGGAGAGTTTGAAGGAAGAGTTGAAGGAAGTTTTGAAGGTTGAAGTTCAAGGAAGGAAGAAATGATAGTTGGAGTCGGCTTTTGAAGGAGTTTGTAAGATTTTCTTAGATTTCTTTTGGTTTGTTGTCTTTGTTGAGTTGTGATTGAGGAACGCTTGTTTGTTGATTGTTTGATTCAGTTATTGAGACCTATTTCTTAAGGTTTTCTTGTTCGAATATTGATTCCTTTCCTATTAACTTGATTATTGTTATCATGATGATTGTTGGCTAAGTTTCTTATGCGATTCTAGGATGATTGGCTGAAGGTTGTGGGAAAGACGATGATAGAATGATCTAAAATCCTAAGCAGGACCTTGAAAGCTTGAGTCTTAACCTTAACCGTAGAACACCTCAGTCAGTCATTGAATATCTCGGCCGGGATAGAATGTAACTGAGCGAGGTGAACCTTTCCTGAACCTTATCTGAGTTAAGAGTTTAACTTTGCCAAATCCTATCCTTATTAAATCTTTCCTGGTTCAACGGAAGCCTAGGATGAGACTTACCCGGTGATTCCTTTGCTTGTTTACCTAAGATCATGAGTGTAGGTAATAAAGATTTATCCTTTATTGGAGTTTGAGTGTGCCTTCATCCCATCTTTGTGAGTTAGCGTGAGACTTACCCGGTAAAGGTTGATTCTATTCCCTTGGGTGGTGTGTTGGTTTGAGATTATAGTTCCTTTCCTTAATACCTTGAGACTTACCCGGTAATAGGAGCTTTGGTTTGGGATAGTGAGTAGTGAGACTTACCCGATGATCTATTCCCACTTTAGAAACACCTTCCCTTTGCAAACCTCATCTTTGTCCGCGTTATCTTTTGAGATCTTGAGTCGGAACCACAACTAGATGCTTTAATCCCTAGAATCCGCATTCCCTTTATTTGAATTTATATCATCTTTGATTGTTTTAATTTGTAGTCATTTGCATATTTGACAACATGATTTCCGTGCTTTGTTTCACCATAGTTCCTATATTTGACCCCTGAAATTCTTGCTTTTATTACAATTGATCCGTACACTGCTAGTTCGCATTTTGTTCAAGCATACTTCTTGGGTTATAAATTTTAAAGCTTGCACACACCTTTTTGAGCGAACAGGCGTCTAAGTATAGAGAGTACGTCTAGAGAGTTGAGGAGGTCATCACGAATGGGGACCTGCCCCAACACTATCAGTACCTGCGAGATTGGATGAGGTCTCTCAAAGAGTGGTGCATGTTATGTCTACACCGCTAAGAGCAGCACTAGTGATAGTTGCTCAAGTCGATAGAGTGAGAGACGAGAGGAGGTCCTTGAGACCGGATTCAAAGTTGAAGGCTTTTAAACAGTTGCGTGTACCGTACTTCGATGGAAAAGTAGGGTTAGAGGTGGAGCATTGGATAGAACACGTGGAGTCCGCATTAATGTCGATCCGCTGCCCAAAGGATCGATAAGTGGAGCTAGTTCAGACTTTATTCCGAGATCAGGCACAATACTGGTGGTGGACGGTCCGTGGTAGTGTAAGAGCCTTAATCTTTTAGGTGTTGAGTTGTGTTGAGTCTAGCTGAGCCGCCTTGAGCATTCTGTGGGCCGCCTCTGCGCCTCACTGGATCCGCCCCTGCGGATTTATGCGGCTGCAACCACCTTTGTTGACTCTTGACCATTCTTATGTTGGCTTTCTTTATAAACTTCCCTTTGCTTCATGGAGAGGTTTCTTCATCTTCTCGAGCTCCATTTCCCTTCCTCACGTTCTTTTCCTTTTCTCTTCTTCCTTTGGATCTTGTTCTTGGTTTCTTGATCTTGCAAGAGAGTGGTTGTGAGTTTTGAGCTTGGCTTTGGATGATGATGATGTTTGATGTGTTGTTGTTGTAACATCCCGAATCTGCAGGACTCAGGATGCCACATTGGGCTAGGATCTCACAGTGGATCCCGACCCTAGCCTGACAGTAAGTACACTGTACCTTACAACATGGAACTAATAGATATAAAACAAATACATAAAATTGTATAAAACTGTACAACCAAAAGGTATACAAGATCATAGCGGAGTATAAAACATCATCCTGACACAGGAGGTATAAGAAACATCATCCTCACGCAGGAGGAAAACATAAACATCCTCAAAACCATAAACCCCTAATGTACGACAGTCCTCGGCCTGTCACCCTGCCAGATCATTCATCAACTCGCCTATCCTGCAAGGCATCTACAACATGGTATGAAACCATTAGCTACGATACGTATATAAGGTAATGCATAAGCACAACCACAAGTTATGAAAGATAAACACATAATCATGTTGTCACACATTTACCCATTTAATTATCTTTATATAATGGTCATTCACTCAAATCATATATATATAGATAGATGAAACTATGTGACACGAGGACCAATACATCCTCGCCTCTGGGCCTGACGTCCATATGAAAGTAGTGTCGTCACACAACCCGTGTAACTTAAGGGAGTGGATTGTACCCTTCCTGTATACCAGATGGCATGAACACAGAGAACCCCGCAGCTCCTTACAGGATGAAGGGAAGGGTTACCTATGCCACACAATGGGGCTATCAATAAAACATAGGTCGGTAATACTCGACATCGTATGCTATCATATCAAGCATATAATACACAACCACTCATGCAAGCACCCAATATAAGGATGGTAGCTAAGTAAGTCCTACGGACTTACCTCAACCTCGTACAATCACAACCACGATCAAACTCTAATCCCGAGAGGGACACTGCCTAATAACAAGGCATAAATATATATCTATCTCCTATCAATCAAAGGGGTCACACCTAGACCCAAGGGATCCATATGATCATCCTTAATCTAAGCCTCACAACCTACTAATTCTCAAAGCCGCACAAGGCATAACATGATCATAATATCATCAACACACTCTCAACTATACCTAGCATGATACTACACACCCGTACTAGGAAAGGAAGGGAGAATGCCATCTATAGGCAAGATCAGAATCAAGACACAACCGCAAACCAAGAGCAAAGAAAGAGTTGGTGCAAGGAGGCGCAGGGGCGGATGGTGTGTAGAATACACACTTTCAGCTCCTCTTCACTCGAACCTCTTCACTCCTTCTTCAGCCAGCATCCTCATATACATACATACATATATACATCAAACAAAGCCTATGAATGCTTTCACATGATCAATCTCGCGGGATCTAAGATAGGAAGGAAGAAAAGAAGAAAGAAGAAAGAATAAAAGAAAGAAGAAAGAAAGAAGTAAGAGAGGAAGAGCTCACCAAGTTGTAACCTAACAAAGAAAGGATCCTCACCACAAGATCAAGGCTGGCACATCAAAGGCACAACACCATCAACTATCATCATCAACAACATCCAAAGCACAAACTCTCATCAAAACCTCTAACAAGATAAAGAGAATCAAGATGAAGATGCAAAGAGGGAAGAAGAAGAGAAGAAGAACATGAGGGAGAAGATGGAGCTGGAGAGAGATGAGAAACCCTGCCATCCAAAAGCACGGGTCAAGGTCAACAAAGCCGGATGCAGCACACCCTAATCCGCAGGGGCGGATCAGATGGCCGCTGGGGTGGATCATGAATGGCGCTGGGGCAGCCTCTACAAACCGCTGGGGCGGTTTAGGCCATTCCTGCACCCTCAACACTCACTCTCAGCTCCTCTTGACTAAGGCTCTTACACCTCACCCCCCTAAAAACATGTTTCGTCCCAAAACTTGCAGAATCCCAAATCCTCTCGGACCCATATGCCGAGGTATAACTCTCTCCATCGGAGGCATCACATCTCCATTCTAAATGTCAAAGCCTAATCTATAACCTCAAAACATAAACATGGAAGAATCATCAACTCTAAAACTCAGGGCCATAACGCTACCCCAAAGGCATAGAGGAATTGCATCTCTTGCCATCCTCACATCACAGGGCATATAGGAATTACATCTTTATCCTGATCATACGCATACACAACGCATGGAGGAAGAAAATCTCCAATGAAACTATGTCCATCAAAGTAGCATGGAGGAAAGAACCATCTCCAGCTGAATCCTAATCATACTCAGATAGCATGGAGGAAAGAACTATCTCCAGCTATAATCATAAATCACTCTAGCACATTAAGATCTAATAAGATCATACATCACATCATAGCTAGCATGGAACAAACACATCAAGACATATAAGCACATAAGCACATAATCACAACACTCACCAAGATAGCACAACGATCTACTTGGTGATCCTACAGGTGCATCTATCTCAGCATAAAACTCTGGATAGTTCCTTTGGATACTATCCTCAGTCTCCGATGTAGCCTCCTCAGGTTCTCGTCTCGACCACTGTATCCTCAACATGGGAATGTCCTTCGAACGCAGGCGTCTCATACCTCGTTCTAGGACTGCAATCGGATGCTCAGTAAAAGTGTGGTCCGGCTCAACCAACAAATCATCATAACTCACAATGTGCCTCGGATTTGGAATATACTCCCTCAGCTAAGACACGTGATATATACAGGATGAACACCCTTTAACCTCGGAGGCAATGCTAATCTTTAGGATGCTCTAACGACTCTGTCCAGTATCTCAAAAGGACCGACATATCGGGGACTTAACTTCCCCTTTATCCCAAAACGTCTTATGCCTCGCATTAGAGTTACTCTCAGCTAGACATGAGCTTCAACTCTAAACTCTAGAGGTCAACGCCTCCTGTCTGCATATGACTTTTGGCGACTCTGTGCAGGCAACATCCTCTCTCTGATTAGCTCTACTCGATGCATGCCAGTTGTTGTATGAGAACTCAACTAGTGAGAGATGATCTGTCCACAATTGTCCCCAATCATACACACATGCTCGCAGCATATCCTCAAGGGTCTGGATGGTCCTCTCTGGCTGACCATCTTTTTGAGGATGGAATGCAGTCGTAAAGTGTAGAATCGTCTCTAGAGCAGTCTGAATCTTCTGCCAAAATATCGAGGTCAATCGCCCATCTTGATTAGAGACGGTCGTCCTCGGTACACCATGAAGTCTCATTATCTGCCTAGTGTACTCCTCAACTAATCTGCTCACTAGCCACGTTTCTCTAATATGAATGAAATGTGTCGTCTTCGTCAGTCTATCAACAACAACCCGGATAGCATCAAAACTCCTGCTGGGCCTCAATCCAGTCACAAAGTCCATTGAGACGTTCTCCCACTTCCACTACGGCACTGGCAGTGGATAAAGCTCACCTCTAGGCTCGCAATGCTCCATCTTGACCTGTTAACCAGGTTGTGCATTGTGCCACAAATCTGGCTACATTGGGCTTCAACCCTCCCCACCAATATGATCGTCTCACATCATGGTACATCTTACTCGTATCTGAATGTACTGAATAAGGTGTATAGTGAGCCTCCTATAAAATCCGTTGTCTCTGCTCTGCATCAGTAGGTACACAGACGCGGTCATGGCGTCTCATAACTCCATCTACTCCAATGGAAAACTGTGGTGCCTCACCATGAGACATTCTCTCTCTAATCCCCTACTTTTGTTGGATCTCATCCGACAGACCAGGAAGAACCTCTAAGGCGTACAACTGAACATCCTCATCAGGAAACTGGATGTCCATCTCTAGCCAAGCTAGATCCCTCTGAAGCTGAGGCTGAACTGTCAGTCTCGCAATCGGCTTCTCTCGAGGCGCCTTCCTTCTCAAGGCGTCGACGACAACATTCGCCTTCTCTGGATGATACAATATCTCAAGGTCAAAGTCCTTGATCAACTCGAGCCATCAACGCTGGCGGTTATTCAACACCCATTGCGTGAAAATATACTTTAGACTCTTATGGTCTGTGAAGATCTGACATGTAGCACCGTACAGGTAATGTATCCAGATCTTCAAAGCATGAACTACCGTTGCTAACTCCAGGTCATGAGTCGGGTAGTTCTCCTCATAGGTCTTCAACTGTCTAGACGCATATGAAATCACTCTGCCCATCTATATCAACACACATCGCAAGCCTAGCTTGTATGCAATATTGTATACCACAAAATCCTAAGAACCCTTAGGCTGATCCAAGATAGGATCAGAAGTCAAACGCCTCTTCAGCTCCTCAAAAATCTTGGCACACTGCTCAGACCACACAAATCTGGTAGTCTTCCTCAGTAGACTCGTTAGTGGACGGGCAATCACAGAAAATCCTTCCACAAAGCGTCGGTAATAACCGGCTAGGCCAAGTAAGCTACGTACTTCCTTGACGTTCGTCGGTGTCGTCCATGCAGCAATAGACTCGATCTTCACCGGATCAACCATGATCCCATTGGCGGAGACAATATGGCCTAGTAAGGCTACCTCTGACATCCAGAACTCGCACTTAGAGAGCTTTGCATACAACTCTCTATCCCTCAAAATCTACAAAACCGTCCTCAGATGACCGGCATGCTCCTCTTTGCTATGATAGTACACCAGAATATCATCAATGAGGACCACCACAAACTGATCTAGGAAGTCGATGAAAATAATGTTCATCAACTCCATAAAAACTGTTGCGGCATTTGTAAGCCCAAATGGCATCACTATAAATTCATAGTGTCCATAACGGGTACGAAATGTCATCATATGTATATCATGTTCCCTCACCCTCAACTAGTGGTATCCTGAGCATAAGTCGATCCGGGAGAACAGTGTCGCTCCCTGAAGCTGATCAAGTAAATCATCACTACGAGGCAGTGGATACTTGTTCTTGATGGTCACCTTGTTCAACTCTCTATAGTCAATGCACAGTCTCAACGATCCGTCCTTCTTCCGCACGAAGAGGACAGATGCTCCCCATTAAGATACGCTAGGGAGAATGAAGCCCTTCTCAGCCAACTCCTCGAGTTGCTTCTTCTTCAGCTCCAATATCTCTACAGGCGCCATACGATATGGGGCATTCGAGATAGGTCTCGTGCCAGGCTCCAACTCGATACTGAAGTCCACACTCCTTTGATGCGGCAAGCTAGACGGCGCAACAAACACGTCTGCAAACTCATAGACCACTAGGATATCCTCCAATGCTGGACTCTCTCCATCCTACATGGCATAATACCAGAAGGTATCACATCCCTGTGCTTACATCCTCGCTGCTCGTACAACACTGATGACAGATCCCGTCTTCCCAAGGCCTTAACCTCGGAAGACCTCTATCTGACCTACCTCGGTAGAGATTGTCATAGTCCTCCTACCTACATCCAACACCGCACGATGTCTACAGATCTAATCCATACCTAAAATGACCTATTCATGCATCAATGGCATGCCTAAGAAGTCTACAAGCAACAAACGAGTTCCTAAACGAAGGGGACACCTACGTATCTCGCGGTACCTCGGACCCTACTACCATCAAGTAACCCTATAGTAAAGGATATCCCTCTATAGTAGCTAAACCCAGACGCTCAACACATACATCAGAAATAAAGGAAAGCGTAGCACCCGTATCAAATAAAACTCTAACATGTAAACCATGAAGTAGAATGGTACATGTAGCGGCCGGTGCAGGCGGCTCCTCGGCACTCCTCAGCTCAAAGACTCTACCTTGAGCTCCTCTAGTGTCAGTGGTACTCCCACAACGACCTCTACCTCTACTCAGCCCAGGAGCAGATCTTTAAGTAGAAGGACGATCTGGGACTCTCTACTGTCCTTGTGTCTGTTGTTGAGTTATCCTCTGACAACCTCCTATCACATTTGCAGGAGAGGAACACTGATGTGATGCAACTCCACCCTGCCTACAGAAGGCAACCCTATGACCTGGTCTACAACAGGTGTAACAAGTCACTAGTGGTCTCGTACTCTCTGGTCGTATATGTCCAAGATCAGTTGAAGCACTATCGTCCTTTCTCTACAGTCAATGCAAATGAGGGGTAACCCTGACGTCTCTGGCTCCGCCCAGAACCAGAAGCTCCTCCAACACCACTTGTTTGCCCACTATGTTGCCTCTTCTTAGACCGTCCTGTCTGAGAAGCCCTCCTCTGACTGGCCCTCTCGCGCTCATAAGCTGAGGCCCGGTCCTGGTAATCTGCCAAGGACTCACAATGGAATCATGCCATATAAGAGCGTGTACTCTCCCTCAGCCGATGTTCGCTCCAAATGGTGTGTGCAAGCTTTAAATTTATAACCCAAGAAGTATGCTTAAAAAAAGGATGCGAACCCGCAGTGTACGGATCAATTGTAATAAAAGCAAGAATTCCAGGGGTCGATCACAGGGACTTAGGTGAAACAAAGCAAGTATAGGTTGTCAATATTGCAGATAACCACAAAAGTGATTCAAACAATCAAAGATGATAATAAGGTCAATAAGGGGAATATGCAAATTCTAGGGATTAAAGCATCCAGTTGTGGTTCCAACTCAAGATCTCAAGATAAAGCGGACAAAGCTGAGGTTTTGCAAAGGGAAGGTGTTACTAAAATGGAATAGATCACCGAGTAAGTCTCACTACTCACTATCTCCAAACCAAAAGCTCCTATTACCGGGTAAGTCTCTAGGTACTAAGGAAAGGAATTATAATCTCAAACCAACACTCCAACTAAGGGAATAGAATCAACCTTTACCGGGTAAGTCTCAGGCTAACTCACAAAGATGGGATGAAGGCATACTCGACCCCAATAAAGTATAAACCTTTATTACCTACACTTATGATCATGGGTAAACAAACAAAGGAATTACCGGGTAAGTCTCATCCTAGGCTTGCATTGAACCAGGAAAGGTGTAATAAGAATAGGATTTGGCAAACTCTAACACTTAACTCTCAGTTTTGGATTAGAAAGGTCACCTTGGTCAGTCAAGTTCCACCCCGGCCGAGATGTTCATCGACTGAGCGAGATGTTCTAAGGTTAAGGATAAAGACTCGAGCTTTCAAGGTCCTACTGGGATTTAAGATTATTCTATCATTGTTTTTCCCGCAACTTTCAGCCAATCACCCTAGAATCGCACAAAGAAATTAGCCACTCATCATCATGAAAGCAATAATCAAATACATGGGAAGAGAATGAATATTTGAACACAAAAACCTTAAGAACAAGGCTTCAATAAGTGGATTAAATATCAAACAAATCAGCGTTCCTTGGATTACAAATCCAACAAGACAACAAACCAAAAGGGAATCTAAGAAAGTCTTACAAATCCCCTTAAAAAGCTATAACAAGCTATCAACTTCCTTCCTTCAATCTTCAAACTTCCTTCCAAGCTCCAGAAAATCCCTTATTTGCTGGATGCTCTTAACCTCTAAGTATGGTTGAACTTGTGAAAAATCCAACCCTTTATATAGGAGAATTATCTTCCAAAGATAATAATATCTTAAAAAGATAATATCCTAATAAAGAATATCCATATCTCTAAAATAGATCTCCTAAATATATGATCTTCCTTCTAGAAATCCAGCCCAAAAATATAAGATCTCTCCTTCCAAAAATAAAAGATCTCAGCCAAATATAATATCTCTCGCCGCGTCAGAGTATCTGCCTCGGTCGGGGCACTCCTCAAGATCACCTCGGTCGAGGTGGTACTGTAGCTGCCCGAGGTGATTCTCAGCTGAAGGTGAAATCTCTTAAATCTGGTCCAAAGTAAATCTTCTTTGTTAATTCCAAGCTTCCTGAGCTCCTCTTTAAGCCCCTGAATGTAGCTCCAATGACTCCTTTGCTCCTTAGCTCCATTTTGATGCAAAACGTGCCATTTTACCTATGATTACAACGAAACTTGGTGTGGACCTCGATTCCCGTAAAGGTAGATGAAATGACAATATAATCATATAATATACATTCAAACATGCATATTATTGAAGATAAAACGTCTAAAAGGTCCCAAAATATAGACTATAATACATGCTATCAGCCGATGGGAGAACAGGTACACATGCTGGTCCTCAGAACGTGCAGCTGGACCCAACAATGCCAACTCTAACTACAAGCGGTTGATGGCATCTACAATCGGCACATCCTCAAAGCCTGCCTCCACGAACTCCTGCAGCTTCTCCCTCCTCAGTGAGGCAGGGCAGAACTACTCTCTAATCATACTCCTTATCTGATCGTAGCTGGTGGCTCGGGCTCGTACGGTCCTCCACCATTGATGAGAAAGGTCACGAAATAGAGTTTGGACCAACTCTATTCGTTTGTCCTCTAGATATTTGATATACTCAAGAGCTGAGTCCACATGCCCTATCCAGACCTCAGTCTCTAACCCCACCTTTTCAGAGAAAGGTGGTACTCCCAGCTGATGGAATGCCTTCAACTAGGTATCTGGTCGAGGCCCTCTATACTCCTCTGGAGCTCGAATAGTCTCAATAGCACGTGCCGGCATAGCTGGCACCTGAGTGGCTCCCTATGACGTCTCAAAAGATCCCTCATGCCCTGGTAGATCTGGAGCTCGTCTGCCCGCTCTAGCATCCTCCTCTACACGTATGATGTAAGCATGAAACTCTGGGCCCCTCATGGAGACACGATCTGAGTCATCTGACTAGACTCGGTGTGAAAGTTGTCTCCTAGATCCACCACTCCTTGTCTCTAGGAAGACACTCTCAGCAATCTCCTCATGGACCTCCTTCACCACTAGCAGATCAGCAATGGGAACTGGTCCCTTTCCTATCACACCCGGAGGAAGAGGTGGTCTACCTCTACCCCGGCCTACAACGGAAGCAACTCTTATCCGAGCCATCTAGGGAGTATGCACACCTAATTTATAAGGCTCTATATAGGCCATATATATATATATATAACACATACGCATAGTCCATACTACATATACATATAGATATCTATATTGCAATGATCCATGGCAAAGGTGACGACTTCTCGTACATTCAATCCCAAAACAACAACTTTTAAAACCAAAAGCTTTTGAAAACGTCAAACCCCTTTCGGGTGCTGTTTATTTTATCCATCTGACCTCATTGCAGGTAGCAAGTGCCATTGTTGGCAACCTAAGGCTCTGATACCAACTCTGTAAAACCCTGAATCTGCGGGACTCGGGATGCCACATTGGGCTAGGATCTCACATTGGATCCCGACCCTAGCATGACAACAAGTTCAATGGACCTTACAACATGACACTGACAAATATAAAACAAATACATAAAACTGTATAAAACTGTACAACCAAAAAGTATACAAGATCATAGCCGACTATAAAACATCATCCTCACACAGGAGGTATACGAAACATCATCCTCACGCAGGAGGAAAACATAAACATCCCCAAAATCATAACCCCCTAATGTACGAGAGTCCTCGGCCTATCACCTTGCCAGATCACTCAGCAGCT
The DNA here is from genome assembly GCA_033239125.1 of Fagopyrum homotropicum. Lineage (NCBI taxonomy): Eukaryota > Viridiplantae > Streptophyta > Magnoliopsida > Caryophyllales > Polygonaceae > Fagopyrum > Fagopyrum homotropicum. The sequence goes on from BSWB01000006.1 coordinate 97,342,795, forward strand.
CGCCTATGCTGCAAGACATCTACAACATGGTATGAAACCATTAGCTAACCATATGTATATAAGGTAATGCATAAGCACAAACACAAGTTATGAAAGATAAACACATCATGTTGTCACACATTTACCCATTTAATTATCTTTATATAACGGTCATTCACTCAAATCGTATATATATATATATATATATATAGATGAAACTATGTGACACGAGGACCGATACATCCCCGCCTCTAGGCTTGACGTCCATTTGGAAGTAGTGTCGGTCACACAACCCATGTACTCTAAGGGAGTGGATTGCGCGCTTCCTGTATAACAGATGGCATGAACACAAAGAACCCCCCCCCCCCAGCTCCTTACAAGATGAAGGGAAAGGTTATCACTACCACACAATGGGGCTATCAATAAAACATAGGTCGGTAATACTCGATATCGCGTGCTATCATATCAAGCATATAATACACACATCACTCATGCAAACACCCAATATAAGGATGAAAACTAAGTAAGTCCTACTGACTTACCTCAACCTCGTACAATCATAACCACGATCAAACTCCAATCCCAAGAGGGACACTGCCTAATAACAAGGCATAGATATATATCATCCTATCAATCAAAGGGGTCACACCTAGACCCAAGGGATCCATAGGATCATCCTCAACCTAAGCCTCACAACCTACTAATCCTCAAAGCCGTACAAGGCATAACATGATCATAACATCATCAACACACTCTCAACTATACCTAGCATGATACTACACACTCATACTAGGAAAGGAAGGGGCAATGCCATCCATAGGCAAGCCCAGAATCAAGACACACCTGCAAACCAAGAGCAAAGCAAGAGCTGGTGTAGGGAGGCGCAGGTGCGGCCCTGAGGTGGCGCAGGGGCGGTGATTGGCCGGCGCTGGGGCGGCTCCAAGGTGGCGCAGGGGCGGGCGGTGTGCAGAATGCACACTTTCAGCTCCTCTTCACTTCTTCACTCGAACCTCTTCAGTCCTTCTTCAGCCAGCAGACCCATATATGCATATACATAGATATATACATCAAACAAAGCCTATGAAGGCTTCCATAAGATCAATCTTGCGGGATCTAAGCTAGGAAGGAAGAAAAGAAGAAAGAGAGGAAGAGCTCACCAAGCTGTAACCTAACAGAGGAAGGATCCTCACCACAAGCTCAACGCTGGCTCTTCAAAGGCACATAGTAGCATCAACTATCATCATCATCAACATCCAACCCACAAACTCTCATCAAAACTCTAACAAGATCAAGAGAATCAAGATGAAGATCCGAAGAGAGAAGAAGAAGAGAAGAAGAACGTGAGGGAGAAGATAGAGCTGGAAAGAGATGAGAAACCCTCCACATGAAGCAAAGAAGAGGCTTATATAGGAAGTCGTCCAAAAGCTCGGGTCAAGGTCAACAAAGCCGGCTGAAATACACCCTAATCCGTAGGGGCGGATTAGATGGCCGCAAGGGCAGATCATGAATGGCGCAGGGGAGGCCTCTATAAACTGCATGAGCGGTTTAGGCCATTCCTGCACCCTCAACACTCACTCTCAGCTCCCCCAGACTAAGGTGTAATAGTTAGGATTTCCGAATTCTAATTAATGTTGATTAACTTAATCGTCGATAGTAATTGACATATAACCCGCGAAGATTTCGCAAGTGATGAGTATGAGTCCCACCGTTATGTTCCTGGTGTAATTTTGGACATTTGGAGAAATTTTTACTTTTTCCCCGAGTAATTATTTTTACCCTCCGGTGCTATTTGGAGCATTTGGGAGCCCCAATTAATAAAAATACAGTTGAGAGAAATGATCAGGACATCTGATATGTCATATATATGAAATAACATGGTGAGACCAAACGGCCAAAAAAGTCGCTATTTCGTTTCTTAACGGCTAAGAAAGACGGCTTAGGAATACACGTTTTTCGAGGCAGTTCTAGAATAATTATCCATTTCCTTTCACGTTTCCTCGTAAAAGCTCTCATTTCTCTCAACCTTCAAACTCAGATCTACTCTCTGTTTCTAATCCGATTTCAATTCCGTTTGAGTTTCTGGATTCCTCTCTTCATTCTCTTCATATTGGTACAGAGTTTCTGCATTTCTGAGCAGATGAAGGGCTGGTCGAGCATATATATCACCAGGCAGGTTCCGTCGCTCAGATTCCGGTAAATTTGATGTTGTCCATGCGTAGCCTACGTCGTTGTGATTCCGAATCTTCTTTCAGATCGTCAATCGGGTTAGTAACGAATAAGTTATGAATTTATTCGTTTTCCGTACTGCGATTTCGCCTAAATTGACTTTAGGCTTGTCAAAATGGATAATTAGAAATTCCATTATGGTCGTTATATTATTCTGGTGATTATGGGTAGTTTGTTTGATGAAATCTGATGACAGGTGGGTTTAGAAATTGCCTACGGGCAAAATATTATTTTGACGAAATTTAATTAATTAATTAAAGGTTAATTAATTAAATTAGGATTAGAATTGAGATTGAGGAATGTCGATTAGATACTACCTTGAGATTTGAGGAATTGTGAGTTATGTTGAGATATTGAGGTTTGATTGGTTGTGAGGCTTATAGATTGATTATGATCCTTATGGATCCCTTGGGTCTAGGTGTGACCTTTTTGATTGATAGGAGTATTGATATCTCTTTCTGCCTTGTTATTAGGCAGTGTCCCTATCAAGATTGGAGGTTGATCGTGGTTGTGATTGTACGAGGTTGAGGTAAGCCTGTAGGACTTACTTAGCTACCATCCCTATATTGGGTGTTTGCATGAGTGGTGTGTGCATTTTATGTTTGCTATGATAACATGAGATATCGTTTATACTGACCTATGTTTTATTGACTGCCCCGTTTCGTGGCTGTGGTAATCCTTCCCTTTCATCCTGCCATGGAGTCTGGGAGGTTCTCTGACGTCAGGCCAGACTAGTTTACAGGAAGGGCGCAATCCACTCCCATAGGGTAAACGGGTTGTGTGAGTGATACTCGTACAGCTGGATATAGCACCCAGAGGCGAGGATGTATCGGTCCTCGTGTCACATACTTTCATCTATCTATATATATACGATTTGAGTGAATGACTATTATATAAAGATGATAAAATGGGTAAATGTGTGATAGCATGCTGATGTGTTTATCTTTCATGATTGTGCTTGTGCTTATGCATTACCTTATATATGTATGGTTAGCTAACGGTTTCATACCGTGTTGTAGATGTTTGCAAGATAGGCGCTGTTGGGTGATCTGACAGAGTGACTGGCCGAGGACTCTCGTACATTAGGTGGTTGGTTTTGGGGTTCTTTATGTTTTCCCTCCTGCGTGAGGATGATGTCTTGTTTTCCCTCCTGTGTGAGGCTGTCGTTTCATACTCGGCTATGTTCTTGTTTACCTTTGGTTATATAGTTTATACGGTTTTATGTATTTGTTTTTATATCTGTCAGTGTCATGTAGTAAGGTCTAGTGAACTTGTTGTCAGGCTAAGGTCAGGATCCATTATGAGATCCTAGCCCAATGTGACATCCCGAGTCCCGCGGAATCGGGGTGTTACTGAGTTGGTATCAGAGCCTTAGGTTGACAACAATGGCACTTGCTACCCGCAATGAGGTTTGATAGGTACAATAAACAGAACCCAAAAGGGGTTTGATGTTTTCAAAGGATTTTTGGTTTTAAGTGTGGTTTTGGGTTAGAATGTACGAGAAGTCGTCACTTCTGCCATGGATCTCTGCAGCATAGATATGTATATATATGTGTATTATGGATTATGTGGATGTGTTATAGACATATATACCGATACATATGGTATATATATATAGCCTTATAAGATTAAGTGCGTATACTCTGCATATGGCTCAGACTAGAGCAACATTTGTAGTGGAACGAGGTGGGAATATGCCCCCTCTTCCTCCAGTAGTGATAGGTCAGGGACCAGTTTCTGCTGTTGTATCGGCTATCGCAGAGGACGACCATGAAGAGCTTGATTACGTCTCTATGAGTGGACTCGAGTTTCGAGAATATATACGCCGAGTATATGATGCTGCAAGAGCGGGTAAACTTACACCCTGCTTACCAACATCTGTGGTATCAACTGAAGCTTCCAAATCAAAGAAGAAACAACGGATCGAGCTAGAGACCCTTCAAGAGGTAGACAGAGTCTATCACATGGACATTTGAGTGATCCCTGTTCTACACGGACTGCTGGTGAGATGAGATCTTGTTATAACTGTGGGAAGTCTGGACATTTGCGACCAAAGTGTACGAGTCCACCATTGACTTGCTACACCTGTGGTAGACCAGGTCATAGAGCTGCCTTATGTAGGCAAGGTAGAGTTGCATCACAGTAGGGATCTTCCCCTGCTAGTATGGCGGGAGGTGGTCAGAGGACACCTCAGCAGCAAACACAGGGACATCAGAGAGCTTTAGATTGTCCTTCTACCAGGGATCTGTTCCCGAGTCGAGTAGAGGTAAAGGTCGTGGTGGAAGTACCACTGACACCAGATGAGCTCAGGGTAGAGCCTTTGAGCTGAGAAGGGTAGAGGAGTCACCCGTATCAGTAGCAGAGATGGGACGTCTGTGTCTCAACTGTGGCGATCCAGATCATTTGCGCCCTGAGTGTTCCTTGACACCGATAGTGTGTTTTACATGTGGTGAACTAGGCCATTTGGCCTCTTTTTGTCAGCAAGGTAGTGTTTCTTCTCAGCAAGACCTTCCTCTTTCCGGTGCAAAAAGAGTAGAAGTGGAGGCTATGGTGATGACCTCAATGATACCTGAGGAGCATAGGTCCGAGGTTTGAGTGATGATATACAATGGAGCTGCTGACGTTAGCTGTTACAGGTACCATTCTCGTTAATGGTTTACCTAGTAGAGTTTTGTTTGATATGGTTGCTATGCACTCTTCGCTTTTGATGCATGTATAGATTAACTTTAGATACAATAGAGGGTAGACCTTCTTTGATAGAGGTACCTGATGTTAGGGGCCTGAGATACCCGCGAGATATGTGATTGTCCCATATATTCTGGGGCTTGTATTTTGCTTGTAGACTTCTTTGTCATGCCATAGGTGCATGAGGAGGTCATTATGTGTATGGATGGGACGGATAGATATCATGTTGTGTTAGATGTCAATTGGAAGACTGTTATAGTCTCTACTGAGATAGATTAGATAGAGGTCTTCCGAGGTTAAGACCTATGAAGAGACGGGTTTGTAATTAGTGTCATACGGGCAACAATGCTTATAGTACAGGCATGTGATGCCTTTTGACGTTATTCCATGAAGGAGGAAGAGAGTCCAGCCTTGGAAGATATTTCAGTGGTTTATGAGCTTAGTAACGTGTTACTGAACCGTCTAGTTTGTTGCCTCAGTGGAGTGTGAAATTTGATATTGAGTTGAAGTTTGGTATGAGATTTATATGAAAGGCCCCATATCTTATGGCGCCTATTGAGATGTTAGAGCTGAAGAGACAACTTAAGGAATGGGTAGAGAAGGGCTTCATTCACCCTATATTCATTGTGTCGTGTTGACAACTTGTTGTGTCAGCTTCAAGAAGCGATTATGTGTTCCAGAACTTCCTTGCGCTCAGGATATCACCAGTTAAGGGCGGAGAGCAGGATGTGCATAGGATGGTATTTCGTACCCGTTATGGACACTACGAGTTTGTAGTGATGCCATTCGGGCTGACGAATGCCCCGCTACCTCCATGGAGTTGATGAGTAGTATCTTCCTCGACTTCCTTGATCAGTTTGTGGTAGTCTTCATTGATGACATTCTGGTATACTCTCGTAGCAGAGAGGAGCATGCCGGTCATCTGAGGACAGTTTTACAGATTTTGAGGGATAGAGGGTTGTATGCCAAGCTCTCTAAGTGCGAGTTTTGGATGTCTGAGGATTGCTTTTCTAGGCCACATGGTATCTTCCAGTGGGATCAAGATTGATCCGGCAAAGATTGAGTATGTTGCAGCATGAACGATATTGACGAACAATAAGGAAGTACGTAGCTTTCTCGGCTTAGCCGATTATTACCGACACTTTGTGGAAGGATTTTCTGTGATCACCGTCCCCTTACGAGTCTTCTGAGGAAGACTACCAAATTTGTGTGAATTGATCAGTGTGCCCAGAGTTTGAGGAGTTGAAGAGGCGTTTGACTTCTACTTCTGATCTAGCACAACCATAGGATTCTAATAATTTCGTGGTCTACAGTGATGCATCCAAGCTAGGTTTGAGATGTGTTTTGATGCAGAAGGGTAGAGTGATTGCATATGCGTCTCTCCAGTTGAAGACGTATGAGGATAACTACCCGACTCATGATCTAGAGTTGGCAGCGGTAGTTCATGCTTTGAAGATCTGAAGACATTACCTGTATGGTGCTACATGCCAAATCTTCACAGACCATAATAGTCTGAATTATAGTTTTACGCAATGGGAATTGAATAACCGCCAGCGAAAGATGGTTTGAGCTAACCTAGGATTTTGACCTCGAGATTTTGACAACAGATTCAGACTGCTTTGGGGAGAAGTCTACACTTGACGACTACGTTTCACCCCCAGACCGATGATCAGTCAAAGAGAACCATCCAGACCCTTGAGGATATGTTGTGAGCTGATGTGTTGGATTGGGGACAAGGATGGTCAGATTGCCTCCTAATAGTTGAGTACTCATACAAAAACAGCTGGCATGCATCTATTGGGATGGCCTCTTATGAGGCATTGTATGGGCGTAGATGCCGTACACCTTTATGTTGGGATGAGTCTAGCAGTACCAGTGGGATAGCACCAGAGAAGATTTAGGATGCTATGGCTCGAGTAGCGTTGTTTAGGAAGTGGATGATGGTGGCACAGAATCGCCAAAAGTCGTATGTAGACAAGAGGTGCCGGCCTCTAGAGTTCAGAATAAGAGCTCATGTCTGGCTGAGAGTATCTCTGACGCGAGGCGTCAGACGTTTTGGCATAAGGGGGGAAGTTGAGTCCCCGATATGTCGGTCCTTTCTAGATACTGAATAGAGTTGGGAGGGCAGCATACATAGTAGCTTTGCTTCCGAGGTTAGAGGGTATTCACCCTGTTGTTCACGTGTCTCAGCTAAGGGTGTATATACCAGACCCGAGACGCACTGTGAGTCATGATGATTTAGTGGTCGAGGCAGACCACATGTTTGCTGAATATCCTGTTGCAGTCTTAGAATGAGGTATAGAACATTTATGCTTCAAGAACATTCTGATGATGAGATTATAGTGACCAAGACGAGGCCACCTTGGTGATTGAGGATAGTAGCCATAGGAACTAATCCGAGTTTATGCAGAGAAGGCTGCGCCGTATACTTGCTGAGCAAGCCATGGTTGTATATTATGAGATATATGATTATGTGATTATGTGATTATGTGATATGTGATGTTCTCTTCCATGCTAGATTATTGGTGATCCTGGTGGATCTTGTTATGTTAGGGCAAGTTATGTTATGGTTGGAGAAGTTTTACCTCCAAGCCCTCGAGCGATGATTTACCATTGGAGGAGTTCTACCTCCATACCATCATGTATAGGTCAGTTGGAGATGGTTCTACCTTCATGTTGTAGAATGAGATTAGGTTTGTTGGAGATGATATTACCTCCATGTTTGGGATATAGGTATAGAGATTTCTGGAGATGTTCTTCCTCCATACGGTCATTTGTGTTTTGGAGATGTGTTTCCTCCTTGATGATGAGTTGGTAGCTGGAGATGTTTTTCCTCCATGCCCTTGTGATGTGGGCCAAATGGAGGTGTATTTCCTCTATACTGTTATAGTGATTATAGTTCTTGGAGATGTCTTTCCTCCACGGTGTGATTAAGGATATAGTTGCCAGAGATGTTTTTACCTCTGTACCTTTGGGATAGCATTAGACTGCTGGAGATGTTTTACCTCCATGCCTTGGGGATAGCGTTATGATCCTGTTTTCTAGAGTTGATGATTCCTCCATGCCTATGTTTTGAGGTTATAGATTGTTATAGGTTGATACCTTTGAACGGAGATGTGATACCTCCGATAGAGACAATGTTTATACCTCGGCGTATGGGTCCGAGAGGATTTGGGAATTGTTCAAGTTTCGGGACGAAACTTCTTTTAAGGGGTGTGTGATGTAATAGCTAGGATTTGCGAATTCTAATTAATGTTGATTAACTTAATCGTCGATAGTAATTGACATATAACTCGCGAAGATTTCGCAAGTGATGAGTATGAGTCCCACCGTTATGTTCCTGGCGTAATTTTGGACATTTGGGGAAATTTTTACTTTTTCCCCCAGGTAATTGTTTTTACCCTCCGGTGCTATTTGGAGCATTTGGGAGCCCCAATTAATAAAAATGCAGTTGAGAGAAATGATCAGGACATCGGATATGTCATATAAATGAAATAACATGGTGAGACCAAACGGCCAAAAGAGTCGCTATTTCGTTTCTTAACGGCTAAGAAAGACGGCTTAGGAATACACGTTTTTCGAGGCAGTTTTGGAATAATTATCCCTACAATATTCCAGATTTATTATTCCAATCTTGAGAAGTTTGGAGAAGGAGGTTTGACCCGCCTTTGGATAGGATAAAGGATCATTATCGACTTTGCTAAAAGATAATTATCATCTTCACTATAAATAGCGGAAAATCCTTTGTTAATTCATTTCCTTTCATGTTTCGTCGTAAAAGCTCTAATTTCTCTCAACCTTCAAACTCAGATCTACTCTCCATTTCTAATCCGATTTCAATTCCTTTTGAGTTTCTGGATTCCTCTATTCATTCTCTTCATATCGGTACCGAGTTTTTGCATTTCTGAGCAGATGAAGGGCTGGTCAAGCATATATGTCACCAGGCTGGTTCTGTCGCTCAGATTCCGGTAAATTTGATGTTGTCCATGCGTAGCCTGCGTCGCTGTGATTCCGAATCTTCTTTCAGATCGTCAATCGGGTTAGTAACAAATAAGTTATGAATTTATTCGTTTTCCGTACTGCAATTTCGCCTAAATTGACTTTAGGCTTGTCAAAATGGATAATTAGAAATTCCATTATGGTCGTTATATTATTCTGGTGATTATGGGTAGTTTGTTTGATGAAATCTGACGACAAGTGTGTTTAGAAATTGTTTGCGGGCAAAATATTATTTAGAAAAAATTTAATTAATTAATTAAAGGTTAATTAATTAAATTAGGATTAGAATTGAGATTGAGGAATGTCGATTAGATACTACCTTGAGATTTGAGGAATTGTGAGTTATGTTGAGATATTGATGTTTAGTTGGTTGTGAGGCTTATAGATTGATTATGATCCTTATGGATCCCTTGGGTCTAGGTGTGACCTTTTTGATTGATAGGAGTACTGATATCTCTTTCTGCCTTGTTATTAGGCAGTGTCCCTTTCAGGATTGGAGGTTGATCGTGGTTGTGATTGTACGAGGTTGAGGTAAGTCCGTAGGACTTACTCAGCTACCATCCCTATATTGGGTGTTTGCGTGAGTGGTGTGTGCATTATATGTTTGCTATGATAACGTGAGATATCGTTTATGTTGACCTATGTTTTATTGACTGCCCTGTTGCGTGGTTGTGATAACCCTTCCCTTTCATCCTGCCATGGAGTCTGGGAGGTTCTCTGACGTCAGGCTAGACTGGTTTACAGGAAGGGCGCAATCCACTCCCATAGGGTACACGGGTTGTGTGACCGATACTCGTACAGCTGGATATAGCACTCAGAGGCGAGGATGTATCGGTCCTCGTATCACATACTTTCATCTATCTATATACGATTTGAGTGAATGACTATTATATAAAGATGATAAAATGGGTAAATGTGTGATAGCATGCTGATGTGTTTATCTTTCATGATTGTGCTTGTGCTTATGCATTACCTTATATATGTATGGTTAGCTAACGGTTTCATACCGTGTTGTAGATGTTTGTAGGATAGGCGCTGTTGGGTGATCTGACAAGGTGACAGGCCGAGGACTCTCGTACATTAGGTGTTTGGTTTTGGGGTTGTTTATATTTTCCCTCCTGCGTGAAGATTACGTCTTGTTTTCCCTCTTATGTGAGGTTGTCGTTTCATACTCGCCTATGTTGTTGTTTACCTTTGGTTATACAGTTTATACGGTTTTATGTATTTGTTTTTATATCTGTCAGTGTCATATTGTAAGGTCCAGTGAACTTGTTGTCAGGCTAGGGTCAGGATCCATTGTGAGATCCTAGCCCAATGTGACATCCCGAGTCCTGCGGAATCGGGGTGTTACATAAGGATCTTACAGTTGTGTTATAGAGAGCCAACTGAGGTTGTGTAGGTTGTTGATCTTTTCCTTCTGCTTAGGTGTTTGTTGATGAGTTCTTCTTTTGTCTCTTCATTCTTTCTTCTTTGCTTCTTCTCTTCTTCTTTAGCTTAGGATTCACAAGCTTAGGCTTGTGAGGATATTCCTGGACGTTTTGATGCTCATACATGTACATTTATGTGTATGTTTTGTTTATGGTTGACGAAGTGGTAAGGAAGAGCAAGTGAAGGTTCAAGGAGAATTCGAAGACCAACCTTCTGCACATCAGCCACCCCTACACCTGACCCGAGTTGCCCCTGCGCCTAGACTGGTCCTCCCATGCGTCTTACTGGTTTAGCGCCCCTGCGTCTCTTGCTTCCGCCGGTGTGTGTCCAAGGCATACCTAGTAGGTATGTTTCCTTCTTCCTTTCCTTTGGCCTTGGCTTTAGATATGGCTAGGCTAGTATGGTTGAAGATGAGCTTGATGAGTTGTATGTTGGGTTTGTGCCTTAGGCACTTGTATGTATGTTAAGGATCTTGAGGTTTAGATTCAGTTTATAAGATGGTTGTGGTTATGAGGTGTAGAAGGTACGTCTCCTAACCTTTGCAGCGTTTGATATTGTGTGTGCCTTGCTGATGCAGGCGTTGATCGTTTCCCCAAGGGAAAAATGTGACGTGGTATAGGATTACGAGTATCTCAGGCAAGTCAATAGGACTTACGTAGCGTGTAGTTGTGGATTTGAGTGATTGTAATGGTTGTGTGTGTGTTCATATGTCTGTTGCATTTATAACCTAAACCGGACTAGGATTGACCACTTTATTACCTTAATTGGCCCAAGTGTATTATAATCGGGCGGTGACCACATGCCAAAGCTCGTTGAGAGTGGAGGAGGTGCTCGGAAGCTAGTAGCTTAGGTGGGAGGTAGATCCCCATGCAACACCTGAGTTAAATGGGGAAGAGCCGGGGTTCTTTAGGTTCCTCGTCTCGCAAAAAAAGTTGAATTAGTAATGAAATATCTTAAGTAAATATAATAAACGGATGTGTGTGTGGCATTGCATATTGTGATGCATTGATGTGTGTATGAGCTATTACTTCATTCTTATTCATTTCTATTAGCCAACGGTTTACACCGTTTTGTAGATGATCTGCAGGTTAGGAAGACTGCAAAGTCAGCCAGATGGATGATCAGCCGAGGGCTTCCGTACACTAAGTTGTATGTGGGAAATGGGATGTTTTGTACCTAGATAATATGGTTTGCCGTTTTGTGCTCGGCTATGATGTTGTAAACCCTTTTGATGTATATGTTGTACAGTTTTATGTATTTGGTTTTAATCCATTTGTGTCTTGTTATAAGATCCAGTGAACTTGTTGTCATGCTAGGGTCAAGATCCATTGTAAGATCCTAGCCCATATGACGCCCCGAGTCCCGCGGATTTGGGGTGTTATAGGTAGGTTCACCGGGTTTTCACAAATGTTGAGCCTCGTTCGAGAGAGTTACTACCCTACATCACTGAGGAGGGACAGAGATTTCTTAGAGGATGGATTTGAGGACGCCCCTGTGGTGGAGACAATTAGGAGGATTAGAGAGGAGTTGACGTTGTTAGGTCCCGCTGCACCTCTAAAGGACCAACACGTGTACTTGTTCTCATGGAGATTGAGGGACTCTACCCGTTCATATCTTGCAGGTTTCGTTGTGACTCCCTGGCGGACTACCAAGATCGAGCTTTAGAGTATGAGAGGGACCGACCGGGTCCTAACAGAGCTTCACAGGCAGGAGGGCTTGATAAGAGACAGAGGACGGGTCCAGTCAGTATGGGAGCCGGAGCCTCAGGTCAGAGGCATAGTCAGACGCAGGGACGCCCTAGTTATCAGTCTCTTACTCAAACATATGGTAGCGGGCGGCAGTGTTATAACTGCAGAGGTTCCGGACACATGCGAGTCGAATGTAAGAGGACACTAGTGACTTGATTTCACTTGTGGCAAGACGGGCCATCGATCTACCTTATGCAAATAGGGAAAGGCACCATCCCAACAGGGTTCCTCACCTGTCAACATTACCGGTGGTAGACAAAGACCACCCCAACACCAAACACAGGGCCAACAACAGTAGTGGGCCCCAAGATATCCACATTCACAAGGTTCTTCCTAGGGGTAGAGTAGAGGTAGGGGACATGACGGAGGCCCCCACAAAGACGAGAGGCACTCAGGCTAGAGTTTTTGAGTTAAGGAGTGCAGTTGAGCCATCGGCACCAGCAACCACAAGTACCATTCAGATTTGTGGCTTCCTTGTTAGAGTAATTTTCGATACAAGTGCTACACACTCTTTTATTTCTGATGATGGTGTAGATAGGTTGGCCTTAGATACGGTAGAGGGGAGACCCTTTATTATAGGGTTACCCGACGGGGGTAAGGTTAGAGGTACTCGGGAGGTTCACGGTTGTCTTATTCGTTTATGAAGCCGTGATTGGTTAGCCGACTTCTATGTCATGCACCTAATGCATGAAGAAATCATATTAGGGATGGATTGGATGGACCGCCATCCAGTTGTATTGAATATTAGTAGGAGGACCATAACGGTCCCCACAAAGGCGGGACATGAAGAGATTTTCCGAAGTTGGGACCTCGAAAAGACCTGTACAGTCATCAATGTAGTCCGAGCCGCAATACTTATCGGGCAAATATGCGAGGCCTTCTAGTGTTATTCCATAAAGGAGGAGGTGATTTCGTCGTTGGAGGAGATTCCCGTAGCATGCGAGTTTGAGGATGTATTCGGTGAGCCACACGGCACGAGGCCGATCTCCAAGGCCCTATACCGTGTGTCACCTATTGAGATGCTTAAGTTGGAGAAGAAGCTGGAGGAGTTAGTAGAGAGGGGCTTCATCCGCCCCAACCTTTCTCCTTGGAGTGCACCGGTACTCTTCGTTCGGAAGAAGGACGGGTCGATGAGGCTATGCATTGATTATCAAGATTTTAACAAGGTAACCATCAAGAACAAGTATCCATTACCCCGTATCGGCGACTTGCTAGAGTAGTTGCAGGAAGCTACCGTGTTTTCACGTATTGATTTGAGGTCAAGATATGACCAGCTGAGGGTGAGAAGGAAGGATGTGCTGAAGACGGCATTTCAGATCAGGTACGGCCATTATGAGTTTGTCGTGATGCTATTCGGGCTCACGCATGCTCCTGCCGTCTTCATGGAGTTGATGAACAACGTCTTCATCAACTTCTTGGAGAAATTTGTAGTATTTTTCATCGATGACATCTTAGTATACTCTCGGAGTACAGATGAGCATGCAGACACTTGAGGACGGTACGTCGAGTCCTCCTGGATAGAGAGCTTTACGCTAAGCTCTTTAAGTGCGAGTTCTGGATGTCGGAGGTGGCCTTCCTTGGCCACATAGTTTCCGCCGAGGATGTCAAGGTCGGCCCGGCAAAGATAGAGTTTGTTGCATCATGACCACCTCCTAGGACGGTCAAGGAGGTGAACAGTTTCCTAGGTTTGGTGGGCTACTACCGTAAGTTTGTTGAGGGATTTTCAGTGATTGCCACTCACTTCTTTGCGGAGGAAGTCTACTAGATTTGCATGGTCCAAGCCATGCCAACAGAGTTTCGAGGAGCTGAAGATGAGGTTGACCTCCGCTCTTGTTTTAGCACAACAGAGGGTATTAAGGACTTTGTCGTTTACAGTAATGCATCAAAGCTAGGCTTGGGATGTGTTCAGATGTAGCGGGGTAGGATCATTGCATATATGTCTAAACAACTAAAGATGTACGAGGAGAACTACCCTACCCACGATCTTGAGCTAGCTGTGGTGATTTACGCATTGCAAATCTGGCAACATTATCTTTATGGGGCCACGTGTTAGATCTTCACAGACCATAAGAGTCTGAAGTACATATTCACTCAGCGGGAGTTGAATAACTGCTAAAGGAGATGGCTAGAGCTGATTAAGGACTTCGACTTGGAGATTTTGTACCCCCTGGGGAACGCAAACGTGGTCCCCAATGCTCTTGATAGGAGGATGCCTCGAGAGGAGGCGATAACTTGACTGACGGTTCAGTCACAATTGTAGAGGGACTTGGTATGGTTGGAGGTAGATATCCGGTTTCCGGATACGGACACCCACTTGTGCGCTTTGGAGATGCTACATGATTTGTCGGGAGAGATCAGATAGAAGTAGGAGAGTTGTCCGGATTTGATGAGGCTCCGGAATAGGATGTCCCGAGGAGAGGCACCCCAATTTACCATAGGTGCGGACGGGTTGTTCAAATGCTAGAAGCATATATGTGTACCGTCAGATAGAGAGTTTAGACAGTGGATATTGTAGGAGGCCCATACTACACCTTACGCCGTGCAACCAAGCACGAGTAAGATGTACCAGGACATCCGACGATCTTATTGGTGGGGCGGGCTTAAGCCCGACCTGGATAGATACGTAGCTCAGTGTGCGACCTGCCAGTAGGTCAAGATTGAGCACCACATGCCCGGAGGAGAGCTTCACCCACTATCGGTAACGTAGTCGAAGTAGGAGGATGTTTCCATGGATTTCATTAATGTCCTGAAACCGAGTAGGAGCTTTTGTGCGATATGGGTGGCAGTGGATCGACTGATGAAGACCGCACGTTCCATCCCTATTAGGGAAATGTGGTCGGTGCGTCGTTTAGTTGAGGAGTTCATCAGACATATAGTGAGATTACATGGAGTGCCGAGGACCATCATCTCGGATAGAGATGGGCGTTTTACCTCAAGGTTCTAGCAACAGATACACACCGCCCTAGGTACGAGCTTTCATTTCACGACCGTGCATCAGCCTCAAACAAACGGTCAAGACGGGATAAGTGTTTCTTACTGCTCCTAGATGTAATAATGTTTATTCTCTGAGTACTAACCAAGTTGCAGGAACTAAGCTAAAATGTCTAAAGGCCTTAACTGATGATCCAAGGCTTTGGCATAGAAGACTTGGTCACGTAAGCATGCACACCTTGTAGAAGCTACATACAAAAGACTTGGTGCGTGGGTTACCAAACATAAATTTTAAGGTTAATGATCTATGTAAGGCGTGTACACAAGGTAAACAAATAAGAGGTTCCTTCAAACCCAAGAAAGCTGTGTAAGTTCTTCTCGACCCATTGAACTTTTACACATGGATCTTTGTGGACCTATGCGTGTCAAATCTCCTAGAGGAAAACAATACATCCTTATTATAGTGGATGATTTCTCTCGCTTTACATGGATATCTTTTCTACGAGAAAAATCTGAAGCTTTATTTGAGTTTTCAAAATTATGTAAGGAGTTACAAAGTTTGAAAAACCTACCAATCACTTCAATAAGAAGTGATCATGGTAGAGAATTTGATCAGCTAAATTTTGATTTGTTTTGTGCAAAATATGGTATTTCTCACAATTTTTCAGCTCCTAGAACTCCTCAACAAAATGGAGTTGTGGAACGTAAGAACCGCACTCTTGAGGATATGTCTAGGACAATGCTTTTAGAAAACAATTTGCCAAAACGTTTTTGGGCTGAAGCAGTAAACACTGCAAATTATATTTTAAATAGATGTTTAATTCACCCTATTTTGAAAAAGACTCCTTATGAACTCTTTAAAGGAAGAAAACCAAATATTTCATATTTCAAACCCTTTGGATGTACTTGTTTTGTTCACAACAATGGCAAGGACAATCATGGGAAATTTGATGCACATAGTGATGAAGCTATATTCTTAGGATATGCTTTTTCAAAAAGCAAAGCTTATCGAGTATATTACAAACGTACCAAAGTTGTTGAGGAAAGCATTCATATTATTTTTTATGAAAGTAATGATGGTACTTTGAGTGAGAGTTTTGCAAATTTAAATCTGAATCAAAGAGAATATCACATTTCGGATAAAGAGGAAGATCCTAAAGATCAAGACAAGAATATGCATGAAAAGATTCAAGATACCAAAGAAAACCCTCAAGCTTGAAACACATCTTAAAGACCTTGAAATTGGAAATTGTGATACCGAAACTCCACTGCAAGGGCTTGAAACCCAACTTCAAGGCCTTGAGATTGGAACAACAGGTAATACACAAACGGTACCTGAATCTAGTCAAACATATGCAGCTCAACCTTTTTGATCTACTTCATTTGTCAAAAGAAGAAAAGTTCAACACTCCTGGTATCATCCACAAGAGAATGTGATCTCAGATCCAAATGTTGGAGTTTAAACTAGATCTAAAGTGAATAATCTATGTGCCTTATCCGCTTTTGTATCACTTATCGAGCCAAAGAACTACATTCAAGCTCTTCAAGAACCAGACTAGATCATTGTCATGCAAAATGAATTAAATGAATTTGAGAGGAACAAGGTATGGACTCTTACTTCAAGACCAAAACATCAACCAATTATTGGCACGAAATGGGTCTTTTGAAACAAATTGGATGAAAGTGGAAAAGTCATACGAAATAAAGCACGACTTGTAGCACAAGGTTATAACCAAGAAGAATGTATTGATTATGAGGAGACTTTTGCTCCAGTTGCCAGGTTAGAAGCCATACGTATGCTACTTGCATTTGCATCTTTCATGAGCATAAAACTTTTTCAAATGGATGTAAAATGTGTTTTTCTAAACGGCTTCTTAGAAGAAGAAGTCTACATTGCTCAACCTCTTGGTTTTGAAAATGATGAATTTCCAAATCATGTTTTTAAATTAGACAAAGCTCTTTACGGTCTTAAGCAAGCTCCTCGAGCTTGGTATGAAAGATTGTCTAAATATCTTCTTGAAAACAATTTCGAAAGAGGTTTGATTGATAAAACATATTTTATCAAAACTAGAGGCAACGACATTCTAGTATAGTACAAATATATGTTGATGATATATTATTCGGTGCTACTAATGATTCCCTTTGCAAGGAATTTTCAAATATTATGTGCAGGGAATTTGAGATGAGCTTAATGGGAGAGCTAAATTTCTTTCTTGGACTTCAAGTTACACAAGCAAAGAAAGGAATTTTTCTCAATCAAAGCAAGTATACTAAAGACTTGCTTAAAAAGTACAAAATGGATCAATCTAAGGTTGCAAAGACTCCTATGAGTTTAACACTTTCGCTAGATCATGACAAGAATGGCAAAAGTGTAGTACAAAAGGAGTATCGAGGAATGATCGGTTCATTACTGTATCTAACTGCTAGTCGTCCTGACATTATGTTTAGCATGCGCATGTGTGCAAGATTTCAAGCTGATCCTAAAGAGTCACACTTCATTGTTGTGAAAAGAATTTTTCGGTATCTCAATGGCACTAAGGATCTAAGGTTATGGTACCCACGTCAAATCTCGTTTCATCTTGTTGGCTATTCAGATGCAGACTTTGCAGGTTATAAGGTCGATAGAAAAAGTACTTCTGGATATTGCCAATTCTTAGGGTCATCCCTAATTGGTTGGCACTCCAAGAAGCAAAATTTTGTTGCCCTATCCACAGCTAAAGCCGAATAATATAGCTGTAGGAGCTTGTTTTGCTCAAATTCTCTTGATTGCTCAACAACTTCGTCACCTTGGCTTTGACTTGAAAGGTATTCCTATAAAATGTGATAATACTAGTGTTATTTCTTTAACCAAAAATCTTGTGCAACTGATGACATGAATTATGTACCATCATATTCATGCATATTGTAGAAGATTGTCTCAGTTTACCTTGCATTTAGAGAGATTTTGTATGCTTTTTATGTTCTATTCAACCAATTGTCGGAAATAGAGGTCTACACGAGATTTTGATGAATTGTAGGTAAATGGAGCGGAATTGGAAGCAAAAATGGAGCAAGAAGCATCTAAGGATGTTAAGGAAGCTAAAGGAGTCTTAGAAGGATCACAAAGAGCTAAGGAATTGCAAAGGAGAAGCGTAGAAGACGAACCAAAGGAAGAACACTTTCTGTTGAAGAAAATCGTGCCAATGTATATATAAATCGGACGATTTTCATACCTTGAAATCGAACGGTTTTGCACCTAAATCGACTGGGTCGATTTTCTTCACGATCCGGCCAAATGGAAAGACGACACAAAGCCCAATTATTTTGGGCTAGAGGAGAGTTTTGCCAAACGGCCCATCTGCAAGAAAGTATAGAGGAGAACCCTAGGAACGAAGAAGGGAAGGCTGCAGCGGGAAATCTTTACACTTCTGGGAGAAATCGACGATTCTTGGAGAGAGATTGAAGAGCTTTTGCCAGAAAGTTATTCTTGATCTTTGATTGTGAGATTTCTTTATCCATTGCATTGTTTGTGGTTTGTGAACACGAAATTGAGTTGTTTGAGAGATACATTGAACAGATTTGACAATTGTTCACAGATTTGGAAGTTATTGATTTTTTCATTCAAGATTTGGTTTCTTTGCGATATCTTTCTCAATAATTAATTTGATTCGATTTTGAAAATGGTTGGCTAAAAACCTTGTGATTCTGGGGAGGATAGTTGATGATTAAGGCTTAGATGATGATAGACTGAACTCATTCAAACATTAGGACCCTGAGAGTTTAGATTTTAGTTTTGCGACAAATAGGAAAATCGGATTGTTCTTGAGGAAAATCGGCCGATTTTCTTATGAACAGGGCGATTTATTCTTCTGACGAACTTTAATTGAACTAATCTTTAATCAAAACTAATCCTTGTCTAAATCCCAATCTTGATTAACCTTTCTACCCTCTAATTGAATGTATGAAGGCACTTCAAACCTGTTTCTACATTTAATAGATTAAGATCGCAAGATTTGGGTAATAAAGAGATTCAACACCCTTTATTAAGATTTTAAGTGTGCTTTCTAATCTTTACTTTGGAGAGTCATATCCTGGAGTTTTAGATAGTTAGTTTGAACATAATTCTTGTCTCTAGATCTTTCTATACTGCAGCCTCAACAACCCTTATAGAGAGAATCTATAGATTAGTCATATAGGTTTCGGAACTTCATCGTACGAATCCTACCTTTGAACATTAAATCTTGGCAATATAAATTATGTCCTATACCTATAGAAGTGTCTTGAATCGAAAGCCTAAATCGGATACTTGAATCCTTGGAATCATTTCCTCTTATTTGATCACAAAAGCTTTTCACACTTTTTGCTAGATAATTGAATTCGGAATTATTCTCACCAAATCCCTGAGTTCGACTCTGGAATTCTTACCTTACTACAGCTGACCCGTACACTGCGGGTTCGCTTTGCTTTGAGTTCTAGATATAAATATTAAGACTTTGACGCACACACCTTTTGAGCGAACAAGTTTTTGGCGCCGTTGCCGGGGATTTGGTCTAGATCAAATCCGGTTTTCGGTTGTCTAGCTTGAGAGCTCTTGCTCTTGTGATTTGATTTGTCTACTTGAGTGATCTTTGCAGGTTCTTTAGGTATATGCGAAAGACTAGATCCACTAAAGATCTAATTCCTTTCGATCCCGAATTAGAAAGAACTTTGAGGAGAAAGTTGAAGGAGAAGAAAATGGCTGAAAACGATGAGAGAAACTACAAGGCTGAACTGAACGAAGCTCAACGCCAACTCCAGTTGAGTGAGAAAGCACGAAAAGAAGCTGAAATAAGTCATCAATTTCAGATTGATGAACTAAGAGCTATGATGTTGGACATGAAGTTGGAGTTGAACGAATCCAAGAAGAAGAAGAAAGTCAAGACACCAACTAAATCCATTCGAAATGACTCATCCGATGATGAAGAGATTGATCCGGACATGCCGGAACTTGAAGAGATTGATCCATCACTTCGTCCTATCCGAAACACCCCAACACCAAGGGTCGTTCCTTTCATACCAACTAGGAACGTTAGAGCTGTTAATAACGAAGATAGACCCCGAACTTTGGGGCAACGGATGGATCCAATTCAGCAACCACGCCGTCTAGGTGTGGATTTCGGAGCTGAAGACATCCAAGAATTTAGCTTCTCACCACAAGTCATCACCATGGTTCGCCAAAGTCAATATGGCGGAGCAAGTACTGAATCTCCACATCAACACCTGCAGAATTTTGAGATTCTCATGGAGACTATGAAGCCGAAGAAGGCTACTACAAGCAACTACAAGATCAAACCGTTCTTCTTTTCTTTGAAGGACAAGGCTCTAGCTTGGTACCAAACACTTCCAGCTGCAAAGCTAGCTACATGGGAGGAATTGTCTTCGGAATTCCTCACCAAGTTCTTTCCGCCATCCAAAACAGCGGAATTGAGAGGTAAAATAAATGCTTTTTCTATGAAACCTAATGAAAGCTTGTTTCAATCTTGGGAAAGATTTCAAGATCTATTGTTGGATTGCCCGCACCATGGCATTTCCAAGCTGGAATTATTGGAGATCTACTACAAAGGGTTGGATGTGGAGACACAATTCAACCTCCAATCTCTCTCTTGTGGCACATTCATGGATATGAGAGAGGATGATGCTTGAGACTTCATTGAGAAGCAAGCCCAAGTGATTGAGAAGTATTCCCACCGGAAGGTGGAATCAAATAGCCAGAATCAAGGCGATTTGGGAGCCAAGTTGAATCAAGCGGCTCAAACACAAATATTCTCCCTCAAAGATGACATCAAAGAATTGAGGGAAGTGCTCAAAACGAGTCTTCAAAAGACTAAGGAGCAAGAAGCCAACTACATGGGGCGGGACAACAATCAAAGGAATGATAACCGGAATTCCAATTGGAGCAACAACAACAATAACAACCGAAACTCCAATTGGAATAACAACAACAATAGGAACTCAAATAACAACAATTGGAGGTCAAATCAGCAAAGTCTAGGTAATCTTTACTCTTATGCTGAAAAGGCTCTAACACCTCCATCTTCTTCTACTCCTTCAACAAGCCAGGGACAATCAAGCGGATCAAGCAAACCGGATCCCATGCTAGAAACGATTCTAGGCAAGCTACAAGGATTGGAGAGTTACATAACTTCGGTTGACAAAGCTCACAAAGCTTTAGAAAACCAAGTATTCAGCAAAGCCGGAGAAGTTCCAAGAGATCAAGGGAAGCTTCCCGGAAAGACAAAAGATAACCCAAAGGGAAGGGTTATGGCAATAACCACTAGGAGCGGCAAAACGACCACCGATCCTCAACCTAAAGTAGTTGATACCGCCACAAAAGAAGGAGAGGCAAAAGAGAAGGAAGAAGTCTATGTTCCTCCTCCCGCTTACAAACCACCTCTACCTTTTCCTCAATCTAGAGCGCGTGCACGCCTAGATAAACATTTTGGTAAGTTTGTTGAACTTATGAGTAAGCTACATATTAACATACCTTTTATGGATGCAATTTTAGGTATGCCGGCTTACGGGAAATTACTCAAGGAGATCCTCTCTAATAAGAGGAAATTGGAAGACATAGGAGAAGTCAAGATGAGTATGGAGTCATCCGAACTCATCAAGACTATGACGGAGAATATGCCACCCAAGCTCCGTGATCCAGGATCATTTTGCATACCCATCACTTTGGGAGAAGCCACCTATGATGCACTTTGCGATCTTGGAGCGAGTGTGAGTATCATACCTCTCGCTCTATGCAAGGCAGTTGGTCTAGGAGAGCCTAGACCGGTGAAGATCACACTCTACATGGCCGATCGTTCCACCACTAAGCCGGTGGGAATATTAGAAGACATTCCGGTAAAGCTGGGTAAGTTTTACATCCCAATAGATTTTGTCGTTCTTGACATACCTGCAGATTATCCGGTTCCCATCATCCTTGGGAGACCATTCCTTGCCACATCCGGATGCATGGTAGATTGCAAGAACGGCCAGCTATCCTTCCATATTGGTGAAGAAAAGATAGAATTCATACTCTCTTCCTTAATCAAGGAGCCAGCCTTGAAGGATGATGCTTTTGAAATTGTTGATGAAGAAGAGTCTAGAGAGATAGTAAGTTCGATCTTGATGAAAGACCCTCTTCAAAAGGTTCTTAGCATGAGCATCATGGAGGAAGGAGTGGAACATGATTGCAATGAGGATGTGAAAGCATTAAATGATGTGGAGGAAGAATTAGGAGCAAGGATTGAAGAACTAGAGTGGACTCCGGAAACTGTGAAGAAAATCGACCTGCCAAAAATAAATCGACCGATTCATGAAGAGGCAATCCGATTTTTCTCGACAGAAACAAAAATCGACCTGACAACATTAAATCGTCCGATTTATGAAGAGGCAACCCGATTTTTTCCGACAGAAAGAAAAATCGTACAGCAGATCGACCGATTTATTACAGGGGAGGTCGATTCAATGGGTAATTCTCTGGATTCTCCAAACTTCACCGCAGCCGCTTCCGAATCTAATGATGAAATGCCCCCACCTCAGAGGCCTCTCCTACAACAATCGAAGGCCAAGATTCATCATCAATCAAGGTACCTCCATCATTAGAATTGAAACCACTTCCCACGCATTTAAGGTACGCATTTCTTGGTACTAATTCCACCTATCCGGTCATTGTCAATGCGAATTTGAATGATGATGAATTAGAGAAACTCATGCATGTCTTGAAGCAACATAGGAGAGCATTAGGCTACACTATTGATGATTTAGTAGGAATAAAGCCTTCTCTATGTATGCACAAAATTTTAATGGAAGAGGATTACAAACCTTCACGCCAACCTCAAAGACGGTTAAACCCGGCAATGAAAGAGGTCGTGAAGAAAGAAATCCTTAAGCTACTTGATGCAGGTATCATCTTCCCTATTTCTGATAGCAAATGGGTGAGTCCAGTACAAGTAGTACCCAAGAAAGGAGGCATTACCGTTGTTGCCAACAAGAACAACGAACTTATCCCTACACGGACAGTTACAGGGTGGCGAATGTGCATCGACTACCGCAAACTGAACGTGGCCACAAGGAAGGATCACTTTCCCCTTCCTTTTATCGATCAAATGTTGGAAATGTTAGCCCAACATTCTTACTTCTGTTATCTAGATGGATATAGCGGTTTCTTTCAGATTCCAATTCATCCGGACGACCAAGAGAAGACAACTTTTACGTGCCCATGGGGTACGTTCGCTTACAGAAGAATGCCATTCGGCTTATGCAACGCTCCAGCCACCTTCCAAAGGTGTATGATGGCAATCTTCTCCGAATATGTAGAGAATATCATGGAAGTCTTCATGGATGACTTTTCGGTATATGGTTCTTCCTTTGATAACTGTCTCTATAACCTTTCACTAGTTCTTAAGAGATGTGAGGACACTAACTTAGTCTTAAACTGGGAAAAGTGTCATTTCATGGTGACCGAAGGAATTGTGTTAGGTCATCTAGTATCACAAAGGGGAATAGAGGTTGATAGAGCGAAAATAGAAACCATTGAGAAGTTACCCCCCCCCCCTTCATCAGTAAAAGGAATTAGAAGTTTCTTAAGACATGCGGGCTTCTATAGGAGATTCATAAAGGATTTTTCTAAGATTTCAAAACCTTTGACTAATCTTTTGATGAAAGATGCGACTTTCGAATTCTTGAAAGATTGCTTAGATGCTTTTTGCAGGATCAAAGAAGCTTTGATTTCGGCACCAATCATTCAACCACCCGATTGGACTCTTCCTTTCGAGGTCATGTGCGACGCAAGCGACGTCGCTATAGGAGTTGTTCTTGGACAGAAGAAAGATGGTCGCACTCATGCCATCTACTACGCTAGCAAAACGCTAGATGAGGCTCAATACAATTATGCAACTACGGAAAAGGAACTTTTAGCCGTAGTATACGCTTTTGAGAAATTTCGTTCCTACCTTGTAGGTGCGAAGGTGATAGTCTACACGGACCATTCTGCAATTCGATACTTATTCACGAAGAAAGATGCGAAGCCAAGGCTTCTAAGATGGATCTTACTCTTGCAAGAGTTCGATTTAGAGATCCGTGATAAGAAAGGATCGGAGAACTCCGTTGCCGATCACCTTAGTCGTCTTCCGCAACTCACCGGCGAGTCGGATGAACTTCCGATAGACGATTCCTTCCCTGACGAGCAGCTGCACGAGATTGAAGAGTGTCTTCAACACATATCATAAGGTAATGATCCATGGTTTGCTGACATTGTAAATTACCTTGTTTGTCAGGAGATTCCACCCGGACTTTCATATGCTCAAAAGAAGAAGTTCTTTAGAGACGTCCGGCAATTCTATTGGAACGAACCTCTTCTATTCAAAAGAGGTCCAGATGGCATTTACAGGAGATGTATTCCCGAAGATGAGGTGGATAGTGTCATCCGCCATTGCCATTCCTTACCATGTGGCGGACATGCAAGTGCCCACAAGACTTGTGCTAAGGTACTTCGTTCCGGCTTCTATTGGCCTACGCTTTTCAAAGATGTGCAAAAGTTTGTTGTTTCTTGTGATGCTTGTCAAAGGACAGGTAATATATCCAGGAGGAATGAGATGCCTCTCAACAACATACAAGAAGTAGAGATCTTTGACGTATGGGGCATCGACTTTATGGGACCTTTTCCATCTTCATGCGGTAACCAATATATACTTCTTGCCGTAGATTACGTCTCAAGATGGGTAGAGGCAATCGCTTCTCCTACTAATGATGCAATGGTAGTTGTGAAGTTCTTCAATAGAACGATCTTCCCAAGGTTCGGAACTCCCCGAACCATCATTAGTGACGGAGGAACGCACTTCACGGCCCGTCGATTTGAGACTCTATTGGCTAAGTATGGGGTGACCCATAAGATAGCTACACCTTACCACCCGCAAACCAGCGGACAAGTCGAGATATCCAATAGAGAGATTAAAGGGATTTTAGAGAAAACCGTCTCTAAAACGAGGAAAGATTGGTCAATGAAGCTTGACGATGCACTATGGGCATACAGGACAGCCTTCAAGACACCAATAGGTACGACTCCCTATAATCTTGTTTATGGTAAATCATGTCATCTTCCTGTAGAGCTAGAGCACAAAGCTTATTGGGCCATCAAGTGGCTCAACTTCGACATGAAAGAAGCCGGAGAGAAGCGGCTCTTAGACATCAATGAGCTGGATGAGATCCGACTAAATGCGTACGAGAACGCAAAGATATACAAGGAACGGACAAAGCGTTGGCATGATAAGCACATCATTCCAAAAGACTTGAAGGAGGGAGACCAAGTCCTCCTATTCAACTCAAGGCTGCGTCTATTTCCAGGTAAGCTCAAATCCCGTTGGACAGGACCTTATTTAATTAAACGAGTTTTCCCCCATGGTGCAGTTGAAGTATGGGGTTAACAAAGCGGAAGTTTTAAGGTTAATGGCCAACGGTTGAAGAAATACACACCGGAAGCTCCGGTCGAGGAGATAGCTCCTATCCTCCTCCATTGAACACAACATTATACACCGTCCAGCTAAAGACGATAAATAAAGCGCTTCTTGGGAGGCAACCCATGATAGTATAGTTTTCCCTTCTTTCCGTCACTTAGTTAGAGTAGATTAATTGCTTTGTTTCGTTTTTCGTTTTTTTATTTGTTCCTCGATGCACTCTTGGTTTGTCGTGTCATTAATCGCAGGAAAATAGGTTCAAATGTGAGAGATTCATGGAGAATGGAGCATAAATGAGTTATATCTTCGAGATTCAAGAAAAACAAGGAAGGAAATCGAGTTACCATAAGTAAATCGTCCGATTCAGTAACAGAGCAAGTCGATTTTTTTCAACAGAAACAAAAATCGACCTGGAGATCGACCTGTCAAGATAAATCGGCCGATTTTTTTCGACAGAAACAAAGATCGACCCGACAAATAAATCGACCAGATAAATCGGCCGATTTTCTTCAGAAATTATCGACCCTATATAAGGACATTACACTCGATCTTCTTCATTCCAAAACCCCCAATTCTCGACTTCCCACTCTCAAGAAAGCCGAAAAATCGCCACACCCTACAATTCTCATTCCTTAACCATTTTGAGTGATTCTTGGCTCCAAACTGAAGCATTTTCAACTAGGAACAAGGATCTAACAACAGCATGCACGGCAATCGACTCCTCCGTAAGGAATTCAGGTTTTTCTTTCCAAAACCTAAGTTTCTCATTCGAAATTGAAGTTTGCTTAGGAAGTATTTGTTTGTTGGAATTGATAGAGGGATCTGCTTAGAAATCATTGTAGGGAACTGTGTGTGGTGATAGATTGAACAGAACTTTACAGAATTGAGAGAATCGTTGAAATCGAGAGAAAAATCGACCCAGCCCAGATAAATCGGCCGATTTTTGTGAAGAACAGGTCGATTTTTAGGACTTAGAATGGATCTTGTAAAGAGGATAACTAGAAACACGGGGAAGAAGAAGGGATCTTCTTCCAAAGCTCCTGCCCCACCTCCACCACCACCTACCAACATCCCTAAACTTCCCCCTCCCCTATCCAAGCACAAGAAACGCTATGAACGCATTGTAGATCGCCCATTCACCCCTCCTCGCTACATAGTGCTTGATGACTTAGATTCGTTGTATGTTCGAGAGGATGTTGATATGATGCTAGACAGAGCTGGGTTGAGACAGTTTGCTACGATTAGGGAGGATGCTTATAGGGAGATCACCCTAGAATTCCTTAGCACGTTTGAACACGACCCTAGGGAAAGGATGGTCACTTTCCGCCTCATGATCCAAGACCACACTATGTCCATTGACACTTTTGGCGACTTGTTCGGTTTCTCTTATTCGGATGCAGACACATTTGCTAGAGGTCTCAGTGCTAGTGATTTTTGGGAGGCTATTTCCGTAGGTGAGTACGGAGGGGATAAGTGGAGACCCGGAAACTCCAAGGAGACAAGTATGTACAACCTTTCCTTTAAGGTAGTGCATAGGATACTTAGCGAGAGTTTATTTGCCCGGACAAAGACTCCACAGAAGCTCAAGGCTGATGAGCTCTTCATTCTCTACTGCATGACATCCACCACCATTCCCGACATCGCCACCATGCTTGCTGACTATCTAGGAAAGATAGCCAACAAAGCTAAGGGCGACATTTGTGCAGGAGGTCTTGTCACTCATGTGGCCAAGACCATGGGATTGGACTTCTCCGGATGCACTCTAGCTGAGAGTGCCCTTCCTTTAGGCTCACAGAGGTTGGTGGTTCGACGGGTCTTGATTCCTCGAGGGAGAGGAACTCTTCATGTGCCGATGCCATGGCACAGGGATCCGAAGAAGAAGCCATCCGAGATCATATGGAAATCCGAATACACCATTCGGAACAAGAGGAACTGGAAGGAGACCTTTGAGTCGATGCTTGAGGAGTTCTCACCTCCTACTTATTATGATGATGTTGCAGGTGACTCAGAGGATGAGGATGAGGATGGAGGACAGGAGACCATGCTCGAGTTTGAGAGCGATACTCATAGAGGACATGCTACGGATGCCATGGACACTGATACCCATGGTGCAGGACCGAGCAGGACTAGTAGACAGGATGAGGAGACGGAGGATGACATACAACCACCTCGACATTCTTATGCACATGCTCCAGGCCCTAGACGAGGACGCCGAGCTCCACGCCACTTCAGGGAGCTAGTCACTAGTTTCTAGAGCCTCAGCACCGACTACCGTACCCTCCGCACCAACTACGAGACCCTGAACACCCAGTTCAGGAATTATAGGGAGGAGACGGACGCTAGGCATTCATCCTATGATGGCCAGATGAGAGACATGTACTACCACCAGTTCGGCCACTTCTACGATCCTAGCGCACCGATGTATCCCTATCCACCACCTCCACCACCGACGGAGGATTGAGCTTCCACTTCTTTTACATTGTAAGTATTTGTCTCCTTCTTATGCTTGATTTTCACATTGGGGACAATGTGGAAGTCAAGTATGGGGTGGGGGTACTTACAATACCTTATGTTTCACTTTAGCACTTTATGTACTTTCCACTACTCTTGACAATTTGGCTTGTAATAACTCTTGCACTACTTGCTTTCCATTATGACACTTGCATTTGCATGATCTTTTTCAAATCCTATGAATTTTCAAAAAAAAATTTTAGTGCTTCTTATATGGAAATGACCTCTATGATGAGAATTGTGTATATGGATAGGCAAAAAGATGCTTAGTTGTGTTGAGATTTTGATTATAGCATGAATGAATTTGCTTTTGTTACTTGAACACATGAATAAGTTATATGATTTAGTTGTTTTGATAAGAGAATGAAATAATAGTCGAAGCTATATTGCAAGTTCTTTTACATCATTTAAGGATGACTAAGGCAATTCACTTCTTTTCTTTTCTCATATCTTGATCATGCTAGCTCCTCAATGAAATATGTAACCCTCCTTTTACCATCCGGGAATTAGGATAGGTGATTGAAAAAAGGCATGTTTGATGTGGGAGGGCCAAAGAAAAAGTATTGGAAAAAGTGCAAAAATTCATAAGTTTGGGGACGTTGAACATGAGGATGAGTAACACGGCACCATTCACATAGCCGGGTGTTTGTGTCTTGCCAAAGTCCGATTGAACGACAAGTCCTAACGGGGTATGGTATGTGCATCAAGGGTTTGAGGCATCTCGAAATTGAGAAACGCCGATCTCCTAGGCTTCGGTTTTTGTGCACCGCTGTCCATACTCTCAAAAAGTAAAGTATAATGAAAGCAAAGCTTTCTACATGCGAAGCATGTGCGGTGAAGAAAATTCTTGAAGGTGTTATGTGTTCCTCTTTCCCGGATTAGCACCACAATTGCCAAAAAGAACTCCTTCCCTTAATACGTTTCTTGAACCTTTCCTTTGATTAGAAGACCTTGAGACTTTTATGCATGTGTTTAAGGCTTAATGGCTTAGATTTGTTTGACTTTGATTACCTCTACACCTTTATCATGTTCTTTATTTGTGCTTTCAAGGAAGAAAAGGGAGTTAGTTCGTCTTATAGTCATCATTGATACATGCTTTGCCCTTTTATGCCTTGAAATATCACTTTGAGGGTGATCCAATAAAAAGAAGCACTACCAAAAGAAGAGTTTTTGAGTTTTCATACATACATAATCCATGACATCTTATATTCTAAATTTGAGTCTTGCTTGGGGACAAGCAAGGGGTAAGTATGGGGTATTTTGATGACATGAATTATGTACCATCATATTCATGCATATTGTAGAAGATTGTCTCAGTTTACCTTGCATTTAGAGAGATTTTGTATGCTTTTTATGTTCTATTCAACCAATTGTCGGAAATAGAGGTCTACACGAGATTTTGACGAATTGTAGGTAAATGGAGCGGAATTGGAAGCAAAATGGAGCAAGAAGCATCTAAGGATGTTAAGGAAGCTAAAGGAGTCTTAGAAGGATCACAAAGAGCTAAGGAATTGCAAAGGAGAAGCGTAGAAGACGAACCAAAGGAAGAACACTTTTTGTTGAAGAAAATCGTGCCAATGTATATATAAATCGGACGATTTTCATACCTTGAAATCGAACGGTTTTGCACCTAAATCGACTGGGTCGATTTTCTTCACGATCCGGCCAAATGGAAAGACGACACAAAGCCCAATTATTTTGGGCTAGAGGAGAGTTTTGCCAAACGGCCCATCTGCAAGAAAATATAGAGGAGAACCCTAGGAACGAAGAAGGGAAGGCTGCAGCGGGAAAACTTTACACGTCTGGGAGAAATCGACGATTCTTGGAGAGAGATTGAAGAGCTTTTGCCGGAAAGTTATTCTTGATCTTTGATTGTGAGATTTCTTTATCCATTGCATTGTTTGTGGTTTGTGAACACGAAATTGAGTTGTTTGAGAGATACATTGAACAGATTTGACAATTGTTCACAGATTTGGAAGTTATTGATTTTTTCATTCAAGATTTGGTTTCTTTGCGATATCTTTCTCAATAATTAATTTTATTCGATTTTGAAAATGGTTGGCTAAAAACCTTGTCATTCTGGGGAGGATAGTTGATGATTAAGGCTTAGATGATGATAGACTGAACTCATTCAAACATTAGGACCCTGAGAGTTTAGATTTTAGTTTTGCGACAAATAGGAAAATCGGACTGTTCTTGAGGAAAATCGGCCGATTTTCTTATGAACAGGGCGATTTATTCTTCTGACGAACTTTAATTGAACTAATCTTTAATCAAAACTAATCCTTGTCTAAATCCCAATCTTGATTAACCTTTCTACCCTCTAATTGAATGTATGAAGGCACTTCAAACCTGTTTCTACATTTAATAGATTAAGATCGCAAGATTTGGGTAATAAAGAGATTCAACACCCTTTATTAAGATTTTAAGTGTGCTTTCTAATCTTTACTTTGGAGAGTCATATCCTGGAGTTTTAGATAGTTAGTTTGAACATAATTCTTGTCTCTAGATCTTTCTATACTGCAGCCTCAACAACCCTTATAGAGAGAATCTATAGATTAGTCATATAGGTTTCGGAACTTCATCGTACGAATCCTACCTTTGAACATTAAATCTTGGCAATATAAATTCTGTCCTATACCTATAGAAGTGTCTTGAATCGAAAGCCTAAATCGGATACTTGAATCCTTGGAATCATTTCCTCTTATTTGATCACAAAAGCTTTTCACACTTTTTGCTAGATAATTGAATTCGGAATTATTCTCACCAAATCCCTGAGTTCGACTCTGGAATTCTTACCTTACTACAGCTGACCCGTACACTGCGGGTTCGCTTTGCTTTGAGTTCTAGATATAAATATTAAGACTTTGACGCACACAACTTTTGAGCGAACAGCAACATTCAAGGACTAAACATATTGATGTAAGGCATCACTTCATACGTGATCATGTTGAGAAAGGTGATGTTTCGATTTCTTTTATCTCAACTAACTTGCAACTTGCATATATCTTTACCAAGCCTTCCTGAGGAACAATTTAATTTTATTAGATTGGAGCTTGATATGTTGAACAAGGAAGCATTAACGTAGAGGGAGTAAACGAGTTTTGATTGTTTCTACGCATGCAGCCCAATTGATGTTTTCAAGGGCCTTGAAATAAAATTTAAGGAGCCTTGAAACATATCTTACAGGGTATATTAGCTTTAACGGATCTTTTAAGAATTAATATCTTTTAGATATTTCAATTATTCAAATATTTTTAACAAATTTTTTGTTTGAAAAAGATTTGATTTTATTGGTTTTAAAAGCTTGATTTTCTCAAAGATTTTGTTAAATCCCTGTCAAAAAGGACCTACCTTCTCTATCTTTTTATTCTTCCACAAGAAACCCTATTTCAAAATCCTTTGATTTCTCTCTCAAACTTTCCTCATGGCATCCAAAAGCAATAGATCTGCTCCTCTATCTTCCAAAAAGAAAGTTGTTCAGAATTCGTCAATTGCTAAAGAAGAAAACCTTCTGAAGATCTGGATACATCTCAGACTACCAGTCTTCCCTCATCATGGTTCGTTAATTTTCAAGCTTCTGGATCTTGGCTTGATGGTTTTCACAATTGACCGCTCTGTATGTGTGATTTGGTGGATACTGATTTTCTCGATACCCTCAAGATACCCTGCATAGACAAGCTAAAGAGTTCGATTATCTAAAAATTTCTAAACCCTGGATATTTTGCTTTTTCACGACTCACGAGACTATTCTATGTTAATCTCACCACAAAAAGGGACAAAGGATGTATTACTCTTTAATCTTCAGTCAAAGGTACTCCGATTTCACTCACTCCTTCTATTCTAAGTGAAATTTTTGGAATTCCTACAGATGTTGTATTCAACTATCCTTCAACATCAGAGAGTGTTTGTATTAAGGAGAATTTTCTGATTCCAAAATCAACCTCACGTCAACTCACTCATACATCTCTAACCTTAGAGGCTAAAATAGTGTTTACCATATTGGTTCGATGTATAGTTCCTCGTGCAAACTCAAGAGAACTGCTGACTGATCAATCTCTGGAATTAATTCATTTGCTTATGTCTGATGTGGCCATAGATGTGCCTAATCTGATTCCCAATCATATGTTGTATTTTGTCAACTCTAAGAGATCTATTCCCTTGCCTTATGGAAATTTGCTTCCTAAGGTCTTTGATTATTACAGAATTGATACATTCTCTGAGGAAAGACGGTCTATTAACAGCAAAATTGATGATAATTTCTTAGAACGTCTGGAGATTGAGAAAACTCTTGCAGGAACATGGACTTTAAAAGGAAAAGGAGTTACTCAAAATCCAAATGAAGAAGTCAAACATTCTCCTACTCCAGAAATCCGGTTAGAAGGTTGTGAAAAAGAAATAGCTTGTCTTAATCGTGAATTGTCTGATTTTCAGTTTGACACCAAGAGGAGAATGGATACAAATTTCGAGCTGCTAGCTACTATAAATGCTAAAGTCAATGAAATGTATTTGATGAATGTTGTTACAATAACTTTAATGGGAAGCATTTTGACCATACTTGAAGATGTAGCTCAACATAGTCAAGAGCAGGTTGAGAATATGCTGATGAATTGTAAAAGGCGTGTACAGAATAAATCAATTATGTATCCAACTCATGAAGAGCTAATGTTCTTGCCCAAAGTTGAGTATGAAGTAGTTAAAAAGAGAAGAACTGAAAAAAAGAGAAGACGTTTGGCAGCTGAAATGGATGATTGGCGTTATAAGAAAACTTCATCCAAAGGAAAGAGGAAGTTCTATGAGGAGTTTTAAGCTGACTGGTTTTTTCTATATGGTTTGAAAATACTGTTTGTGTGTAATCGTTTTTAAGACTCCTCGCTTTGACTATTTTTTCTCCCTTTTTGAAAGACAAAGGGGGAGAAATATGATCCGACATTTCGATATACTGCATTCTGCATTATTAGTTTTGAGATTTTCATATACATTGCAAACTAACAAATGCAAGTACGATAAAACATTTGTGTTGTCTTCCATCAAGAGGGAGATTGAATACTCCACCTTGATTAAAATGGTTTACAGGTGTTGATGATGGAAGACTTCACACAAATGTAGTAGTTGGATATACTAACAATGTATTGATTATATTTCTAGATATTTGGTTGGTTTGAATTCAGTGCAGGTTTTATCTAAATGTCAAGGGCCTTGAAGTATGATTCAAGGACAAAGGGGTATAGCAAGTACAAAAGGATGAAATCAAGGGCCTTGGAATTATAGATGCACGGAACAAGGATTAAAAATAAGTTGAAGATTTTCTTGGAAGATTCTGTAACAGAAAGATCTCATCAACCAAAGATCTTATCAACCGAAGTAAGATCTTATTAAACGAAGGAAGATCTTATTAAACGAAGGAAGATCTCAACCGAAGAATAGAGAATCTTTTCTAGAAGATTTTCTAAACAACAAACGGCAAAAAATATCTTCCCTCTCTCGATTCAACAAAAGACGAGAAGATCAAGGAGTTAAGGACTCGACGTATTCTCAGGAGCTGAAATCTTGCAACGTCTATCTTATCTGGAAACAAGAAACGATCTTCATGGAAAAGAAGATTCATCTTCAAAACGGTCATCTCTACGACGGCTAGAAGAACTTTCCATAAAAGAGTATAAATGAAGATGATGGTCGAAGAAGGAAGACACACAAGCTTACACAGGAAAACATCTTTACATCTTCAAGCAACCTAATCATCTTCATCCGTTATTTTTCTTTCTCTCATTCACGCAAAAGCTTTATCCCCTTAGAGAGAGAAAACTCTAGAGCTCCATTGGAAGATCTAAATAGTGTTATACTAGAGTGTTTGTTACTCTGCCAAGTAACTAGGCTATTATAGCTAGGTTAAGAGTTGGAGCTAGATCGTAGCATTGGCTACATTGAGAGAAGAAGAGGATTTCTTCTAGTTTGTATCTAGGACTCTTTGAAGCTGATAATAGATAGTTAGATCCTACGGATATACCCTGGGACGGAGAGTAGGCTAGAGCCGAACTTCGTAAACATATCCTCGTGTCAATCTTTTCAATTCCCCACCATATATACTTTATTGTGACTAACTTTGTTTTGCAGGAGCAAGAAGTCAAGGCCCTTGAAAAGAGTTTCAAAGCCCTTGAAATCAAAGTTTCACGAGAAGCATAGATTGACATCAAGGTCCTCGAAAGAAGTTTCAAGGCCTTGAGACTTGGTTTGCGAAAAGTTCTCATACTCTACTCAACCCCCCTTCTAGAGTATCTTTTAACTTATTTATTTCACCTACCGTTTCTTCAAAGACCTTTCCTTGCAACTTCAGGATGCTTGGTTCATTGCAAGAATGCCAAGCTCTCCTTCAACATCGGTAAAGAAAACATTGAGTTCACGATGTCCGCTATGATTAAAAGACCAACTCTTGGAGATGATGTTTACAACATTTGTGAAGAAGAGGATTTAAGAGGTAGAAGCCTTGGAAAGGGAGTAGATATAGTTTATGATGGTGAAATACAAGAGGTAGAAGCCTTGGAAAGGGATACAAAGGCTACATTTGAAGAGCTTCAAGAATGCACGAAAAACTGAAAAAATCTCGTTTTACCCTTAGAAATCTTGGTCGAGATTAATCTCGGTTAACCATCTCGGTCGAGATTTTCTACAATGGGTCGAGATTCGTGAGTCTTCGACACAACTTCAAACGTCAAATGTGAAAGTCCTAGGATGCGACCACGCCTTTTCTGAAGTTACAGAAGCATTGGAAAGTGTCTTAGCAAGTCCAGAACCTTCACTTACATAATGCCTCACATCAAAGACGATACACCTCCTTTCCCATTTAAAGACCATTAAAGGAATAACAAGCACACAACTTCACAGGATTTACGGGAAGAAGACCTTGTTCTCCTCTCTAACTCCGGATTTTTCCGATATCTAGGTAAGCTGAAACCAAGATGGATTAGACCTTATATGGTGAAACATATTTTTCCCCATGGTGTAGTTGAAGTATGGGGTGAGAGTAGCGGAAGCTTTAAGATGAACGGGCATAGGCTAAAGAAGTATACACCGGAAGCTCCGGTTGAGAGGATTGTTCCCCTTCACCTTATATGAATAATGGAGTTAGGTCCAGCTAGCGACCTTAACTCAAGCGCTTCTTGGGAGGAAACCCAAGGTAATTCCTAGTTTCGTTTTCTTAGATAGATAGATTAGTTTGCTTTTGGCTTGTTTTGTTTTTTTGTTTTATGTTGCAAGACTTGGGTACATTCCAATAAGAATAAACAACTAAGATGTGTTGAGATTTCTTTGAGTATGAGACTTTGAGACAAAAGGGACGTTGAGAGAATAAAAGGAGTCAAGAAAAACCGAGGCTAAATAATATTGAACCAAGAAGACGCCGATTCAACCGAGAAATCACTACAGGGGATAATCTCAGTTGGCCTCAGAAATCTCGGCCGAGATTTTTTTGAATTTCCTGTGGGGTATAAAAGCTGAAAATGACTTCACCCTCTTCCCCAACCCTACCCTCTCTCATACCCAATGGCCGAATATCCCCAAATTCACCAAATCCTCATTCCTATACCGTTTTGCTTCAATCTTGGATCAAAACTAAATAGGAAAGCTTCACCAACTCGTTTCCGGCATCAATTAGCATCACGTTCCACTTCATCAAGTGTAATCTTGTTCCAAACTCTCCAAACTTCTCTTTGCTTTGATTTGCTTGATTGTGGGAGAAGTAGTTCGTGTGGTATAGTGAAATCAGATAGGCACCTGCATAGGAAGCTAGTAGGAGCATCGGTTTGACTAAATCTTTATAAATTTGTCAATTTCAATTCAAAAGAGGAAAATCTCAGTTGATAGCAGAAATCTCGACCGAGATTCACTAAAGAACAGCCCGGGATTTTGTTTGAGATGGAACCTCTTCATTGTTCTTCACGAGCAATTATGCTAAGCAAGGGGTTTGGATCCCAGCAAGCTCCTCCTCCACCTCCTCCGGCTCCGGCTCTTCCATTTATACAGGAACGACATCAAACAAGGTACGATTGCATTTGTGAGTGTCCCATTATCACTTCTAGATTTTTTGATATAGATGATTTTTATTGTCTGAATGTTGTTGATGATCTGAAGTTTATGATTGAGCGTGTTGGATTTGAGGATTTTGTTTCTTTGAGAGAACCTGCTTATGTTGAAATAACCAATGAGTTCTTGAGTTCGTTCACACATGTGCCGGAAGCTAGAGGTTAGGATGACGAATAGAACTATGGCATGATAATAGATATGTTTGGTAGTGTTTTTGGCTTTCCAGAATCCAATGCAGGAACCTTTCTTGTAGCCATTAAACCTAAGGTGTTTTGGGGAACATTGTTTTGATTGAGGGGAAAGAAGATGTTTAGCATGCCGGTGATTCTATGGAGAAGAATGTGTACCAGTTATCCTTTACACTTGCCCACCGTATCCTTAGTGAGAGTCTCTTTGCTAGGAATGAGACGCCACAGAAAATCAAAGCTGATGAGCTCTTTATTTTGTGGTGTATGAGACCGACACTATGCCGGATATCGCCACTATGCTTGCTGACAGTTTGAGCAAGATAGCTAACAAGAGCAAGAGATATATTTGTGTTGGTGGGTTGGTCACTCATCTTTCAAAGGTGATGGGTTTGGAATTTTCTGCTTGCACCTTAGCCATTGAGGATAAGACTTTAGGTCTTAATCACTTCATTTCTCGTAGGATCCTTATTCCTCTAGGCCGTCACGCTCCTTATGTATCCATGCCTTGGGAGAAGAGGACTCCTAGGGGGATTCCTTGGACTTGTGAGTATACTATTGTTGATCCAAGAAATTGGAAGGAGAATTTCCAAGGTATGCATGCGAGCAATTTTGATGACAATGTTGTTGAGGGTGAGACGATGGACACCGATACAGATATAGTTTGTCCTAGTGCGGCTGCAGAGGATGAAGATCATGAGGACACAAATGAGGACCCGAGCATTAGGGTTGCTGACGCGAGATCAAGATAGCACGGGGAGCCTATGAGGGCACCTCAACATAAATATTGAGGCATAGTAGGTACATTTGAGCGCCCTGACATGTTTGCATGTCTTGATACGAGGATGGGAATTTGGAGGTTTCGGTCAAGGCTATTCAGGATATATGACATCCACATCATTGATGTTTGCCTTGATGCATTTGAGTGGGACCGTCTCCGCCATGCACGGATGATGGAGGACATGTACCGCCAGCAGTTTGGGTGGATATTCGATCCTTCTTACTCCCCGTTCCCACCACCTCCACCAGATGCATGATGATCTTCACTATGGACTTCTTTCTTATTTTATTATGCTTTGAGTCAGACATTGTGTGTTCTCTTACTCTTTTCTTATTTTTACATTAGGGACAATGTGTATTTTAAGTATGGGGTGAAGAATGTCTATAATAATTGCTACCTTATGATACTCTTTTGCTTATGTGTCTATGCATTGCTTTGGATTTCATTTGACACGTTTATTTTTCATGCATTGCATCATGTTTTTTGAAAAATTCATAAAAATTGAAAATTTTGGAAAATTTTGTGCTTCTAAGATGGATGTGATCCCAATGATGATAATGTTTGTTGATTAGCTTTTGATGATCTTTATGTGTTTGAAAAGGATTTATGACATATTTTGGATTTGAATGCTTTATTTGAAGTTTATGCTTGCTTGGTAAGTTGTTTTTATCTAAATCATGTTGAGATTTGAAGGTTGAAACCACACTATAAATTCTTACACATCTTTTTGGTATGATTAAGGAAATTCGATTTTTTTCTTCTTCTTGACCATACTTTTAGCTCCTCATATATATATTTGCCTCCCATCTGTGATTAGGAAGCATGTTAGTGAAAGTCTTATGAAAGTTGAAGTTGAAAGTGGAGTTTGTGTTAGAAAATAGGTTTGGGGACGTTAGTCATGGCGATGAGTAACTTGGCACTATTCACATAGCCGGTGTTTGTGTCTTGCCAAAGTGTGATTGATTGATAGTCCTAACGAGTCATGGTATGTGCATCAAAGTTTAAGGCACCTCGTAAAATTGAGGCTAGATGATTTCCAAGGCTTCGGCTTTTGTGCACCTCTGTCCATGTTCTCAAGTGAAAGTAAAAAAATTGAAATAAAAAAAAGTGAAAAGTGCGTGTTTGGTGGATGTTGAGTTGTATTTGCAGTTGTGGAGTTTTTAACTTTTTCCCAGATTTACACCGCATTCCCTATAAACATACAACCCCTAACACATTTCTTGGCCTTTATTTGAAAGCCCTTAAAAATCTTTGAGCATGTGATTTGACTTGGTGGTTTAAATTGGATATTTCATGATTGATTTTGATAAATCTATTTTGTTATGCATGCTATGATTTTTTGTAAAGTATAGCTGTCCTTTTTATGCATGTATCTCCTTTTGATCATGTGATGATTGTTATTTTCTATGACACATTCCCTAAGGGTGATCTATGAATTGAAGCACAACAGCAAAAATATTGTTAATTTTATTTGTCTTGCATGTTCATAATTCATTTCATCTTGTATCCTAAGTTTCAACCTTGCTTGGGGACAAGCAAGAGCCAAGCAAGAGGCAAGTATGCGGTATTTTGATGACATGAATTATGACCTTAGTTTAGGGGTGTGTTTAGGTAGTTTCTCCCTTGTTTTGCATGCATGGACATATATTCACATCGATTATGTTGTTATTCACCTACTTTGCGGAAATAGAGGTCTACACACAATTTTGTCATAATTGTAGGGAATATAGCACATTTTGGAGAAAAAAAGGAGTATAAGAAAGTACGTAACAGAAGAAAAATCTCGGATGAAGAGATATTATCTCGGTCGAGATTTTCTTTGGGCCCGTCCGAGATTTTGCTGAAATACAGCCCGTGGCCCAAAGTCAACCCCTAATTTTATTATTAAAAGCAAAGTTGCAAAAGGGTTTAAGGACAGCTGGCACGTCTTCTATATCAGATATACTTTTCCGTTGAGATCTCCGCAATTCGGAAGATAGAGTACGGAAGATTGATAAAGAAGGAAGGAACAGCATTGAAGGACTGAAGATTTGCATAGTTAGCCGTAGAGTTTTGTGAGTTATTCTTGAAAGGATAATCTAAGTTTGTTATTTTTCTTATTTGAACAAAAGGTCGAACCTTTGTTATTGCGTTTGATTAGTTTTGATAATTGAAGATTGTTTGCTTAGTTTTATTTTCCTTTTATTGGTTTATGTCTTATTTGATATCGTATACCTTCTT
Source organism: Fagopyrum homotropicum (assembly GCA_033239125.1). Lineage (NCBI taxonomy): Eukaryota > Viridiplantae > Streptophyta > Magnoliopsida > Caryophyllales > Polygonaceae > Fagopyrum > Fagopyrum homotropicum. Next base: position 97,382,024 of record BSWB01000006.1, read on the forward strand.
TGATTCAAATATGATGATTGTGGCTAGAACTCTTTCGATTCTAGGTTGACTAGTTGATGGTTGTGGTTTAGATGATGATAGAATGACCCTTGAAGTTAGATTAGATCTTGAAGATTGAGTTTTACCTACACAGTTGACGATCTCGGATCGATTCAGGAATCTCGGCCGAGATTTGAGTATGATCCATCCGAGATTAGTTACTGTTTGCCCGATCATGTCTTATCCTTAAGCCTAAGTTATAGTTTGCCCAAATCCTAGTCTTTGTTGAGAGCTTTATACCCTTGGATACCTCTAAGGCTTATGCTTGAGGATAGGAAGAGACCTACCCGGTGATTCCTTTCTTGAGTACCGACGATGACGCTTTCTAGGTAACAAAGGTTTAACCTTTGTTAGGTTTGAGTGTGCCTTCATCTTGCCATTGTGAGTTAACTTGAGTCTTACCCGGTGATGGTTAGTTCTTTCCCTTAGCTTGAAGTTGTTGGTTTGAGTTATAGTTCCTCTCCTTAGTTCCTTGAAACTTACCCGGTAATAGGATCTTTTGTTAGTGATAGTGGGTAGTGTGACCTTCCCCGTGATCTATCACATCGTAGATTCACCTTACCTTTGCAACGCCAGCCTTGTCCATACATCCTTAGAAGTCTTGAATCGAAAACCACAACTTGATGCTACGACCTCTAGAATCTGCATTCTCCTTGATTGATATATTTTCGTTGATTGCTTCACTTTGTTCTTGATAGCATGAATTATTGTCTATATTTTGGGGCCTGTTTAGACGTTTTATCTTCAATAATCTGCATGTTTGTATGTATATTATGTGATTATATTGTCGTTTCATCTACCTTTGCGGGAATCGAGGTCTACACCTAGTTTTGTTGTAATCATAGGTAAAATGGCACGTTTTGCATAAAAAAGGAGCAAAAGGAACTATGGAGTCATTGGAGCTATATTCAGGAGCTTAAGGAATAATCCAGGAATCATGAAATTGGATTAAAGATTCACTTTGGACCAGATTTGAGAGATTTCACATTCAGTTGGGATTCACCTCGGTTGACTACAGAGTCACCTCGACCGAGGTGATCCAGAGGAGCCGACTCGACCAAGGCGAACACCTGGGACGCGGCAAGAATATTTTATTCTTGGCTGAGATCTTTTATCTTTGGAAAGAGGATCTTATATTTTTTGGGCTGGATTCCTGGAAGGAAGAAGATAAGTTAGACAATATATTTTACCTATTTTTATGGGAAGAGATCTTTCTAAGATATCTTATCTTTGGAGGGTAATTTTCCTATAAAAAGGGTTGGATTTTCCACAAATCCATATCATGCTATACCACCGATTGTGTTTAGACATCCGCTGCAGCCATACTCCAGTTGGGAGATTTGAAGAACCTTTTTGAACGTTGAAGGAAGAAATTCTATAGCTTTTATAGCTTTTTGAAGGGTTTTTGTAAGATCATCTTAGATTTCCTTCTTTGTTGATTGTCTTGTTGGATTTCTATCCAAGGAACGCTTGTTGGTTTTATAATTGATTCAGTTATTGAAGCCTTTCTCTTAAGGTTTTCTTGTTCAATTATTCTCTCTCTTCCCATATATTTGATTATTACTTTCATGATGATGAGTGGCTAATCTCTTTGTGTGATTCTAGGGTGATTGGTTGAAGGTTGTGGGAAAAACAATGATAGAATAATCTTAAATCACATTAGGACCCTGAAAGCTCGAGTCTTTATCCTTAACCCTAAACATCTCGCTCAGTCGATGAACATCTCGGCCGGGGTGGAATTCTTCTGACCGAGGTGACTTATCTGATCCAAAACTGATAGTTAAGTGTTAGAGTTTGCCAAATCCTATTCTTATTACACCTTTCCTGGTTCAATGCAAGCCTAGGATGAGACTTACCCGGTAATTCCTTTGTTTGTTTACCTAAGATCATAAGTGTAGGTAATAAAGGTTTATCCTTTATTGGGGTTTGAGTGTGCTTTCATCCCATCTTTGTGAGTTAACCTGAGACTTACCCGGTAAGGGTTGATTCTATTCCCTTAGTTGGAGTGTTAGTTTGAGGTTATAGTTCTTTTCCTTAATTCCTCGGATACCAGTCCGATGTGCTCTTTTTGCAGGAATCCCGCAAACCCTAGGGCAAAGGATGGACCCCAATCAACAACTGAGGCTTCCTAGAGTTAACCTAGGAGATCCGGCGGACCATGACTACGAACTTCGACCGCAAGTTCTTTCCATGATTTGCCAATGCCAGTTTGGAGGGCTAGAGAAGGAATCTCCGCATCAACATCTGCAAAACTATGAGATCTTGATGGAGACCTTGAGATCCTAAAGAATAGAAAACAACAACTACAAGCTAAGACCTTTTTACTTTTCTTTAAAAGATAGAGCTCTTACTTGGTATCAATCTCTTCCTCTAGGAAAAATCAGTAGTTGGGAGGAGATGACTACGGAATTCTTGACTAAATTATTTCCCCCCTCTAAGACCGCTAAAATGAGAGGGAAGATTAATGTATTCATTATGAAGGACAAGGAGAGCTTGTCCAAGTCATGGGAGAGGTTTAAAGACATTCTTTTGGATTGCCCACATCATGGGATTCCAAAGATAGAGTTGTTGGAGATATACTTCAAGGGACTGGACGGAAGCACCCAGTTCAACCTTCAACTACTATCCGCCGGTACATTTATGGACATGGCGATTGACGGAGCTTGGGACTTTATAGAGATGCAAGCTTTGCATATGGAGAAATATTCCCACCAAGGAGCTGAAGGTGGAGTTAAAAGAGTTAACTTTCAAGATGCTCCGCCTAACAACAATCAACTCACGTCTTTGAAGAATGACGTGAAGCAATTGAAGGAACTCTTGGTTGCTCAAACCAAGAAGGAAGATCAAGGATCAAGGAACAACAACAATGGATACCGTAACAACAACAACGGTTCCCGGAACAACAACTACAACAACAATAGAGGATCCAACAGCAATAATTGGAGGGCGAACAACCAAAATTCGGGTAACAATCATTTTAACTCCAATTCTAACGATTCCTCTAGTCCTTTCCTCTCTTCCCCTTCTTCTTCTTCTACTCCATTAAAGAGCCATGGGCAAGGATCAAGTTCGTCCCAGCCGGAAAAGAAAGACACAGTGCTGGAGGCTATCTTGATCAAGCTTAGTGCTATGGAGACATCCATGACTTCATTTTCAAAGGCACAAAAAGCCTTTGAACAACAACTTGCTAGTAGGGCGAATGAAACGCCAAGAGATCCAAGGAAGCTTCCAGCAAGGACTGAAAGCAACCCTAAGGGCCAGATTATGGCCATAACGACGAGGAGTGGACTGAAGACTGCAGATCCAGTGCCTCGGTCGGTGCCAGTACCGACGAAGACCACCTCGGTCCAGGTGCAGTCAAAGAACACTTCGGCCGAGATGCCAACCGAGGTGGAGCCACAGAAAGCGGAGGAGAAAACTGAAGTTTATGTTCCACCTCCTGCATATAAACCACCACTTCCATTCCCCCACTCAAGGGCCAGAGCACATCTAGACAAGCACTTTGGTAAGTTCCTTGACTTGATGAATAAACTATACATTAACATTCCTTTCCTTGATGCCATTTTAGGGATGCCCGCCTATGGGAAGTTCTTAAAAGAGATCCTATCAAGGAAGAGGAAGCTGGAAGACTTTGGTGAAGTAAGTTTGACATCTAAATCCTCGGAGCTTATTCAAATCATGAAGGAGAAAATGCCACCCAAGTTGAGAGATCCCGGCTCATTTTGCATTCCCTTTCAAGTTGGGGATGTCACTTGTGAAGCCTTATGTGATCTAGGATCCAGCGTGAGCATCATTCCGCTGGAGCTATGTGTTAAGATCGGACTTGGAGAGCCCAAGCCGGTTAAGATAAGGTTATACATGGCGGACCGCTCCATTACCCATCCCGTGGAGATTTTGGAAGACGTTCCGGTTAAGTTAGGTAACTTCTATTTACCTATAGACTTTGTTGTGCTTGACATTCCCGCATATTATCGTGTTCCTATCATTCTCGGGAGGCCATTTCTAGCAACTTCGGGTTGCAATGTGGATTGTAAGAACGCCAAGTTGAAATTCAATATTGGCGGAGATGAAGTGGAGTTCGCATTACTTGCGGCCATGAAGGGAGAGCAGCTAGGAGATGATATCTTTAACATCTATGATGAGGAAGAATCAAGAGAATTGGTGAGCTCTATCCTTATTAACGATCCACTTGAAAGAGTTACTAGTTTTAGTTTAATGGAGGAAGGTATAGATGCTTCTTGTGATGCAGATATACGGAGCTTAAAGGCACTGGAAGAAGATCCAGGAGCTAAAACTGAGAAACTAACCCAGGAGACGAAGATCTCCAGTTTCGGTTCCAGTTACAGTACCTCGACCGAGGCACTTTCTGAACCAAGCGAGGCGACTGAAGAACATCTCGGTCAACGCCTCCGCGCCTCGACCGAGGTCGAAGGCGAGATGATGTCAATTGAGACTACTGAAAATAACAAACTTCTTACTCCTTTCTCTGACATTCTTCCTCAGTTGGTGGAACATTCTCTCCACCAACTTTCTGATAATAAAGGACCTTGGTATGCTGATATTGTTAATTATCTTGTCTGCCAGGAAGTACCACCCGGATTGACGTACGCTCAAAGGAAGAAATTCTTCAAGGACGTACGCCATTACGACTGGGATGAACCGCTACTATTCAAGCGCGGACCGGATGGGATGCTTCGAAGATGCATTCCGAAAGATGAAGTTAATAGCATCATACGGCATTTTCACTCACTACCTTGTGGAGGACATGCTAGTGCCAACAAGACATGCGCCAAGGTATTACGTTCCGGTTTCTTTTGACCTACATTATTTAAAGATGTACAATCGTTTGTTGTCTCTTGTGATGCATGCCAAAGAACAGGGAACTTATCTAGGAGGAACAAAATGTCACTTAATAACATTCAAGAAGTGGAAATCTTTGATGTATGGGGGATAGACTTCATGGGACCTTTTCCATCCTCCGGAGGAAACCTCTATATTCTTCTAGTAGTTGATTATGTCTCTAGATGGGTTGAAGTCATGGCTTCTCCCACTAATGACGCCAAGGTGGTTGTGAAGTTCTTTAACAGGACTATCTTTCCACGTTTTGGAACTCCACGTATCATCATCAGCGATGGAGGGACGCATTTCATCAACCGGAATTTTAAGGCACTTCTATCGAAGTATGGGGTGACCCACAAGGTAGCAACCCCTTATCACCCTCAAACTAGTGCACAAGTCGAGATCTCGAATAGAGAAATTAAAAGCAATTTTGGAGAAGACCGTCTCTAGGACGAGGAAGTATTGGTCCATGAAATTGGACGACGCTCTTTGGGCCTACAGGACCGCATTTAAGACTCCCATTGGTACCACCCCTTATAATTTGGTATATGGGAAGTCTTGTCACTTGCCCGTTGAATTAGAACACAAAGCATATTGGGCGATCAAATGGTTGAATTTTGACATCAAGGAAGCCGGCGAGAAGCGGCTATTGGATATCAACAAGCTGGAGGAGCTGCATTTGAACGCTTATAAGAATGCCAAAATCTATAAAGAAAGGACGAAGAAATGGCATGACAAGCGTATCATCCCTAAGGAGCTTAAAGAAGGAGACTTAGTTCTACTCTTCAACTCCCGCCTCCGCCTCTTTCCAGGTAAGTTGAAATCTAGATGGACCGGACCTTATGTTGCGAAACATGTTTTTCCTCATGGTGCAGTTGAGATTTGGGGCGAAACGAGTGGAAGCTTCAAGGTCAATGGTCATAGACTCAAGAAATACAAACCGGAAGTTCCGGTTGAGGAGGTTGCACCACTATACCTCGTTTGAGAGACGCAGTACGGTCCAGCTAGCGACCTTAAATCAAGCGCTTCTTGGGAGGCAACCCAAGGTATTGCTTTCTTTTCCCTTTTTCTAGTCTAGCTTAGATAGTTTGCTTTTGCTTTGCTTTGTTTTGTTTTTGGCGTCCTAGACAGACAACAGGTGACATCTAAGGAAGGAATACAAACCAGAAGCACAACTGGAAGGACAGAAGTTCGAGAATTTGAGAAGACGGAGTTTGACTGAGACACATCTCGGTTGCTGTCACAGCACCTCGACCGAGATGATTCTTGAGCAACCAAGGCGACTAGGGTTTCTGAAGATCCACCTCGGTCCGTACCACCTCGGTCCAGTCGAGACCACCTCGACCGAGGTGACAGCAGTTCCAGAAAAGGGTATAAAAGGGGGCTGAGATTTCTCTCTCCTCCTTTACCTTCTCCTCGACCTCAGCACGCCCTTCGCCTCGCTTCGCCAATCTTTGCTCGTTTTCGACGATTCTTGCTTCCAAACCGCTAAGAAAGGGTAGAGGATCACATTACAAGTGCTAATCTGCAAGAAAAACGAGCCAATCGACCGAATCGGGGTAAATATCGAAAAAACCCTAACCTCGCTCTTCTCCACTAATTTCCTTCAAATTGGGCTTTGGTTGCCCCTGCATTTGCTGAGAAACATATTAAGTACCCCATAGGAACCTGTTGTAGTGATTTTGGAGGAAAAGAACTGGATTTTTGAAGAAATCAGTCGCACAGATTTTCGCCTCGGTCCAGTCGGCCTGTGCCTCGGCCGAGGTGTTCTACAGAGTTGTCAGGCCGACCGAGGTGATCTGACAGTTTACAAAAAGATGAGTTCAGATAGACAGCTGGTCCTGAGGGACAGATCCTCTCCTTCCCCTTCTTCTTCTTCCCGCTGCACGAGACCGGTGATCCATGAGAGACACTAGGTTGATTATGACCGCATAGCGGCCCGTCTAGTGATTGCACCTCGCTTCCTGGATATTTCTGCATTTGATTGTCTCCATGTGGATGGAGATCTGAGACGTATGATTTCTATGGTGGGCTAGATCAGTTCACTGAGATCCGCGCTCCCGCTTACTTAGAGCCTACCTTGGAGTTTGTTAGCTCCTTCACTTACCTTCCCACAGAGCGTGTTGTGAAGTAACGGTTGATGAACCGGAACTTCATAGTTAATTTAGAGTACTGGCGAGACATCTTTGGTTTACCGGCCCCGACTGTTGTTGATTTTCCCTTCCCGAGCTGTAGCTAGGGAGTTCTGGGGACAGATTGCTCACGTAGTTGAGCATGCAGATAGATGGTGCCCTGGAGACTCCAGGGAGCGTATTATATTTTACCTAGCTTTTAGGTTAGCCCACAGGATATTCAGTGAGACTCTTCTGGCGCATACTGAGACGCCCCAGAAGATCAGACAGGGGGAGCTGTTTAGCCTAATATTGCATGGTGACTAGAGGGATTCCAGACTTTGGCTTGATGCTGGAAGAGGATCTGCACAAGATCAAGGCCAAGGCGAAGGGTGACATCTGTTGTGGAGGCATTGTGACTCACATAGCGAGTTACGAGGATATGGACCTCAGCGCATGTACCATGGTGGCGGCTGTCAAGCCGCTAGGACTTCAGGAGATGATTACTCGGAGGATACTGGTTCCCCGAGGACTTACTACGCCATATGTGGCGATGCCATGGGAGCCTACTGCACCACAGGGGATCAGATGGTCACCCAAGTTCTCAGTATATGATCCACACTACTGGCAGACTGCTTGGATCCCATTTATGGAGGATGCTAGAGAGGCAGCTACTGCACCAGCTGAGGAGGATGAGGTTGAGGAGGCTGCTGATGATGATGATGATGATGATAGGGCTGGTGGAGTTCCTATGAACACGGGCATTGATACTGCTGGGACGAGTGCGCCGGTCATTCATTTGGACGATGACGAGACTGAGGCCGAGCCGGAAGCATCACCAGTACACCCTGCTAGGCGTAGGGTACGCCAACAGAGAGATCCAGATGCTCACCGTCGGATTGATGATCTGACGGATCAGATGATCAATTCTTATGCTGCCCTATCGCTGGATATCCGTGAGATGTAGGAGAGACGGCATTACCAGCACGTGATGGCTGAGATTTATTTTCAGCATATCATGGGCTATCCTTTCGACCCATCTCAGTATCCGTACGTGCCACCACCACCACCACATGATTGGGATTATTGAGAGCTTGCAGGATTTTCTTTCTTTATTTATTATGCAGCTCAGCTATGTCCGGTGAGTACTTTATTTTCTTTAGACTTATTTTCACCCACTGGGACAGTGTGTCCCAAGTTTGGGGTGTTTATGTACTATTCAACTCTTATTGGTGGAAGATGTTGAAGTTCAAGTAAAGTGAAGAAAGGTCTTATTCCCGGATTCTAGCACCACATTACCTTATATACATCCCTACCCTACACGTTTCTTGACCTTTCTTTTGGGAAGCCCTTGAGACCTCGAGCTTGTTGATTGACTTAGTGGTTTAAACTGGATTATACATGATTAATTTAAATGATTATGATTTATTATGCATTCTATGGTTTTATGCAAAGATGAACAACTTTCTTATATTTATAAAATGTTTTGATCATATTTTCATTTTAAATTCCATGAAGTATTCTCTTAGAGTGATCTATGATTGTAGCACACCATCAAAAATGTTTTGAAGGAATTTTTTCATTGATCTTTGTGACTTATAATCCATTCTATCTTGTATTTTATATGCGGAACTTGCTTGGGGACAAGCAAGAGCTAAGTATGGGGTATTTTGATAGCATGAATTATTGTCTATATTTTAAGGCCTGTTTAGACGTTTTATCTTCAATAATCTGCATGTTTGTATGTATATTATGTGATTATATTGTCGTTTCATCTACCTTTGCGGGAATCGAGGTCTACACCTAGTTTTGTTGTAATCGTAGGTAAAATGGCACGTTTTGCATCAAAAAGGAGCAAAAGGAGCTATGGAGTCATTGGAGCTACATTCAGGAGCTTAAGGAATAATCCAGGAATCATGAAATTGGATTAAAGATTCACTTTGGACCAGATTTGAGAGATTTCACATTCAGTTGTGATTCACCTCGGTTGACTACAGAGTCACCTCGACCGAGGTGATCCAGAGGAGCCGACTCGACCGAGGCGAACACCTGGGACGCGGCAAGAATATTTTATTCTTGGCTGAGATCTTTTATCTTTGGAAAGAGGATCTTATATTTTTTGGGCTGGATTCCTGGAAGGAAGAAGATAAGTAGACCATATATTTTACCTATTTTTATTGGAAGAGATCTTTCTAAGACATCTTATCTTTGAAGGGTAATTTTCCTATAAAAAGGGTTGGATTTTCCACAAATCCATATCATGTTATACCACCGATTGTGTTTAGACATCCGCTGCAGCCATACTCCATTTGGGAGATTTGAAGAACCTTTTTGAAGGTTGAAGGAAGAAAGTCTATAGCTTTTATAGCTTTTTGAAGGGTTTTTGTAAGATCATCTTAAATTCCCTTCTTTGTTGATTGTCTTGTTGGATTTCTATCCAAGGAACGCTTGTTGGTTTATAATTGATTCAGTTATTGAAGTCTTTCTCTTAAGGTTTTCTTGTTCAATTATTCTCTCTCTTTCCATATATTTGATTATTACTTTCATGATGATGAGTGGCTAATCTCTTTGTGTGATTCTAGGATGATTGGCTGAAGGTTGTGGGAAAAACAATGATAGAATAATCTTAATCGCAGTAGGACCCTGAAAGTTCGAGGCTTTAACCTTAACCCTAAGCATCTCGCTCAGTCGATGAACATCTCGGCCGGGGTGGAATTTGGCTGACCGAGGTGACTTATCTGATCCGAAACTGAGAGTTAAGTGTTAGAGTTTGCCAAATCCTATTATTATTACACCTTTCCTGGTTCAATGCAAGCCTAGGATGAGACTTACCCGGTAATTCCTTTGTTTGTTTACCTAAGATCATAAGTGTAGGTAATAAAGGTTTATCCTTTATTGGGATTTGAGTGTGCTTTCATCCCATCTTTGTGAGTTAGCCTGAGACTTACCCGGTAAAGGTTGATTCTATTCCCTTAGATGGTGTGTTAGTTTGAGGTTATAGTTCTTTATCTTAATTCCTTGAGACTTACCCGGTAATAGGAGTTATGGTTTTGGATTAGTGAGTAGTGAGATTTACCCGGTGATCTATTCCACTTTAGTAACACCTTCCCCAAACAAAAACCTCAGCTTTGTCCGCTTATCTTTAGATCTTGAGTTGGAACCACAACTAGATGCTTTAATCCCTAGAATAGCATATTTCCTTTATTGACTTTTATCATCTTTGATTGTTTTAATTACTTGTGGTTAGTGATTGCTTAAGCTTACCGTAATTGGACTTTGTTTCACTAAGTCCCTGTGATCGACCCCTGGAATTCCTTGCTTTTTACTACGATTGACCCGTACACTGCGGGTTCGCATCCTTGTTTTAAGCTTACATCTAGGGTTATAAATTTAAAGCTTGCACACACCGTTTGGAGCGAACAAGTTTTTGGCGCCGTTGTCGGGGACTGTTTTTGCTTTTTCTACTAATCATTCTACTTGAGTGTTCTTGCAGATTTGTGTTCTTAGGTACACGCGAAGTTCTTGTTCCGGCAACGGAACAGAGTTTCGCCAAAGAACAAGTTTTTGGCGCCGTTGCCGGGGACTTGGTCTAGACCGAGCCGGTTGCGGTACGCTTTTGGGGCACTTGCCCCCGTTTCTACTAACCATTCTACTTGAGTGACTTTCGCAGGTTCTTTTTCTTAGGTTTATGCGAAGAACCCGCGCTGGGAAGGAAATCGTTCCTTACGATCCCGAACCAGAAAAGACATATAAACGACGCTTGAGAGAAGCGAAGATGGCCAACCAAGACGATCGCGATCTTGAGGCCGAATTGAAGGAGGCGTTAGAACAGCTACGCCTCAGCAGGGAAGAACTGAGGCAGGAGAAAGAAGAAACTCGTACCAAGACTGAAGCGATCAAAGCAGATATGGCAGTCTTACGAGACCAGTATCTACTTCGACCGAGGCAAGACCCTGTTCCCGATCCTCGACCGATGCAGGATCCAGTTCCAAACCCTCGACCGTGGCAGGTCCCAGCACCTGTTGCCCCGGCCGATGCACTCCCACCTCGGATACCAGTCCGATGCGCTCTTTTTGCAGGAATCCCGCAAACCCTAGGGCAAAGGATGGACCCCAATCAACAACTGAGGCTTCATGGAGTTAACCTAGGAGATCCGGCGGACCATGACTACGAACTTCGACCGCAAGTTCTTTCCATGATTTGCCAATGCCAATTTGGAGGGCTAGAGAAGGAATCTCCGCATCAACATCTGCAAAACTATGAGATCTTGATGGAGACCTTGAGACCCTCAAGAATAGAAAACAACAACTACAAGCTAAGACCTTTTTACTTTTCTTTAAAAGATAGAGCTCTTACTTGGTATCAATCTCTTCCTCTAGGAAAAATCAGTACTTGGGAGGAGATGACTACGGAATTCTTGACTAAATTCTTTCCCCCCTCTAAGACCGCTGAAATGAGAGGGAAGATTAATGCATTCATTATGAAGGACAAGGAGAGCTTGTCCAAGTCATGGGAGAGGTTTAAAGACATTCTTTTGGATTGCCCACATCATGGGATTCCAAAGATAGAGTTGTTGGAGATATACTTCAAGGGACTGGACGGAAGCACCCAGTTCAGCCTTCAACTACTATCCGCCGGTACATTTATGGACATGGCGATTGACGGAACTTGGGACTTTATAGAGAAGCAAGCTTTGCATATGGAGAAATATTCCCACCAAGGAGCTGAAGGTGAAGTTAAAAGAGTTAATTTTCAAGATGCTCCGCCTAGCAACAATCAACTCACGTCTTTGAAGAATGACGTGAAGCAATTGAAGGAACTCTTGGTTGCTCAAACCAAGAAGGAAGATCAAGGATCAAGGAACAACAACAATGGATACCGTAACAACAACAACGGTTCCCGGAACAACAACTACAACAACAATAGAGGATCCAACAACAATAATTGGAGGGCGAACAACCAAAATTCGGGTAACAATCATTCTAACTCTAATTCTAACGATTCCTCTAGTCCTTTCCTCTCTTCCCCTTCTTCTTCTTCTACTCCATTAAAGAGCCAGGGGCAAGGATCAAGTTCGTCCCAGCCGGAAAAGAAAGACGCGGTGCTGGAGGCTATCTTGATCAAGCTTAGTGTTATGGAGACATCCATGACTTCATTTTCAAAGGCATAAAAAGCCTTTGAACAAAAACTTGCTAGTAGGGCGAATGAAACGCCAAGAGATCCAGGGAAGCTTCCAGCAAGGACGGAAAGCAACCCTAAGGGCCAGATTATGGCCATAACGACGAGGAGTGGACTGAAGACTGCAGATCCAGTGCCTCGGTCGGTGCCAGTACCGACGAAGACCACCTCGGTCCAGGTGCAGTCGAAGAACACTTCGGCCGAGATGCCAACCGAGGTGGAGCCACAGAAAGCGGAGGAGAAAACTGAAGTTTATGTTCCACCTCCTGCATATAAACCACCACTTCCATTCCCCCACTCAAGGGCCAGAGCACATCTAGGTAAGCACTTTGGTAAGTTCCTTGACTTGATGAATAAACTACACATTAACATTCCTTTCCTTGATGCCATTTTAGGCATGCCCGCCTATGGGAAGTTCTTAAAAGAGATCCTATCAAGGAAGAGGAAGCTGGAAGACTTTGGTGAAGTAAGGATGACATCTAAATCCTCGGAGCTTATTCAAATCATGAAGGAGAAGATGCCACCCAAGTTGAGAGATCCCGGCTCATTTTTCATTCCCATTCAAGTTGGGGATGTCACTTGTGAAGCCTTATGTGATCTAGGAGTCAGCGTGAGCATCATTCCGCTGGAGCTATGTGTTAAGATCGGACTTGGAGAGCCCAAGCCGGTTAAGATAAGGTTATACATGGCGGACCGCTCCATTACCCATCCCATTGGCATTTTGGAAGACGTTCCCGTTAAGTTAGGTAACTTTTATTTACCTATAGACTTTGTTGTGCTTGACATTCCCGCAGATTATCCTGTTCCTATCATTCTCGGGATGCCATTTCTAGCAACTTCGGGTTGCAATGTGGATTGTAAGAACGCCAAGTTGAAATTCAATATTAGCGGAGATGAAGTGGAGTTTGCATTACTTGCGGCCATGAAGGGAGAGCAGCTAGGAGATGATATCTTCAACATCTATGATGAGGAAGAATCAAGATATTTGATGAGCTCTATCCTTATTAACGATCCACTTGAAAGAGTTACTAGTTTTAGTTTAATGGAGGAAGGTATAGATGCTTCTTGTGATGCAGATATACGGAGCTTAAAGGCACTAGAAGAAGATCCAGGAGCTAAAACTCAGAAACTAACCCAGGAGACGAAGATCTCCAGTTTCGGTTCCAGTTACAGTACCTCGACCGAGGCAGTTTCTGGACCAAGCGAGGCGACTGAAGAACATCTCGGTCAACGCCTCCGCGCCTCGACCGAGGTCGAAGGCGAGATGATGTCAACTGAGACTACTGAAAATAACAAACTTATTACTCCTTTCTCTGACATTCATCCTCAGTTAGTGGAACATTCTCTCCACCAAATTTCTGATAATAAAGGACCTTGGTATGCTGATATTGTTAATTATCTTGTCTGTCGGGAAATACCACCCGGATTGACGTACGCTCAAAGGAAGAAATTCTTCAAGGACGTACGCCATTACGACTGGGATGAACCGCTACTATTCAAGCGCGGGCCGGATGGGATGCTTCGAAGATGCATTCCGGAAGATGAAGTTAATAGCGTCATACGGCATAGTCACTCACAACCTTGTGGAGGACATGCTAGCGCCAACAAGACATGCGCTAAGGTATTACGTTCCGGTTTCTTTTGGCCTACATTATTTAAAGATGTACAATCGTTTGTTGTCTCTTGTGATGCATGCCAAAGAACAGGGAACTTATCTAGGAGGAACGAAATACCACTTAATAACATTCAAGAAGTGGAAATCTTTTATGTATGGGGGATAGACTTCATGGGACCTTTCCCATCCTTCGGAGGAAACCTCTATATTCTTCTAGCAGTTGATTACGTCTCTAGATGGGTTGAAGCCATGGCTTCTCCCACTAATGACGCCAAGGTGGTTGTGAAGTTCTTTAACAGGACTATCTTTCCACGTTTTGGAACTCCACGTATCATCATCAGCGATGAAGGGACGCATTTCATCAACCGGAATTTTAAGGCACTTCTATCGAAGTATGGGGTGACCCACAAGGTAGCAACCCCTTATCACCCTCAAACTAGTGGACAGGTCGAGATCTCGAATAGAGAAATTAAAGCAATTTTGGAGAAGACCGTCTCTAGGACGAGGAAGTACTGGTCCATGAAATTGGACGACGCTCTTTGGGCCTACAGGACCGCATTTAAGACTCTCATTGGTACCACCCCTTATAATTTGGTATATGGGAAGTCTTGTCACTTGCCCATTGAATTAGAACACGAAGCATATTGAGCGATCAAATGGTTGAATTTTGACATCAAGGAAGCCGGCGAGAAGCGGCTATTGGATATCAACGAGCTGGAGGAGCTGCATTTGAACGCTTATAAGAATGCCAAAATCTATAAAGAAAGGACGAAGAAATGGCATGACAAGCGTATCATCCCTAAGGAGCTTAAAGAAGGAGACTTAGTTCTACTCTTCAACTCCCGCCTCCGCCTCTTTCCAGGTAAGTTGAAATCTAGACGGACCGGACCTTATGTTGTGAAACATGTTTTTCCTCATGGTGCAGTTGAGATTTGGGGCGAAACGAGTGGAAGCTTCAAGGTCAATGGTCATAGACTCAAGAAATACAAACCGGAAGTTCCGGTTGAGGAGGTTGCACCACTATACATCGTTTGAGAGACGCAGTACGGTCTAGCTAGCGACCTTAAATCAAGCGCTTCTTGGGAGGCAACCCAAGGTATTGCTTTCTTTTCCCTTTTTCTAGTCTAGCTTAGATAGTTTGCTTTTGCTTTACTTTGTTTTGTTTTTGGCGTCCTAGACAGACAACAGGTGACATCTAAGGAAGGAATACAAACCAGGAGCACAACTGGAAGGATAGAAGTTCGAGAATTTGAGAAGACGGAGTTTGACTGAGACACATCTCGGTTGCTGTCACAGCACCTCGACCGAGATGATTCTTGAGCAACCAAGGCGACTAGGGTTTCTGAAGATCCACCTCGGTCCGTACCACCTCGGTCCAGTCGAGACCACCTCGACCGAGGTGACAGCAGTTCCAGAAAAGGGTATAAAAGGGGGCTGAGATTTCTCTCTCCTCCTTTACCTTTTCCTCGACCTCAGCACGCCCTTCGCCTCGCTTCGCCAATCTTTGCTCGTTTTCGACGATTCTTGCTTCCAAACCGCTAAGAAAGGGTAAAGGATCACATTGCAAGTGCTAATCTGCAAGAAAAACAAGCCAATCGACCAAATCGGGGTAAATATCGAAAAAACCTTAACCTCGCTCTTCTCCACTAATTTCCTTCAAATTGGGCTTTGGTTGCCCCTGCATTTGCTGAGAAACAGATTAAGTATCCCATAGGAACCTGTTGTAGTGATTTTGGGGGAAAAGAACTGGATTTTTGAAGAAATCAGTCGCACAGATTTTCGCCTCGGTCCAGTCGGCCTGTGCCTCGGCCGAGGTGATCTGACAGGTTACAAAAAGATGAGTTCAGATAGACAGCTGGTCCTGAGGGACATATCCTCTCCTTCCCCTTCTTCTTCTTCCCACTGCACGAGACCGGTGATCCATGAGAGACACTAGGTTGATTATGACCGCATAGCGGCCCGTCTAGTGATTGCACCTTGCTTCTTGGATATTTCTGCATTTGATTGTCTCCATGTGGATGGAGATCTGAGACGTATGATTTCTATGGTGGGGCTAGATCAGTTCACTGAGATCCGCGCTCCCGCTTACTTAGAGCCTACCCTGGAGTTTGTTAGCTCCTTCACTTACCTTCCCACAGAGCGTGCTGTGAAGTACCGGTTGATGAAGCGGAACTTCATAGTTCCTTTAGAGTACTGGCGAGACATATTTGGTTTTCCGGCCCCGACTACTGTTGATTTTCCCTCTCGAGCTGTAGCTAGAGAGTTCTGGGGACAGATTGCTCACGTAGTTGAGCATGCAGATAGATGGCGCCCTGGAGACTCCAGGGAGCGTATTATATTTCACCTAGCTTTTAGGTTAGCCCACAGGATATTCGGTGAGACTCTTCTGGTGCGTACTAAGACGCCTCAAAAGATCAGACAGGGGGAGTTGTTTAGCCTATACTGCATGGTGACTGGAGGGATTCCAGACTTTGGCTTGATGCTGGCAGAGGATCTGCACAAGATCAAGGCCAAGGCGAAGGGCGACATCTGTTGTGGAGGCATTGTGACTCACATAACGAGTTACCAGGATATGGACTTCAGCGCATGTACCATGGTGGCGGCTGCCAAGCCGCTAGGACTTCAGGAGATGATTACTCCTAGGATACTGGTTCCCCGAGGACTTACTACGCCATATGTGGCGATGCCATGGGAGCCTACTGCACCACAGGGGATCAGATGGTCACCCCAGTTCTCAGTATATGATCCACACTACTGGCAGACTGCTTGGATCCCATTTATGGAGGATGCTAGAGTGGTAGCAACTGCACCAGTTGAGGAGGATGAGGTTGAGGAGGCTGCTGATGATGATGATGATAGGGATGGTGGAGTTCCTATGGATACGGGCACTGATACTGCTGGGATGAGTGCGCCGGTCATCGATTTGGACGATGACGAGACTGAGGCCGAGCCAGCTGCATCACTAGTACGCCCTGCTAGGCGTAGGGTACGCCGACAGAGAGATCCAGATGCTCACCGTCGGATTGATGATCTGACGGATCAGATGATCGATTATTATACTGCCCTATCGCTGGATATCCGTGAGATGCAGGAGAGATAGCATTACCAGCACGTGATGGCTGAGATTCAGTTTCAGCATATCATGGGCTATCCTTTCGACCCATCTCAATATTCGTACGTGCCACCACCACCACCACCGGATCGGGATTATTGAGAGCTTGCAGGATTTTCTTTATTTATTTATTATGCAGCTCAGCTATGTCCGGTGAGTACTTTATTTTCTTTAGACTTATTTTGACCCACTGGGACATTGTGTCCCAAGTATGGGGTGTTTATGTATTATTCAACTCTTATGGATGTATGATTCGACTTTATCGGATATTTATGCTTTATTTTGCTTTATGTGCTTATCTGAGAATTACATGCATGCATACAGGTTATTTGATTAAGAAAAACGTCAAAAACTGGACAGAAAAAAAAAATTTTGACCTCGACTGGGACAGTTCTGGCCAAACGAGGTACTTCACCTCGGTTGACTTAGAACACCTCGACCGAGGTGGTTTAACTGAGAGTTTTTGAAATGTTTTGTGCTTCTTATCTGGATATGATCTCAGTGAAGATTTTGTTTGCTGACTGGTTTTGAAATCTTTATATGTTTGAAAGGTTTTATGATAAGTTTAAGTTGCTAAATGCTTTGTTTGAAATTTTGGCATGCTTAATACTTTGTTTCTATCCAAATTATGTTGAATTTGAAGGTTGACACCACATTATGAGTTCTCTCACTTTCTTCCTGGAAAGACCAAGGCAATTCATTCTTCTCTCTTCTTCTTCTTGATCATGCTTAGCCCCTCATATACATATTTGCCTCCCTTTACCTATCCGGGAATTTGGAAGCAAGCAAAGTGGTGAAAGCAAGTGAAGTAAAAGAAGTTGGCTGGAAGTGAAAGTGTTAGAAAGTAATAAATAGGTTTGGAGAAGTCAATCATGATGATGAGTAACTCGGCACCATTCACATGGCCGGGTGTTTGTGTCTTGCCAAAGTCGGATTGAGCGATATTCCTAACGGGTCATGGTATGTGCATCAAGGGTTTGATGCATCTCAAGAAATTGATGATTGCTGATTTCCTAGGCTTCGGTTATTGTGCACCTCTGTCCATGCATCCCAAAAAGTAAAGTAAAAAGAAAAAAAGTGTGAAATAAGCAAAGCTTATTGGTGGAAGATGTTGAAGTTCAAGTAAAGTGAAGAAAGGTCTTATTCCCGGATTCTAGCACCACATTACCTTATGTACATCCTTACCCTACACGTTTCTTGACCTTTCTTTTGGGAAGCCCTTGAGACCTCGAGCTTGTTGATTGACTTAGTGGTTTAAACTGGATTATACATGATTAATTTCGATGATTATGATTTATTATGCATTCTATGGTTTTATGCAAAGATGAACAACTTTCTTATATTTATAAAATGTTTTGATCATATTTTGATTTTAAATTCCATGAAGTATTCTCTTAGAGTGATCTATGATTGTAGCACACCATCAAAAATGTTTTGAAGGAATTTTTTCATTGATCTTTGTGACTTATAATCCATTCTATCTTGTATTTTATATGCGGAACTTGCTTGGGGACAAGCAAGAGCTAAGTATGGGGTATTTTGATAGCATGAATTATTGTCTATATTTTGGGGCCTGTTTAGACGTTTTATCTTCAATAATCTGCATGTTTGTATGTATATTATGTGATTACATTGTCGTTTCATCTACCTTTGCGGGAATCGAGGTCTGCACCGAGTTTTGTTGTAATCGTAGGTAAAATGGCACATTTTGCATCAAAAAGGAGCAAAAGGAGCTATGGAGTCATTGGAGCTACATTCAGGAGCTTAAGGAATAATCCAGGAATCATGAAATTGGATTAAAGATTCACTTTGGACCAGATTTGAGAGATTTCACATTCAGTTGTGATTCACCTCGGTTGACTACAGAGTCACCTCGACCGAGGTGATCCAGAGGAGCCGACTCGACCGAGGCGAACACCTGGGACGCGGCAAGAATATTTTATTCTTGGCTGAGATCTTTTATCTTTGGAAAGATGATCTTATATTTTTTGGGTTGGATTCCTGGAAGGAAGAAGATAAGTTAGACCATATATTTTACCTATTTTTATGGGAAGAGATCTTTCTAAGATATCTTATCTTTGGAGGGTAATTTTCCTATAAAAAGGGTTGGATTTTCCACAAATCCATATCATGCTATACCACCGATTGTTTTTAGACATTCGCTGCAGCCATACTCCAGTTGGGAGATTTGAAGAACTTTTTTGAAGGATGAAGGAAGAAAGTTTATAGCTTTTATAGCTTTTTGAAGGGTTTTTGTAAGATCATCTTAGATTCCCTTCTTTGTTGATTGTCTTGTTGGATTTCTATCCAAGGAACGCTTGTTGGTTTTATAATTGATTCAGTTATTGAAGCCTTTCTCTTAAGGTTTTCTTGTTCAATTATTCTCTCTCTTCCCATATATTTGATTATTACTTTCATGATGATGAGTGGCTAATCTCTTTGTGTGATTCTTGGGTGATTGGCTGAAGGTTATGGGAAAAATAATGATAGAATAATCTTAAATCACAGTAGGACCCTGAAAGCTCGAGTCTTTATCCTTAACCCTAAACATCTCGCTCAGTCGATGAACATCTCGGCCGGGGTGGAATTCTTCTGACCGAGGTGACTTATCTGATCCGAAACTGAGAGTTAAACGTTAGAGTTTGCCAAATCCTATTCTTATTACACCTTTCCTGGTTCAATGCAAGCCTAGGATGAGACTTACCCGGTAATTCCTTTGTTTGTTTACCTAAGATCATAAGTGTAGGTAATAAAGGTTTATCCTTTATTGGGGTTTGAGTGTGCTTTCATCCCATCTTTGTGAGTTAACCTGAGACTTACCCGGTAAGGGTTGATTCTATTCCCTTAGTTGGAGTGTTAGTTTGAGGTTATAGTTCTTTTCCTTAATTCCTTGAGACTTACCCGGTAATAGGAGTTACGGTTTGGGATTAGTGAGTAGTGAGACTTACCCGGTGATCTATTCCACTTTAGTAACACCTTCCCTATGCAAAAATCTCAGCTTTGTCCGCTTATCTTTAGATCTTGAGTTGGAACCACAACTAGATGCTTTAATCCCTAGAATTGCATATTTCCTTAATTGACTTTTTATCATCCTTGATTGTTTTAATTGCTTTTGTGGTTAGTAATTACAAAGCTTACCTATTCCGACTTTGTTTCACTAAGTCCCTGTGATCGACCCCTGGAATTCCTTTCTTTTTACTACGATTGACCCGTACACTGCGGGTTCGCATCCTTGTTTTAAGCTTACATCTAGGGTTATAAATTTAAAGCTTGCACACACCGTTTGGAGCGAACAGTTCTTTGTTATTTGCAAGTATCTTATCCAGTTTACTTACCTGCTTGATTTCACCATAGTCCTTGTGATCGACCTTGAAATATTTGCCTTTACTGTGATTGATCCGTACACTGCGGGTTCGCTATTGCTTTTATTCTTGGTATAAATTTAAAGCTATTTGTCTTCACATACACAGACATTTTGGAGCGAACACTAGTCAAACTAGTCCCTCTTTGTGATTGTCTTAGTTCGAAGGCTTGTGTAAGGTTAAAGAAGGGAGGGTTAAGGTAAGCTCTTTGTTAAGGGATTTTGATCCAATTGGTCAAGGTTCTTTGCAAGAATACTTTGGTTCGTAACTTCCTATATTTCCATTATTTATTCATCATTCCATATTCATCTTCTTATCTATCCATTATCATTCCATATTAATCACGTTCTATCCTTTGAGTTTCATATTCTTCATCATCACCAATAGAAAATCTCGTCCAATTCATCCAAAATCCCGCGTAAGATTTTGCTCCGATATTGCTTATGGCGTTGTCTTGGTGAACTGCAATCTAGATCGGAAAACTACGACATCAACCCCGCATCACTTTATCCTTGACTTCTTTCTCAAACTCTCTCAAAATTTCCTCTACTACTGGACCCTTTGTCTCAAATAGTACAAACTGATACTCAGGTTTTTTGAGAATGAAATTACAAGATTCCGAAAAACACCATGACCATAAAACCCTAACAACGTCATTATTGCAAAACATTAAAAACAAATCAGAAATGGATAAATACACAAAGATTGAGAATGAAATTACAAGATTCCAAAATTTGGCTAACCTTGCTCGAGGAAGGATGCTTGGCGGAAGCAAAGAAAGATTGATTGAGAAGAACGAATATCTTTGCCAAAAAATGGAAAGTCTTTAGGATGATAGGCAGCCAGCAATCGGGACTGATTTAGAAGAGAACGATTTGGCTAGAGTAGTGGGTAGCGATAAATAGATGAGAAAACTGAGTGAGAAGAGACAATAGAGGCATGTTTAGAGTTTGAGGGGAAAAAGCGGGTTTAGGGTTTGTTTGAATGTAAGGTAAAAAGTTAGGCAGGTTTAGTGTTTTACCAAAAACAAAGAGGCGGATTTAGGTTTTGTCTTTTGCGGGTAATGAAAATCGATCCTTTTGTTGATGCTTTATAACCTATTTTGATACTTATTAGTGTCATTTCTATCTTTGACGCTAAATAGCATCGACAAAGTTAAATACTTGTTGAAAGGGTTAAGTGAAATATCGTCCGATGCAATAGGTAAGTGTCAAGATCAAAGCATAGTTAATGACCCGTTTTTCTAGTAGTGAATCAGTTGACAATACAAAAAAATAATGAAAAATATATTTTTTTGACAATTCATTTACATTGTTGACAATCTATTTTACGCTTGTTTACAATATATTTTACATTTGATGTTGTCAACAACACAAAAGTTATATTTTTAATTTAAAAAAATCTTGAGAAGTAAACTTAAAGCTAACTTTTTATTTTTTGAATTAAAATAAATAATATATGTTATTTTTGAATTAAAATAAAATATAGAAAATTACATTTAAAACTAATTCAAAAATAAATAAATAAATTACTATATATATATATTTCTAAGTAAGGGTACATGATTAGATTAAAAACTTGTTATGAGCACATTAAAATTTAAACTTACTAATTTTATAAAATACTAAGTAATGTTATAGAAGCATTTCTTTTTGTGTTTTAAATCTTAATTTTTTTTTAATTTTAGAAGTCTAGAAAAGTATACTTAAAACTAATTATGTACCCTGTTTAAAACAAAAAAAAATAATATAGTAAACCTTTATTTATTTTTGAATTAATTTTAAATTTAATTTTCTATATTTTATCTAATTCAAAGTTTTTTTAATAGTTTTATTTTAATTCAAAAAATAAAAAATATCTTAAAATTGTAAAATTAATTAGTTTAAAATTTAATGAGGTTATTATTTAAATCTTATTTTTTTTCTAATTCTAAGTTTTCTATATAATACTTATATTGTAAAATTAATTAGTTTAAAATTTAATGAGGTTATTATTGATTTTAAATTTATTTTTTTAATTTATTATATATTTAATAATTGAATTTTTAATGTAAGATAATAAAAATGGGTTCAAGCGAAAAACAAATAAAACCATAGGGTACCAAGACGAAACTTGAAAACTTGTGTATACAAAGAGAAAAAGTCCAAACTTGAAGGGCACAAAGAGAGAAATTCCAAAAAAAAAAATGTATTTTTGTGTCGTCAACAACATAAAAATATACCAAAATAGAGTATTGGTGTTGTCAACAACCCAACAAACACCAAAATATGGTGTAAAGGTGTTGTCAACAGCATAATAAATGTCAAAATAGGGTTGTAATTATTGTCAACGATAAACACCAAAATAGAGTGTGTTGGTGTTGTCAACAACATAAAAAATATAAAAATATGGTGGTGTTGCCGTCAACAACCAAACAAATACGAAAATAGGGTATTGGTGTTGTCAACAACCTAGCAAACACTAAAATATGGTGTTGTCAATAACATAATAAATACCAAAATAGGGTGTGTTAGTGTTATCAACACCCTAAAAAAACAAGTTTTACCGAAATAGGGTATGTTAGTGTAGTCAGTAACATAATAAATACCAAAATGGCGTATTGGTGATGTTTGATAATTACAAAAAGTGGCATGGTTTTATTTTTGCAAAATGACCTGCATTTATGAAATTACATGTTTTGCCCCAAAAAAGTTATTTACGGATTTTTGGCCAATGTATTAATACGAGTTTTATCTTTTATATATATATATATATATATATATATAGATTTAAGTTCCGGTGAGGAGTAAGCTTATGGATAGGAATTAGGAGCCCTGTGGGCCATTGGATGGATTTAAATCAACGGCTCACATTTACTCGTCATTAATGGCATTTTGGTAAATAGAGCTAAAAGTTTGCAACAAGTAAAAATTAGGTTTTGCCTCTCCCGCACTCGCAGTCGCAGCCGTTCAACTTCTTCGCCTCTTCTTCTCCTCTCTCGCAGTAGCAGCCGTCTCTTCTTCTCCTCTCTCACATTTCAGTCGAATTTCTCTTCTCCGTTCAACTTCTTCGCCTCTTCTTCTCCTCTCTCGCAGTCGCAACCGTCTCTTCTTCTCCTCTCTCGCAGTTCAGTCGAATTTCTCTTCTCCGGCTCTTAACAAGATTCATACAAAATTTCCACCAATTTCATTGCACAATGGTTAAATAAAAGAGAAACAACGATTCAGGTATGTTTTTTTTCTCAATTTCCACCATATCATCAACTTTGTCTACAACACAACGATTGAAGCCAAGTATGTTTGTTTTATTCAAATTATGATTTTATGTTCATAATTTAACATCAGTTTGTTCATTTATTTATTGTTCATTGTTCATTTTTCCATAATCTTTAAAAATATTTTGTTTCAGCTCCGTAATCTTCCGGTATGAGGATATCGGTTTGACTTTAGATACAATGCGGTGCTTGAAGCCTGGATGTTTTGTTGATATTAAGTTGATTGATGCATGGACAATTTTCTTAAACCACAATGAAAAACTTAGAAGCGTCAACTCTCCATTGAGATTCTTCTTTACGACATATACATCTGTAAGTTTTTCTGTGTTTTAATTTAAATTTTTTTGTAAATAGTTTTTATTTTACAAGCTCAAACTTTGGAATTAATAAGATTTGTTAATATAATATGCAGTTTAGGACAATTATTGATGTACCCCCTAAATATGGTGTTGCTTTTGACGAGTTTGAGAAGAACGTGAATAGAGATCTTTCTCATGCACCACATATGAAGCTAAGAGATGTTGACATGGTACGTAAATTAATATTTTGGTGTTTCTTATACTATATTTTTTTAACATTATGTGATTAAATAATAATAAAATATCATACGGACAACAAAAATGCAGGTGTTCTTTCCTATGCTCTTTGAACAAGGTTATATTGTCATTGTTATTGATTTCAAGAATGATACGTTTGAGATCATTGATAGTAGAGCACCACGAGTTACATTGGGCGATGTTCCATAAACAAATTTTGAAGAGATTACCACAAGATTGGTAAAATTCTAAAAAATTGTTATAATTATTCACTATCAATTTTGTTTCCGTCATATATGTTAAATTTTTTTATTAGCATATCTTTTATGTTTAACATACATTGTATATATCTTGTTTGTGTAGAAAAAAATATTTTTGGCTTACTTGGGGTATCATTCTGCAAAAAAATGCGGGATGCTAAGGAGCATGGATCCGACATTCATATGTTTACCATGGGCAACTCACAAGCCAAATAATGATTCTGCAGTATATGTCATGAGGCACATGGAAACATATATGGGAGGTGGGACAAAAAGTTGGAAAGTTGGGTTTGGTAAGAAGAACAATGAAAAGCTTGTCAAGCTTTGTAGAGAGAAATATTTGTCTCAATTGCTCAGTTGGAAGAACAATGAAGTGAAGGATCTAGTACTTCAATCAATTGGACAAACAAGAAACATTTGAATTGTAAAGTTGTTAAAACTTACATTTTGCTTTGGAAGATGTAAAAAATGATGTGGTTTGTAACATGAAATTGTGTTTGCATCAGTAATTTGAATGTTGAGTTTTTTATGTATGTGCAGAAATTATAGAAAAATTATTGGTGTTCATACTTGTATGCGTCATTGTTCATGTTTTTATTAACCGATGTTCATTTTTTTGAAAGATGATGTTCATCGTATTCAAAGAGAGTTAACCAAACGTTTTTATTACATAGATGTCTCTTTGTTCATATTTACTTATTTTGGTATTTAAATTATAAGAGATTGATCTCGTGAGTAGCCCTAATATGATCGCCACTTCAAAAGTACAATTAGAGAATGCATGTATGGACTGAGATATGAATTTTCATGATTTTATTAATTGGTGTTCATACTTTTATACGTCATTGTTCATACTTTTATTCTCCATTGTTCATGTTTTTATTAATCGGTGTTCATACTTTTATATAGTCAGTTGATTGTTCATACTATGGTTCGAAACTATGATTTCTGTAAATTAAATATTGGGCTATTTTCAACAAATACACAACATAAGGTAAATTGTCAAAACGAAAATTATGGTTCAAAACTGTAGATTAAACATGTTTTAATTAATCGGTGTTCATACTTTTATGCTCCATTGTTCATACTTTTATGCTCCATTGTTCATGTTTTTATTAACCAATGTTCATACTTTTATATAGTTAGCTGATTATTCATACTATTGTTCGAAACTATGATTCCTGTAAATTAAACATTGAGATATTTTCAACAAATACACAACATAGGGTAAAATTATTTAAATGGAAACTATGGTTCAAAACTGTAAATTAAACATGTTTTTATAATCGATGTTGACATGATACGTAAATTATTTAAATGGAATCCATAAGTTGCGAATGCCATACAATTGAGTAAACCACGGTTTTTCACTCAAGTTAAACTCAGAACCCAATGCAGCCCACTTTTCTTCAAATTCTTCACATTCAATTCTCTCACTCCACACAACACTACTTAATTTTGACCAAAAATCAGGTGAATGTTTAAGATCTGGACCGACTTTCTTCGACACATTTTGCATAATGTGCCACATGCAATACCGATGACGAGTGGACGGAAAAACACTTCTAGCTGTTATTTTCATTGCAGGATCTTGATCAGTCACCAACACCCTAGGTGCATGCCCCATAGCTTCCTTAAAGCTCTCAAAAAGCCATTCATATGAGCTTACATCCTCCTTCAGTAAAAGAGCACCCCCAAATGTCACACATTTTTTATGGTTGTCCAAACCAATGAAAGGGGAAAAAACCATGTCATATCTGAAACATGCAAACAACACACATTATAATAACAACCGTTCATTTCCTACAAAGAAGATGTTCATAAAAACTAAGGCTATTGTTCATATTTATACATACTTGTTTGTTCGGTAGGTGGAGTCGAACGAAACAACATCTCCATATATGGCATAGTTTTTCATCGAAATTGGGTCAGCCCAGAATATTCTTGTCAG
The DNA here is from genome assembly GCA_033239125.1 of Fagopyrum homotropicum. Classification (NCBI taxonomy): domain Eukaryota; kingdom Viridiplantae; phylum Streptophyta; class Magnoliopsida; order Caryophyllales; family Polygonaceae; genus Fagopyrum; species Fagopyrum homotropicum. The sequence goes on from BSWB01000006.1 coordinate 97,408,280, forward strand.
CTGATCATACTCATCAACATCATACCTAAAGTAAAACGCACTACTGACCTCTTGCTTCTTGAACAATATGTCTATCATCAATTGGGCATCACATCCACTAAGATAAGCCAAAAGATCTCTCCTGAAATTTTTGAACTCTGTAGCCGTTGCACCTATGTTTTGATAACCCCCAACAAACTCTTTGAAAACCTTATGACTTCTTGTTGGCCAATCTTTGCTCTTCCACAATTGAGAACAAAATTCTTAAGACCAATGTCCATTTTTCTATTAGATTTGGCAAATTGTTTCATTGTAGGAGCCAACATTGCATGATTATGAGCTTCATGAACCCACTTCACAATATACTTTCCACCCTCCATAATCCTAAACGCAACTCCTGCGTTACAACCACATCGATTGAAAGTTGTCTTCCTTTTGCCCGTACTATGTTTGCCATTTTTTTTACCTTCCCTTGTGCATACAAAATACTTCCTCAACACAATATTGTTGGGTTTGTGATCACATGAAACACGAATCTCAAATCCACAAATAGAGGCATACCTCCTATAGAAGTCCTCAGCTTCCTCCACACTTAAAAATTGTTGACCAACATGTGGCTTCAATGTATCATCACAAATTGGAACCCAGTTGGTAGAGTTATTTGGAGTTACTTGTATAATAGTTCCACCTTCATTACATGGAGCATTCGCCCTCAATCCCGACACAATGATTGGTGATGATTGCGTACCCAACATCACTGAATCTGTAAAACAATGTAAAAAAAATACTAGTGTAAGTTCATACTTTTTATTCATTGGTGTTCATACTTTTATACGTCATTGTTCATGTTTTTATTCTTCGGTGTTCATAATTTTTATGCCATTGTTCATGTAAATATTATAGACTATTTTCCTATTTGACATTTTGTCGAACAATTGGCGTGCACACTAAAAATAAGCTTATACATTGTTTCAATTGGAAGTATTAGACCAACTCAACATATGTATATACATGTATGATCTCAATCAAACCTATTAAACCAAAAAATGATTCAACAAATTTGATTTCAAAAATAAACATCAATGAAACCTAAACTATAAGAATGAAAAACCTAAACCTTGAGAATAGAAATTTCGAAGAGACAATACCTGAATCGTCTTGTATTCTCTTTGATTTCATCATTTTTATATAATCCGTCTTTGATTTGGTTGAAAATCGGACAAATATAGATCTTGTTGGATGAAGAATGTGAGAGTGTTTGAGTCGGTCGTTCAGCAGTTGTACTCTTTTTTTTTTTTCCAGATTTATGTAATTACAATATGTTATTAATGATGAGTGTTTGTGAGCCATTGATTTAAATCTTATCCAATGGCTCACATAGCTCCTAATTCCTATCCATAAGCTTACTCCTCACCGGAACTAGCCTCTATATATATATATATATATATATTATGCCCACATTAGCGTATAAAGCTAAATTTGTGTAGTTCTGATATTAGGTACGAAGCGCCTAACAAGTCGAAGTTCGACGTTCATCGATCGGCTTACGTCTTTTGACACTACGTAAGTGTTCTTGGAATCTTGAAATAGTTATTGAATATTAAGGTATGCGCTGGAACATTGAAATGTAATATGCCTGGTTTAGAATTCTAGGTACGCTTTCGGTTTGGATGACGGGTTTTGGACAAACCCTTAGTGAAGTAAAACCCGAACTCAAGTCAGGACTACGTATGTCACTCTTACACATATTAGATGGTGTTGTGATATATAGTTACAATATATGTGTGTTGATTATGTTTTTAGGATTGTTTGACCAGTTTTAATGGACGTTGATGTTTTTGGTTTGAAGTTGTATCATAAGTAATTTTGAGGCAAGTACTTGTGAGCGTTTTTATATGAGCATGATTGTGTTTAAGTAGTTATGTTATTGTATGTAGGTTTTGATGTTTTAAATACGTTAACATGATATTTACTAGATATATATTTAAGCGGTTTTTGAATATGTTGGCTTGTTACCTATGATTCATACATTTATTTGTGTGTGTATATATATCTTGGGATATTTTAAGTTAAGTGATATTAAGGATTTATGGACTTGTGTTTTATTATCTTTGGTTTAAGTTATGGTATGAGTTTGATAAGTTGTTTTCGGAAGCATTGTGATTACAAGATTTGAGTTATATTTTTCCATTATTGTGGTGTCGCGTTATTTGGTATGTGATTCTTAATAAGGGGTTATGAAGTTATTGATGGATATGGTTTATGATTAGTTGATTCGGATTACGACGTTGAGATGAATTGGATATGACCACGGCGGGCAATTGCCCCATTGTTATGATGAGATCATTCGGTATACGACCACATGTTTTGTTTTCACAATTTGTTTTTGCTACTCGGTTGTGGGGGTCACGCTCACCAATTGGTGGTAAGACATGATTTGTTCAGGGCCGAGGTTGCATCTGAATTTAGCGAATGGTGAGGATTCACTTGATTAGTGGTAGACACCATGTGACGTCTTTTGGTTTTCATGTTATTATTATTTTCGGCAAGTCAAAGCCACTCGTGTCGTAATTTCATTCATTTGTCGTTATAGTTTTGGTTCATTCTATCTAAAGCCTTAGGGGGACCCCCGGTCTGGGTCCCCTGACGTTGTGATGTTTGGCCCACTTTTGGGGGTGTTTCATTAAATAAGGGATTTTGAATTTCCGTTGTGGAGAAAGGCCTTTTAAATGGAGATTCTCATTATCTGATACATCTTGTTGTATGACCTCTAACTGTTTTTGAAGTTTATGTTGGTCTGTCTGCGATGCTAAGAATCGGTGTTTGTAGTCTTTTACGAATTCTCATTGATTTTATTTTCACTTGATAAAATTGTACCATCGTCTTTGGTAACAGTGGCGATTAGTTTCTTATTTCTTCTAACCAATAGTTTTCCTATGATAAAAATTTGTATTTTTGTCACCAATTGTAAATTATTTTTAGCTCTTTACATACAATACTTATGTTGGTAATCTAATAGAACATCTATTTTCCTATTTAGTCTATTTATTTTACCGTTCATTTGTTGATTGAATGACGTAGTAATTTGCTTCTAAAGAGATTCTAATTCTTCATCTAACAGTTTTGAGTTGCTTATTGATGTTCCCGAAATTTTAACGACTTCACTGTTTTAACTTTTGTTTAAGGAGACTCGTTTTGTTATCTAGATTAAGCATATGGGTCCCCAGGAATTGCGTTCTCCAAGTTTGTTTGATAAGTTTCTCACAGTCTTTTCGTTGCAACCACATTCACTCAAATTTGAATGGTTTGTTCTTGAAGTTAGTAGATGTATTTTGTAGGTTAATTAAGATCATGAAGTGATCAGAAGAGGCAAATGCATGGTTTCTGGTTTGAATTCTAGGATATTCTTGTATGATTTCAATAGATGTCATTGTTTTATCCAGTTTTGTGTATGTGTTGTCATCGCCGTCTTTCTTCTTTTTTTCATGTGAATTCATTTCCTTTTTTTGGAAAATTAATAAGACTATGTATATGACATACTTAATTTCATTCTCAATAAGGTTTCGAATAAAACTCAGGTTAGATGGTGGATCTGTGATGGTTTTTAGCATTGTCACCCACAAATTGTAATCCAACCATCACCTAATCAACTATAACACAAGTTTCAAATGCACATTTTTTTATAGTTTTCACACATCCTTTTGGTTCAGATAAATACGTCGCTGTTTATAGTTTTCACACATCTTTTGGTTCAGATAAATACGTCACTTCGCTGTTTATAGTTTTCACACATCTTTTGGTTCAGATAAATACGTCACTATCAAATGCGGGTGAAATTACCATCTCTAATGAAAGCATTGATTTGTACATTACCAGCCTGTTAAAGTTGAGGATAAAAAAGGACTGTAGGAATGATATGTTGAGGTTGAAAAAGGAAGGCAGGCAGGCAGGACTGATATGTTGGTTTTGACAATGAGAAGGCAAGAACACATGATGTGACACTATTGACGTTAAGTTATTTTGTATACTTCAACTGAAATTTATAACAAACCACATATCGAACGGGTGTCCTTGTTTAAAAGGATTTACACACCAAACGGGTACCTGTGTGAGTTACAACTTACAGGGTGTTTACTAGGAATAGCAGCAAAGTATTAAGCACCATGACATGTCCTTGAAGAGTTGAAGGTAACGAAACCACATTAAAGGGTTTTTGCTTCAGCATATACAAAAAAAAACACCCCAGGGTGTTCCACTGTCGTACCAATCAAAGGTTGGTGATATTTACAACTTTCAGTTTTACTACATCTTTCCTACCACAAAAGAACTGGACCCAGATGAGCATCAGAAAAACAACCTCATTATGCATGCTCATCAGCCTGGACCCTGAACTTCCTTTTAGCTTTCGGTTCCTTGCTCGTCTTCTTCGTGCCATCATTATGAGGTACCTGCAGGCCAATCCCAGATATCTTATCATGCTAAATTTATATTTTGACAAGTTGACATCCTAACACAAGCACAATGTCCCATATGCTAATGCCTCTGGGAACTTACAATGTAAGATTTCCATCCCGTTTTGGCAGTGCCATCTTGGCCATCCACCGGTTGAACATGATCATGGATATGACGGAATATGTGAATGAGAACAACAGCATCAAGAGCAGCATATTCCAACTGTCAAACAATGCATCACAATAGTAAGACTGCATATTTTCTTTTAATGTATATTGAACAGCAAATGCATATGCAAAGTCCAAAAAACAATGGACTCACTTGGTTCTTAGAAAGAGGTCGTTGCTCCCAGTCGCTATTTCGTCTTGTCTTATTCAAACCAGCTCCCAATATTTTCTGTTCCAGGAATATCAGAATCCACTTGCTCATATATTCAAATAAAGGGTAACCATTCTCCATGAAAGCACTTTCTTTAAATAATGGCTTACCTTGGCTAGTCCAGAGAGACCACCCCGAGGCTCTTTGAACACATTTTGTACGTCCAAGAGCATTTCATAATGCTTAAAGCACTCTAAATCTTCATATGATTGTGCTAACTGATGTGTATCACATTGAAAATTATACCCTATAAAAGCAGAATGGTCAGCACATCTATAAAAAGCAGATGCCAATCTCTTTAAATTTTAGTTGATGCCTTATTTGGAGATGATTACAAAAGCATTCACTCCTCTATTACATACTTTTCTTCCCAAGGCCCCACTGGCTTAAGTGGCCTAAACCATGTTCCACTTATTTCTACACACTAGGCGAGCATATAGTGTTGGGTATGTCTCTTACCAAGTTTCAAAATTTTAGAAGAGTGCAAAATACGGGTTAGGCAGCTGTCCAATATTTCAGGTATGTCATTATACAACTTAATCAAGTCCAAGATGAAAGCCATGTTTTCCGAAGCTATCTGCATGATAGATACCTGCAGCATGAAAAATAGAATATCAGACACAACCATAATGTTCAATGAAGCTCATCTTAGATTACTTGAAAAATAGTATATCACAGGTAGTTAGGCTTAGTGGATGTCAAAAAAGTTCTCAAGAATGTGTACCAAAAGAAAATATTCATGATAACATGGATGAATAGAAAGAAATAACCATGCAAATAGTTCATCTTCCTCAAACTTGTAACCCAACATGATAAATGTCAACTGAAAAGGCAGTAACATGTTTCCTTCTTCACACTGAAAACTGTAGAAATCCCTCATCAGTCATGGTCATGGGTAACTACTCACCCAAAGGATAAAATATGCAATATAAATGTAGTCAAAATGTGTCACTAGACTGAGTTTTAGCTATAATTAACAGCAGACTTTGAAGTTGGAGTAATAAAGATACACATGGTCATGATAATATTTCTTAGTTTGGCAATTCCTCTCAAAGCAAGCCTTCAGATTTATGTTGTGAAAAATACAACGTCAAGCTCAACCTTTGATGAAATCAAGGAACAATTTTTTGCTGTTTGTCAGACAAGAGCAATAAGAGTTTTGATGCTTCACCTTATTAGGTTTGCTGCCTTTAATGTAATTGGGTTTCCATTCACAATCTATGCCAACAAATTTACAACCTTCAATGTGAGTTATGGCATTCTGCAAGCCATTAGCTTCATCAACCCATACGATATCACCAATCAATAACTCCTGGAGATTTAAGAATTGACTCCTACGAGGCCCAACTTCATATTCTGCCCACAAATCCGTAACCTCGTGAGTGATGCACATTAGGCTGGGTGCAAAGCATGTACACATGGATCCACACTAAAAAGTAAAAACAAATGCATACATGGATAGTCGACATTAATACTTCAGGATGCTGAAATTGTAATAATTGTCTCAAAATTTGTTACTTCTAAAAAATTTGCTCGGCTTCTTGGCAAAAGCTGCTAAATCTACACCTTTTTCACATAGCATCATTGACAATTATCCATTCAAGATCAAACCTGCCTGCTCTGTGTTAGTCTAAACTACCACAAAAAAAATTCAATCACAATAGCATCACTACGGAATAGAATTCAGAGCACAGTACGAATATATGCAATAACCCATAGGCCATGACCAATCATGATTGATGATGTCTGCAAAAATTGCATGAAACCCAAGAGAGAGAAAAAAAAAGTAGTTTCCCTTACCCTTGGCTTTTAGAAAACCCTCAAGGGAATACCGATCACAAAGTTCATCAACCTTCTCAGAGTAACCAGCTTCCATTGCCAGATACACCTTTTGTATCAAAGGGAAGATAAGTATCAATCAACAACTTGTCACGAGAAACCGAACAGGTTAAAAAAGCCCTGATAGTTTATGCATTAGACAATGCAAACATAGCACTTGCAAGTGCTACTAATCTCAGCTTGATAAAATTTAATGAAACTTGGAAGCAATTGACTCAAATTTCTTTTAGGGGTAAAATAGGTCAGTCTTTTGGTGTTACTTAGGATTCCGAATCTCTAGTGATACCAAATGGTGAGATAATTAACTTAGATGCTTATTCACTTGATTGTACTGAGGGTCCATTGGGTGTCCACTCCTGGGGAACTAATAGAAATCTGCTTAAGAATTGCCAAGCCCCATTTACAATAACTGGCACTTACTTCCCCAAAAGAGAGTTTTCATAGCTTTAAATTCATCTGTAGTAGAATAAAAACTGCAGAAAGTCAGAAAACCTATAGTTGAAAACCACTTGCCAAATATTCCAGAAGGTGTCGGTTGTGTTTTGTCCTCTCCTCGGCAACATCCCAACATCCTTTTTCTGCCAGGCTCTTCAATGAGCTAAAACATGAAAACATTTATAGTCAACTGTCACCCCGGAGGAAAATGATTGTGTAGCGTATGCAGCAGGAGCTCATAGAAAGATTACCTTTCTTTATACTTCTGACAAACATCTGGAAATTCAGTTTGTAGACCATTTCTCTTTATGATACCAAAAGCACTCTTGAGCATATTCATTTTAGCATATTCCTGGACTAGCATACATAGCATTGACTTACCCATAAAAGCTGACCATTTTTCTGCTGCTCTAAATTCTTTGTTTTGCAACATTTTGTAGAGGAAGGACTCACCGGATTGATGGATGGAGAATTGTTCTAACAGCGAAACTGCTATCATATATGACTGTGACTCTATTAACTCAAGAATTAAATTCTCAACAAAAGCTGTAGCTTGCTTCATACAACTATCCTTGTCAAGATCAGACATTGCATTTGCAATGTTTTCAAGCTTCACATCAAACACATCAAGAATCTTTACAAGAATCTTTTGATCATGGTTCAAAGAACCACGGACAACATCCAGAAACAACCTTGCAGCAAGGTCTTTCGCAACCAACGAGTCCACTGTGGGATTCCTTGCTTTCAGGAATCTATGCAGACCAGATATAATCATGTGACTAAATCCCTCAGCATGTGATTCAAAAATAGGCAACACACAGAGGCAATGAATTGCAAAACTAGATGGTCCAGGCTGAGGAGAATTGCATAATGCTAGATGGATTTGATGCTGAAGAAAACGGAACTTGTTTGTTGCCTTCGTGGTTCCTGCCATGTCAAAATTCAGGAGGTTTCCTTACCTTCATATTTTTTTATTTGCTACTTGAGCTTCAAGTGATTGAAAAAGCTAAAGCAAATTAAGGTGGGATGAGCTACTTTACCACAAAAGTAGCATTCCTTCAAAAGATATATAAAAACAACTGGTGATACATGGGATAAATCAGTGAAAGTGTGCACTCTAAGTGCCCACCCTTCCTGAGCTTCATCCTTGTCATTCATGCCTTCTGAAACATTGTCTCGGAAGCCCATACTAGAGAGTCCAAACCCCCTGGAGAGTGTATAACAAAAATAATAAACGTTAGACTAGAGGCAATAAGTCAACTTAGCAAATCTGAAACAAAGACGAGACAGTTTAAGTAAACTAGTAATTATGAGAGAAAAAATGACAAGGACAGGATGAGGACAATCAGTCACATCTCCTGTGGTCATAAACTTCAAAAAATTAGAGCAATTATCCATTTGTCTTAGATGGACAGACAATTCAAAAGCTCACACATCAAATACAAAGCAGCAGCAATTAAGATCCACAAGACCTTAGTCATATAAATAAAGTCTCTTTTAAGTTTTAATGAATGAAGGAATAACTACAGGTCCTTTAAAGTTTAGACCAGAACCCCCAACCCAGTAAAAAGCACATTGGAATAAAATAAAGTCACTGATGCCCTAAAAGGTTAAAACAAGCTAATTTCAAGTACAACTCCCATGGTAGTATGGTAGGACTAGCACAGCAAAATCAACACCAGTAAAAAAAAAAAAAAAAGTCAAGAAGCAATGAATTGAAATTAAAAGGAAATAGTGAATGGCAACAGTTACAACAAGTCAACAATACAATACAATTCCAGTAGCACATCAAAATCGAAATGGAAAGAAAGTTCATGTAGAAAACCATTGATATAACAAAAACGCAAATAAGAAGCGATGAAAAAGGGCAGATTGTGAGGAACAAAATCACAAGATGAAACAAGTAATTCCTCGTCGAGCAATAGAAGAAGAGACAGTAAACACAATAACAAAGCGGAAGATAGATACGAGTAACGAGAAGCCAGCATCGTCGATAAGAACGAGGAAACCAAGAATCCATAGAGAACAGAAACAAATAACGCTGGTAAAAGAAAAACTAACCTCAGGACTTGGTGAGAGTCGGCAAGAAGAAGACCAAATCGGTGACAGCAATATGCTGCTCTGATTCTACAGTCTACTAAAATTTCTCGCCAAAACGGGAGTTGTGGTTTTGTTGAGCAATGGAACGGAGACCATGCCGTGGTTAAATAGTAGAAGCGATAATTTCATGATCAACGCCACATGTCCCTCTCCCTCAGCCCACAGAAAATTTTATGTACTTAATTTAAATAAAAACTATGTAATTGCAAATTAATAAAAATGGGTTAAGGGTCCTGTGCCCTGGGGCCAGTAACGAAATTTAGAAGATTTTTTTTACATCTCTTTTCTTTTTTTTTTAAATGAATAGCGGTTAGGATGGACGTTATTTTACATTAACATCATCACAAAAGTTGGTGTTGGGTGTTGCAATTTCCATATGGGTTAATTGGTCTGCAACACTACTCTTTACTTCTCTCAAAACATGTCTAATCCGGACTTCGTCAAAGATGTCTAGTTTGGAGTCGAAAATAATTATCTCGATCTCCCATGGCCAACTCCAACAACATTGGAGTGCTTTTTCTTTTATACAAGGTAAGCAAAATAAGAGGATCAGCATCTAGAAACCGATCGACCGACATATAACATCCTTACGGAGAGGTCTTCAACATCAGCTGGAATTGCGTTGACGTCAATGATTGAGCTAAGTCCATGCCGCGCTATTCTGTCAACAACAGTGTTGATTTCCCTGAAGATGTGGTGAACGGTAGAGTGCGTGAATCCCGAGATCATATTGCAAATGTCGGAGATGATCATCTCTACCTCCCATGGAGGTTTCCAAATCTGGTTGATCACATTTATTAGCATCAAATTGTCTCATTCAATCTCTATGGATGTCGCACCAACCTCCTTGACCTTTTAAGGCCCTCCCGTAAAGCAAAAGCTTCAGGCTCTAGAACTGATTCAGCATTGCATCTGTCATATCCTATAGCGATAGGAATGACAAGATGATTTCTAATAATAAAACCAAAAGTAAATTGATCGAAAGAATTGGTTGAGGCGTCACAATTCAATTTGACATAGCCAATTTGTGGTCTATTCCATTTTATGTTTTTGGTTTTTCTTTTATGTTTCGGGGTTTTCATGTTATTCGTGGTCACTTTTGAGTTCGCCTTGTCCCATTCAATAATTTGGTTTATAGCTAGAAGATTCAAATTTTGTGGTGTCTTTATTTTGTTAAAGATGACTTGGTTTATAGCCATCTAGATGTTCCATCATATGACCACCAGATTTCTTAGTTCCGATGAATTGATTTTTCCTTGTACTTCAGCAAGAATGTCACTAATGCTCCAATTATCAATGTCACAATTGTGTAAAATAGATGTTATTTTTGGGTTATCGATGGTCTTCAAGCTATAATGACACTTAAAGAAAAGGTGTTTGGGGCTTTATGTATGGTGATTACAGAACTCACAATTCATCACTACGGGAATTTATTTGTTTGTCTAGGTTTTATTTGGTCAGTAATCCTTCTAATGCCAACTTCCACATGAAAATTTTTAATTTTGGGCATTATGTTGATTTTCCGTATCCAAGTTTTGCTTGTGGTTACCCCGACCTTTCGTTTTGAATCATTTTCATTGCCGATTTAGTAGAGTACCATCCTTCTTCATTGGCTGCCCAATATAACCTATCTTTAATATCGTTCACGGGAATGTTTTACTTTTTAATTTTATTGATAATGTTGTTAGGTAGGAGAGTGCCTAATTGATTTACATTTTGGTGATTCCATTTTTTAATCTGAAATATATGTGGCGGTAAGTTCTGACGGATTTATAAGTGTTTTGTTAGTGACCATATCTTGTAGTGGTTTGTCAAAAATCCATCTATCTTTCCAAAATCTCACCATTTGTCCATCTCCTACCTTCCAACGGAGACCTTTGTCGAAATCTTCTTACAATTTTATTAGATTCCTCCATTGCCACGATGTGTATTTTCCACATACGTAATTCCATAGGCATACGCCTTTGAGGTATTTTTCTTCGACTATTTTAACCCAGATGTTATCCGGGTCGGCCATAATTTTTCAAAGAAGTTTCATCTATAATGCTTTATTCATGTCTTATGCTTTCCTAATTCCCATGTCACCAAGGGTTCTTGGTTTACAAATTTTATCCCAACTAATTAGTGGATGGAAATTGGGTCCCTTATTCCAAAAGAAATTTCTGTTTATTTGGTCTTGCTCGTGGTGGATGCTTGTTGGCAACCTAAATGCTTGCATAAGGTAACTTGGTTTTGCATTCAGGTTCGCTTTTATTAGTGTAATTCTACCTTCTTGAGACAAAGACGATGCTTTCCATTTTGTAAGTTGTTGTTTAGACTTTAGTACGGCAGTGTTAAAAATGTCCTTATTCACTTTACCATTAATTATAGGGCATCCGAGGTATTGTTCGAGATTAGTAGTTGCGTTGATGCCAAGTTGTGATTGAATTCTTCTTTTGTTATTCTGGTCAATGTTTGCGGTAGTTTGGAATGTTGATTTATGATAACTTATGACTTGTCCCGAAACATCACAATAGTCAATTAGAGTCGATAGAATTTTGTTGCTAGCTTTTGTTGTGGCCTTTGTGAAAATAATTATGTCGTCCGCAAAGGCTAAGAAAGGGATTCTTGACCCATTTTTTGTTATGGGAAAACCAAGAGATTTAGGATTTTCATTAGTCATTTTTTGTATATTTCTAGCCAAAATTTCCACACACACATTAAAGAGCAAGGGGGATAAGGGATTTCCTTGCCGAAGCCCTCATTGTGGGACAAAGATTGTTGTGGGGGTGTTGTTTACTAGTATGGAGTAAGAGACTGTAGAAATACATTCATAGATCCAATTTTGAAATTTTTCACCAAAACCAAAATTTTCAAGCACTACTTTCAAAAATGTCCATTCAACTTTGTCGTATGCCTTTTTCATATCAAGTTTAATAGTCATACCCTTCCTTTTTTTTTCTTTATTTTGAAGTTGTGGAAAATCTCGTGAGCGATGAGAACATTATCATGAATCGCTCTATTTTTTGTGAACGCACTTTGTAATGGATGAATTAACTTTGGGAGGACTATGCTTAGTCTTTTGGCCAAAAGCTTGGCAATTATTTTGTATACTGTCGAGCATAGGCTAATCGGTCCATAATGGTTAGTCGTTGTAGGATTTTCAATTTTTGGAAGGAGGGCAATGAACGTATGATTAATCTGTTTAAGAATTTTTCCAGTTCTAAAGAAGCTTTTCACTGCCCAAGTCATTGCCGGCCCAATGATATGCCAATATTTTTTTATAGAAACCAGTTGTCATACCACCAGGACCATGCGATTTGTCGCTACCAATATCAAAGAGGGCATCTTTAATTTCCTTAGTGGAGAAAGGCTTTGTTAGGATTTGATTTTCTTTTCAGAAATTTCCGATCGGATGACTTCTAATTGTTTCTGAAGTTTGTGATGGTCTATTGTTGAGGCTTGAAAGATGTATTTGTAATCCTTTAAGAATTCCTCAATAATTTCATTTTCTTTTTACACAATCGTACCAGCATTTGTGGTAATCGTTGTGATGCTTTTCTTGTTTCTTCTGCCCGTAGCTTTTCTATGGTAAATTTCGTATTCTTATCTCCTTGCTGTAAATTTGTCGTCTTAGCTCTTTGCACCCAATACTTATGTTGATAGTCCAAAAGACATTCTCTTTTCCTTGCTAGTCTGATAATTTTATCATTAATAATTTGGTTGAAAGCTGCAAAGTTTTGTTTTTGGAGAGCTTCAATCTCACCATCGATATTTTGTACTTGTTTATGAATATTCCCAAAAGTTTCTTGACTCCACTACTTTAGCTTTTGTTTGAGAAGATTAGTTTTTTTTTGCGAGATTGAACATGTGTACTTGGGAATTGAGTTCTCCAAACTTGTTTAACAAGATTCTCACAATATTGTCTTTGCATTCACATAATTTCAAACTTGAAGGGCTTATTCTTAAACTTAGTGTGTTTATTATGTAGGTGGATAGAAATCATACAGTGGTCAAACGAAGTAAAAGCATGATTTCTTGTATGAATTCCACGGTATTCCTGAATGATATCTATAGATGTCCACGCTCTGTCTAGTTTTTCGTACGTGTTATCAACTCCTTTTTTTTTCTTTATCCAAGTGAATTCATTGGTTGGTAGATCAACTAGACTGAATTGATGTGAAATTTGTTGTAATCTATCAAATTTATTATTAGAGAGAGGTGCCCCCTCCCCATTTTTGTCTGTTGGTTCGAATAGTTCGTTATGATCGCTAATCAATAAGATCGTGAAAACTCCACCTTGATTAAAATGGTTTACATGTGTTGATGATGGAAGACTTCACACATATATAGCAATTGAATATACTAACAATGTATTGATTATATTTCTAGATATTTGGTTGGTTTGAATTCAGTGCAAGCTTTATATCTAAGTGTCAAGGGCCTTGAAGTTGGATTCAAGAACAAAGGAAGATAACAAAAGGACGAAATCAAGGAAGTTCAAAAGGACGAAATCAAGGGCCTTGAAATCTAAGGTGCACGGAACAAGGATTCAAAATAAATTGAAGATCTTCTTTAAAGATTATGTAACAAGAAGATTTCATCAACCAAAGATCTTATCAACCGAAGGAAGATCTTAACCGAAGATCTCAACCGAAGAATAGAGAATCTTTTCTAGAAGATTTTCTAAACAACAAACGGTAAAAATATCTTCTCTCTCGATTCAACAGAAGACGAGAAGAGCAAGGAGTAAAGGACTCGACGTGTTCGTAGGGGCTGGAGACTTGCAACGTCTACTTTATCTCCAAACAAGAAAACGATCTTCATGGAAAAGAAGATTCATCTTCAAACGGTCATCTCTACAACGGCTAGAAGACCTTTCCATAGAAGAGTATAAATGAAGATGATGGTCGAAGAAGAAAGATACACAAGCTTACACAAGAAAACATCTTTACATCCTCAAGCAATCTAATCATCTTCAGTCGTTGTTTTTCTTTCTCTCATTCACGTAATAGCTTTATCCCCTTAGAGAGAGAAAATACTAGAGCTCCATTGGAAGATGTAAATAGTGTTATACGAGAGTGTGTGTTACTCTACGAAGTAACTAGGCTATTATAGCTAGGTTAAGAGTTGGAGCTAGATTGTAGCATTGACTACATTGAGAGAAGAAGGGAATTTCTTCTAGTTTGTATCTAGGACTCTTTGAAGCTGATAATAGATAGTTAGATCCTACGGATATACCCTAGGACGGAGAGTAGGCTATTTAGAGCCGAACTTTGTAAACATATCCTCGTGTCAATCTTTTCAATTCCGCATCCTATATACTTTATTGTGACTAACTTTGTTTTGCAGGAGCAAGAAGTCAAGGCCCTTGAAAAGAGTTTCAAAGCCTTGAAATCAAAGTTTTACGAGAAGCACATATTGACATCAAGGCCCTTGAAAGAAGTTTCAAGGCCTTGAGATTTGGTTTGCGAAAAGTTCTCATACTCTATTCAAATCCCCTTCTAGAGTATCATTTATATTATTTATATCACCTACCGGTTCTTCAATTGGTATCAGAGCTAGACTCACGTTTATTGATTTAACCATCAGTGAGACTAATCATGAATCCTATAGGTGATGGTGGATTTGCTCAAGGAAGATCCTCATCTCAACCACCATTCTTCTGTGGCAACAACTTCGCTCATTGGAGAGCACTCATGCGTATGTTCATTATTGACCAAGATATGGAGCTTTGGAGCATTACTCAAAATGGACTTAAAGTTCCAAGGACAATGGTTGAAGGCGTCCAAGTCCCAAAGAAGGAATCAGAATTCACACAGGCTGACCTGGATAGTAAATCTACTTTACAGTGGATTAGATGCAAATGAATTTAATCGCATCTCATCATGCAAGAGTGCTAAAGAAATATGGGACAAGCTTGTTGTCACTTACGAAGGAACAAGTAAAGTCAAGGAAACAAAGATTAGCATCATTCTCTGACAATACGAGCTATTCAAAATGAATCCAAATGAAACAGTCAAATAAATGTTCACTAGATTCACTGAGATCGTGAACAATCTGGACTCACTTGGAAAGATCTTCACAAATGAAGAGAAAGTGAGGAAGGTTCTAAGGAGTTTACCTAAAGCCAAGTGTGGACTAAAGATGACTGTTATTGAAGAAGCTCAAAATCTCACTACTCTTCCTCTTGATGATCTACTTGGAAAACTCATTACACATGAAATGGTTCTTGGTAAAGAAGATGGAGAACTCCCATCCAACTCCAAGAATTTGGCATTAAAATCCAGAAGAGATGAGTTACCATCTGATGAAGAAGATAGTGATGATGATGATGATGATGATGTTGATGAAGATGCTCTCGCCATGATCTCCAAAGGTCTCGCAAAAATTCTCAAGTTAAAGAAACAATCTGCAAACCGAGAATTTTCACGAGCATCAAAACCTCGAGGTAAGTTTTCTAACTCTAATAAGAAAACGAGAGTACTGACTTGTTTTGAATGTGGTGAAATAGATCATTTGGTGAAGGATTGTCCACAAAAGAAGAGGACCAACTTCAAGAAAAATGATCGAAAGAAGAAAGCTATGGTTGCTTCATGGAGTGATTCAGAATGAACAAATGAATTAGAAGATGAAAAAGAACAAGCAAACTTGTGTCTTATGGCCGATCATGAAGATGACTCAAATCTGTACATCGACAATGTGGTAAGTACAATTATGTCTCAACCTGATATTGACCTTAAACAATTCCTTAAAGATATTATCTTAAGTGATAAGGAACGTAGAATAAGGATAAATTCTATAAAAGAAAAGCTTCATGAACAAGATAGACAATTGAGTGAAATGTCTCTGGAAATTGAAAATCTTAACACAGAAAAGGAAGACCTTGATGACAATATCAAGGTCTTGGAATCAGAAAACCTGATTCTCAAGGACAACCTCTCTTCTCTTCATCGAAACTATATCGATCTAGAGAAAGAGAAAGTTGATCTGACTTTAACGTGTCAAGACCAGAAGGCATCACTAATTAAGTTTACTCATTCAAAAGCTAATCTGGAAAGAATGATGGGTGAACAACAATCTTCCCTTAATAAAAATGGTATAGGATATCATAGGAGCTTTTCTAGAAAACCTACCACCACTTTTGTCAAGGCCAAAGGAAGCATTCATATGCCTACATGCTTCTACTGTTGTAAAAAGGGTCATGTTAAATCTACATGTCCTTATAGAAAAAATGATCCTTATATCATCAGAAACACCTATCCTTTATGTTTAAGGAAACAGGTCAAACAAATCTGGGTTCCTAAAGGTACTTGACTAGAATGTTTTCCTAAGGTCGTTTGTATCCTGTCAAAATATTTTCCGAACTCAACACTAAAGCAAGTATAGTGATTAAGTAAGGGTCGAACCCAAGAGAGTTTGTGTTATTTTATTAAATTCAATTATTGATTATGGGACAAAGTAACAAAAAGGGTGGTTTTGGAATGAATTGATGCACACAAAACTTAAAAAAACAAGTAAAAGAGATTGATAAGATGATGATGAGTAAATCTACACTAGGTTGATTCTTAGCATGCAATTACTACTTTGGTGAGTCCCTTTTACAAGTTTCAAGTAATGTTCTCGTCTTGATCATATGTATGTGTTGATCCAACCGGCATCAACACAACTTAACAAGTTAGTGTTCCTTAAACCTACAAGAACAAGTCACAAGTTAGCTTTCAACCAAAGACTAATGAATATAAAGAGAAGATTAAAACCGTTAAACTAATCTTTATAATTGTGTTTCTTTTCCTTCAAGCAATTACAACCGTTATTACTTAAAGGTTACTACTAGACTAAAGACCCGATCCCAGAATCTATTAATCCTAGTTGTTTGCATGCACTTAGAACCTAAGGTGATCAATCTTAAGTAATAATGAAAACATGCAACTTAGATAATTGAAGCTCAAGAAACACAAAACATTACTGCATAAAAATTATATTAAAAAGGGAACTTACAACCAAAGTAATAATGCAACCTCAAATCAACCCAATGTAGCAAGGAAACTTAGAAGCTCATTGCAAAGGAAGCAAGAGAGAATAAAAGTGGGAAATGATGGATCATTCTAGCAATCAACCATGGTCTATTTATACTACAAATGGCACTAAATGGGAGTAAATGGCCGGCCAAAACAACCACCTTTGATGCCATAAAGGTGGTGTAACCAGCCGGAGTAAAGCCTCTGTCGCTGAACCTCGGGGGCGGCCTTCAGATCCGCAAGGGCGATTCAGGCGAAAACGTTTGATCTTCTTTGTGGCCGTAGGGGCGGCCTGGCAGTTCCGCAGGGGCGGATCATTGATGATCTTCAAACGCCTCACTCTTCAACTTTTTGTCGCTTCAGATGCCAAGCCGCAGGGGCGGCCTAGTGTCAATGCAAGGGCGGTGATACTTACTCTTCAGCTTCACAGCTCCACAGGGTGAGACGCAGGTAGAGGCGCAGGGGCGCCGGTCTTCGATTCTTTAGGATAAGTCACCGCAACGGCACTAGGGAGTGGCGCAGGGGCGGCGACAGTCTTTGTTCATGGCGTTGGCGAAGGCACATGCTGCGCTCCGGAACGTGGTGTCACCCGTAGGGGCGGTGACACTACTCCGCGGGGGCGGTGAGGCAACGTTAAGCTTTGCTTCATGCATGGTCTTCAACTCCTAAGTGCTAAAACTCCTCTTTTATCTTCTTATAGTCTTTTTCTTCTGGATCAAGGAGTTAGTAGCATAAACCGACACTAATGCGATAAAAAGACTGTAAAAACTAACCTAAATGATAGTGATTCCATCACATATCAAACTCCCCCATACTTAGACCTTTTACTCGTCCCGAGCAAAACACATGACAATAATTTTTAGACTCAAAGGCCTCAGGAAGCATGGGTAAGAGGCATAGACAATGGAAAAGAAAAGCCAAGAAAGAAAGAAGGAAAAAGAGAGAAAATGTGAGAAAAAGGGTGAGAAAACTACCATCCTTATTGCTTCAAGAGTGACCTACCCGGACAACCTCCTTATGACTCCCCTTCTTATGTCGCCAAACGCTGGAAAGGGAGCCTACACTCGGTGCCACTCATTTTGCCAAGGTGCCCTTTCGGGTTTTCACCTTGCCACTCTTCTTCTTTTCTGTGATGATCTCACTTGGAACTCACATCCCTCAAGTCCAATTTTGCACCAACCTAAGGTTGGTCGGACTACCTTCTTTTTGCCTAAACCGCCCTTTCGGGTTTTCGGTTTATCCAAGGATTTTCATGCCTTTTTTCATTTTCTTTGGCTTTTTCTTCTTTTTTTTTTATGAATATCAAACTGAAATTTAAACTACAACTCATAACAAACACACTCAAAAATAAACTATACATGCATTGATAATTCCCTCCCCCATACTTGAAACACACTTTGCCCTCAAAGTGGAAACTGAAAGCAAAGACAAATGTGGGAAAGGGAGAAAAGATGGTACCACTAATGGGATGGTCCGGCTGGACCATCCGGACCCTCCTCCGATGGGTACGGGAAGTGGCTGAAAAAGTGCTCCTATCGGCGGTAGAGCGTGTCGATGCGGGCTTGTTGAGCATCCATCCGACGGCCAAAGGAGGTCTCAAAGCCGGCTTGCCAAGCCAACTGCTGAGCCTCGAGCTGCTATTGCTGAGCCGCCTGCCACGCATCCTACCTCTAGTCAAAGTGGGAGGTCATGGAGGAGGCGAAGCTCGTCTGCCAGCTCTGCTACTACTCAAGCATGGTCCGCTGGTACTCGGTCTTCCATGCCTGATGTTGGGTGGTCAAGGCCGCCATCTGAGCCTGAAGGCTCGCAAGTGACGGGTCATCATTTGGTGTTGCAGTAGGCATCTCCTCGTCCTCCGGTATGGGCATATGCTACTCATAATGAGCCCGGCTGGAGCTCGTAGCGTGCCTCTCAATAATGACCCTCTAAGGCCTCCTCGGCACGAAAGGATCAGCCGGGATGAAAAGTGATAACACGATTTATGACGTTAGTCTAGGCATCCATTTAGATAGTTTTTCCCGCTATTCATGCATAGTTTGCACTAGTTCGTGACGATTTGCACTTAATTCATGTATGTTGTCGAGATAGACGTCTACACGGACTTTTGATTGTTTTGTAGGTATTTTGGGAGCTTTTAGAGCCTAATCGATACATCCGAGGATCGTTCCTCGTGATGACACGTATCCGAGCTCATTGGGAAGCAAGTTAGGAGCAAGGGAGAACACATGGGACCTTGTTGGTGCATGCCTTGCACCAACTCATGACTTGATGATCCATAGAAGTCTGAATCACCAAAACCACGGCCACTGGGAGTTCCAAGGGCGTGGAAACCGGCCGTGATTCTCTCTGCGCAGCCGGGACAGCTATCCCACGATCTCCATAACCGACTCTTGCATATGAAGAAGACTATAAGTACACCTACAGGTTGAGAGGAAAGGGACATGATCCATCCACTATACACCTTACCTCACACATATTCTCTCATTGGAAGATTGGATTGGAGCTACCCTTGGAGGAGAAGAAAGACTTCCATTGGAGAAAAAGAGAAGAACACACCATCCTTAGTTTTCCATAGTTTTTAGAGTGAAGATTGTTGGAAACATTTTTTAGGGTTGTAAGAACGAATCGAACCTTCTTTTGAAGGGTTGTAAGTCTCTCTTTTGACATCTATTCAGCTCGTTTGTCTTGTTCTATTTACTTCATCTCTCTTTCATTTTATCCTCTTGATATGAACTCCATGAATTTATGCTTGATGATTTTGATTGTTAAGATGCATGTTGTTGGCTAAATAGATGTGATTCTAGGGTAAGGAAATGATGGTTATGGCTTGGACTATGATAGGATAGACTTAAACGTACCTTTGGATGAATTGTTTGCTCGAACCTAGCCTCTGTTGTGAATCACGGTCTGTTCTAGAGGGTTCCACGGCCGTGGACTTGAGGAACTGTCCGTGATTTCATCTGACTTTCTTGTATTGATAAATCTAAGTGTTAGGTTGTTAGATTGTTGAAATCCTAGTGTTTGTTGAGTTAGATCTACCCTAGGGTGACCTAGTATTAGCAACTAAGTGTGAGAAGAGACCTAGCCGGTGGTTCTTGCCCTTAGGTACCAAAGATGATGAACTCTAGGTAGTAGTGAGCCTCACTAGCCGCTATTGGACTAAGTGTGCTAGGATTTATATTTAGGACTTGCCTTCCCGAGACCTACCCGGTGAGGAGAGGTTAGATCCCTAGATAGCAATCCGGTTTGTGTAGAATTCCTAACCTTAGGTTCTTTGAGACTTACCCGGTGATGAGACCTTAGGAACGGACTAGTGGACCATGAGACCTACCCGGTGATTGATCCCAATCTAGAAACACCCATTCCCAACATACTATAGTTTATCCAAAGAATGACTAGATAGCTTGAGTTCTATGCCATAACCGGAATTTCTAACCCCTAGAATCCTCTTTTCTCTCATTGATTACCTATCTTGTGTTTGTGTTTGTTCATTTGTTTTACTAGCTTAGTTGATTGTTAATCTTGCATGATTCGTGATCCTTAATTGATCACCTCAAAACCAAACAAAAAACAATTGAGATTTTCATTTCTTTATTCCTATCTCTTTTCTTAGCCTAGATCTTCACTATCACTAGTCACTATTGACTCAATTTCACCTTAGTCTTTATATTCGACCTCGGAATACTATCCTTACTACAAAATGACCCATACACTGTGGGTTCGCTGGGAGTTAGGAAAAATATATCGAGTTATAAATTTATGACTTTTGCGTGTCACGTTTCTAGCGTAACAAAAAGCTCGGAGAGCTCGTCTCCAAGTGGAAGTGGCCGGGGAAGGTATGTGATGTGGCTCCCATCTGCAAATGAGAGACAAAATAGGTTGTCCCCATCCCTCTCGAGGAGCTTGCACCTCCTCAGCATCCCCTCCGTGTAGAGAGGCGCCTCCAACCCGTTATCTAGGCCGGAAAGATCCATAACTTGTGAGGCGATCAAGGAGATCACCCCACCGCCAACAATGTCCCTTGGCTCGTTCTTCCTAATCCGCTTCAAAGTGGTAAGGAAGAGGTACGGCCAATCCATCATCTTCTCGCTCATCGGGAGGCAGGAATAGAGCAGTGGAAGGTCCTTGAGGGTGACCTTGTTCTCCTCCTTGTGTCCACAGAAGACACTCATGATGATCTTTGACAGGAGCCTCAAGCAAGGGTGAGTGAGTTTGTTGGAGTACTCACCTCCGACATGAAACTCGGATCCTGTGGCAGCCTGCCAAAACTCGCATAGGTCCGGTGTCGGGACTGTCTCCCACCAGTTCTCTGAGGGGTTGAGAGTCACTCCAAAGGCCGCCTGCATCTGGAGGTAATCAACGGTGTACTTCTTCTTGTTGAACTTGAAGGTAAGTCCAACACACACGTGATCCTCCTTCTCCATGGTAAATGTGGCTATGAATTGGCGATTGAGCTCGGGATACGTTGGAGCACTCCTCTGTAGAAAGTCTCCGAGCCCAGCATTGTTAAGGAACGACTACATGCTCTCGAACATGCCTAGCTTCTCTAAGGTAGGAATGTGCAAAAACCGAGTTGCGTACACAACCCGATCTTGCACAATCCTATACCGCTCCTTCTCAGCCTCCGACATCTTGGACTTCCCTCTGTTGTGTTTTCCGCAGGGGTGTGTTCGCTCAAAAGTGTGTGCGTCAAAGTCTTAAATTTATATCTAGAACTCAAAGCAAAGCGAACCCGCAGTGTACGGATCAGCTGTAGCAAGGTAAGAAATTCCAGAGTCAAACTCAGGGATTTGGTGAGAATAAAATCTAATTCGATTATCTAACAAAGTGCAAATACTTTTGTGATTAATAAAGGGGGAAATGATTTCAAGGATTCAAGTATCCGACTGCGGCTTTCGATTCAAGACACTTCTAAAGATCAAAGGACAGAGTTTATATTGCCAAGGCTATGTGTTTCAAAGGTAGATATCGTACGGTGAAGTTCCGAAACCTATTTATCTAATCCAAAGGTTCTCTCTATAAGGGTTGTTGAGGCTGCAATATAGAAAGATCTAAAGACAAGATTTACACTCAAACTAACTATCCAAAACCTCAGGATGTGACTCTCCAAGGTAAAGATAGAAAGCACACTTAAAACCTTAATAAAGGATGTTGAGTCTCTCTATTACCCAAATCTTGTAATCTTAATCTATTAAATGTAGAATCAAGGTTGAAGTCTCTTCATATACCTAAATAGAGGTTAAAAAGGTTAAGCAAGGTTGGAATTTAGGCAAGGATTAACTTTGGTTAAAGATTTAAAAAAACTTAAAGATCGTCAGGGGAATAAATAGTGCTGTTCATGAGAAAATCGTCCGATTTTCTTGAAGAACAGCCTGATTTTTCTGTTATCGCAAAGTTAAAATCTAAACTCTCAGGGTCCAAATGTTTGAATGAGTTCAGTCTATCATCATCTAAGCCTCAATCATCAACTATTCTCCCCAGAATCACAATGGTTTTAGCCAACCATTTTCAAAATCAAATCAAAATTAAGATTGAGTGAATAAATCAAATAAACCCGAATCTTGAATAAAAACTCAATAACTTTCAATTCTGTAAACCAATCGCAAAACTAATCAAAGTATCTCTCAATCAACTCAGTATTGTGTTCAAAAACCACAAAGATCGCAATGGAAACAAGGAATCTCACAAATATGATCAAGATTGACTTCCCGGCAATATCGCTTCAATCCTTTCCCAAGAATCCTCAATCTCTCTCAAACGTCTAAAGATTTCCCGCTGCGGCCATCCCGTTTTCGTTCCTAGGGTTCCAACCTATAGTTTCTTGCTAATGGGCCGCTTGACAAAACACTTCTCTAGCCTAAAAGTGACGGGCTTTGAGTCGTCTTTACCATTGGGCCGAAAAACAAAGAAAATCATGCTAGCCGATTTTCAAGCAAAACCGTTCGATTTTTAATGATAAAAATCGTCCGATTTATGTTGTAAATGGCACGATTTTCTTCAACAAAGAATGCTCGTCTTTTGGCTTGTTTCCTTCCTCCCTTTTATGCTTCTTTTACGCAACTCCTTTGCTCTTTGTGATTCCTCTAAGACTCCTTTAGCTTCCCTAATGGCCTTAGATGCTCCTTGCACCACTTTTACTTCCAAATTCACTTAATTTACCTACAATTCAACCGAAACTCGTGTAGACCTCTATTTCCGAAATATATATGAATAAAACACAAAAGGTACACAAGCTCTCTCTAAATGCAAGGTAAATCGAGGTAAACCTCTACAATATGCATGATTATAACGGTATATAATTCATGTCATCAAAATACCCCATACTTGCCCCTTGCTTGTCCCCAAGCAAGACTCAAGCTTAGAATACAAGATGCCATGGATTATATATGTATGAAAACTCAAAAACTTTTTATTTGGTAGTGCTTCTTCTTATTGGATCACCCTCAGAGTGATGCTTCAAGGCATGGGAAAACAAGGCATGTATCAATGATAATAATAACATGGACTAACTCTCTTTTCTTCCTCACAAACATAAATAAAGAACATGATAAAGATGTAGAGGCAATTAAAATCAAACAAGTCTAAGCCATGAAGTCTTAAATACATGCATAAAAGTCTCAAGGTCTTCTAATCAAAGAAAAGGTCTAAGAAACGTGTTAAAGGAGGGAATTCTTTTAGGCAATTGTGGTGCTAATCCGGGAAAGAGGAACAACATAATACCTTCAAGAACTTTACTTCACCACACATGCTTTGCATGTAAAAGCTTTGCTTTCTTTATACTTTACTTTTTTTTTTGAGAGTATGGACAGAAGGTGCACAATAACCGAAGCCTAGGAGATCAGCGTTTCTCAATTTCGAGATGCCTCAAACCCTTGATGCACATACCATATCCCGTTAGGACTTGTCGTTCAATCGGACTTTGGCAAGGCACAAACACCCGGCTATGTGAATGGTGCCGAGTTACTCATCCTCATGTTCAACGTCCCCAAACTTATGAATTGCTACACTTTCACTTAACACATTTTTATTGGCCCTCCCACATCAAACATGCCTTTTTCAATCACCTATCCTAATTCCCGGATGGTAAAAGGAGGTTACATATTTCATTGAGGAGCTAGCATGAACAAAATATGAATAAGAGAAGAAGTGAATTGCCTTGGTCATCCCTATATGATGCAAAAGAACTTATAATATAGCTTCGACCATTATTTCTTTCTCTTATCAAAACATCAAAATCATATAAACCATTCATGTGTTCAAGTAACAAAAGTAAGCTCATTCATGCGATAATCAAAATCTCAACATAACCATGTCATCTTTTTGCCTTTCCACATCACAATTTTTATCATAGAGGTCATTTCCATCATAAGAAGCACAAATTTTTTTTAAAAACTCATGATATTTGAAAAAAGCATGCAAATGTGAATGTCATAGTGGAAAGCAAGTAGTGCAAGAGTTATTACAAGCCAAATCATCAAAAGTAGTACAAAGTGCATAGAGTGCTAAAATGAAGTAAAAGAGATTGTAAGTACCCCCACCCCATACTCAACCTCAACATTGTCCCCAATGTGAAAGATCAAGCATAAGATGGAGAAAAATACTTACAATGTAAAAGGAGTGGAATCTCAATCCCCGGTCGGTGGTGGTGGAGGTGGAGGATATGGATACATTGGCGCGCTGGGATCATAGAAGTGGCCGAACTGATGGTAGTACATGTCTCTCATCTGGCCGTCATAGGAAGAGTGTCTAGCGTCCGTCTCCTGCCGGTATTCCTTGAACTGAGTGTTCAAGGTGCTGTAGTCGGTGTGGAGGGCCTGATAGTCGGAGCGTAGACCTTGGTAGTCGGTGCGTAGACCTTGGAAGCTAGAGACTAAGTCTCTAAAATGGCGGGGAAGTCTATGTCCTCGTCCATGGCCTCTACCGTGGCTAGGAGCATGTGCAAAGGAGTGGCGAGGTGGCTGCATGTCATCCTCTGTCTCCTCGGTGCCTCGACTAGTCCGGCTAGGTCCTGCACCATGAGTGTCGGTGTCAATGGAATCCGTGGCGTGGCCACTATAAGTGTCACTCCTCGAGCATGGTCCCCTGGTGTACTCCATCCTCATGATCTTCCTCATCCTCAGTGTCATGTGCATCATCATCATAATACAAAGGAGGAGCTATCTCCTCAAGCATCAGTACAAACGTCTCCTTTCAATTCCTCTTGTTCCGAATGGTGTATTCGGACTTCCAAACAATCTCGGATGGCTTCTTTTTTGGATCCTTTGCCCACGGCATGGGCACATGAAGAGTTCCTTTCCCTCGAGGAATCAAGACCTGTCTAGCAATCAATCTCTGTGATTCTAAGGGCTGGGCACTCTCAGCTAAGGTGCAATCCGAGAAATCTAACTCCAATGCCTTTGCCACATGAGTGACAAGGCCTCCAGCACAAATGTCACCCTTTGCCTTGTTGGCTATCTTTCCTAAATAGTCGGCAAGCATAGAGGTGATGTCGGGAATGGTGCTACATGTCATGCAATACAAGATAAAGAGCTCGTCAGCTTTGAGCTTCTGTGGAGTCTCCGTCCGTGCAAACAAGATCTCACTAAGGATCCTATGCACTACCTTAAAGGAAAGGTTGTACATGCTTGCCTCTTTCGAATTTCCGGGTCTCCACTTATCACGACCATACTCTTCCACTGAGATGGTCTCCCAAAAGGCACTAGCACTAACTCCTCTCGCAAATATGCCTGCATCAGAGTAGGGAAAACCAAACAAATCCCCAAAGTCATCGATAGTCATAGCATGGTTGTGGTTCATGAGGCGGAAAGAGACCGTCCTCTCTCTAGGATCATGCTCAAATGTGCTAAGGAATTCTAGGGTGATATCGGTGTAAGCATCCTCCCTAATCATAGCAAACTGACTCAGCCCAACTCTATCTAACATCATATCCACATCCTCTCGAACAAACAAAGAGACTAAGTCATCTAGCACAATGTATCGAGGAGGGGTGAAGGGACGATCTAAGAGACGTTCATATCTCTTCTTATGTTTGGATAGGGGAGGGGGAAGTTTTAGTATGGCTTGAGAGGGTGGTGGAGGTGGGGGAGGGGCTTTGGAAGAAGATCCCTTCTTCTTCCCCGCATTTCGAGTGATTTTCTTCAAAGTCTCCATTTCTGCAACAAAAAATCGGGCTGTTCTACAGTAAATCGGACGATTTATCTGGGTTGGGTCGATTTTTCTGTCGATTTCAACAATTCTCACAATTCTGTAAAGCTCTGACCAAACTATCACCACACACAGTCTCCTATTGTTTTTTCTAAGCAAACCCCTCAAACAATCTCAGCAAACAAACAATCTCTAAGCAAGAATCAAAATCGAGCGAAAAACTTAGGTTTTGAATTGAAAAACCTGAATTCCGGATAGATGAGTCGATTGTCAAGCTTGTTGTTGCTAGATCCTTGTTCCTTGTCGAAAATGCTTCAGTTTAGGGCCAAGAATCGTTCAAAACGATTAAGGAATGAGGAGTTTAGAGGGTGGGCGATTTTCGGTTCTTTGAGAGAAGGGAAATCGGGAATGAAGAGTTTGTGGAATGGGAGAATCGAGTGGTGAAGGCTTTATATAGGCCGGAGATTTGATGAAGAAAATCGGACGATTTAATTGGGTGATTTATTTATCGGGGCGATATTTCTTCATTTTCTCAACTCAAAGAAGAAAATCGGACGATTTAATTCAGGGGGGTCGATCTCGGGGGTCGATTTATCTCCCTGTTGCCAAAAATCGACTTACTCTGTTCCTGAATCGAACGATTTGCTTTGTTTAGCTCGATCTCTTTCCTTGTTTTTCTTGAAGATTGCAATTTGAACTAATTTATGCCTCCTATCTTCATTGATTTCTCAAATTGGACCTAATTTCCTGCGATTATTGACACAAACAAACCAAGAGTGCATCGAGGAACAAACAAAAGCAAAAACAAAAGCAGAAAAGCAAATAAACTAAGCTAAACTAAATGATAAAAGGAGAAAAGAGTTATACTATCATGGATTGCCTCCCAAGAAGCGCTTGATTTATCGACTTTAGTTGGACGGTACTTGGTTTGGTGTTCAATGGAGGAGGATAGGAGCTATCTCCTCAACCGGAACTTCTAGTGTGTATTTCTTTAACCGTTGGCCATTCTCTTTGAAATTTCCGCTTTGTTCACCCCATACTTCAACTGCACCATGGGGGAAAATTCGTTTAATTACATAAGGTCCTGTCCAACGGGATTTAAGTTTACCTGGGAATAGTCGAAGCCTCGAGTTGAATAGAAGAACTTGGTCTCCTTCTTTCAAATCCTTTGGAATGTTGTGCTTATCATGCCAACGCTTCGTCCTTTCCTTGTATAGATCTTTGCGTTCTCATACACATTCAGCCGGATCTCGTCCAGCTCGTTGATATCCAAAAGCCGCTTCTCTCCGGCTTCTTTCATGTCAAAGTTGAGCCACTTGACAACCCAATATGCTTTATGCTCTAGCTCTACAGAAAGATGACAAGATTTACCATAAATAAGATTATATGGAGTTATACCTATTGGTGTCTTAAAGGAAGTCCTGTACGCCCATAGTGCATCATCAAGCTTCATTGACCAGTCCTTCCTTGTTTTAGAGACAGTTTTCTCTAAAATTCCCTTAATCTCTCGATTGGATATCTCGACTTGTCCGCTAGTTTGCGGATGATATGGTGTAGCTATCTTATGGGTCACCCCATACTTAGCTAATAGAGTCTCAAATCGACGGGTTGTGAAGTGCGTTCCTCCATCACTAATGATGGTTCGGGGAGTTTCGAACCTTGGGAAGATCGTTCTATTGAAGAACTTCACCACTACCATTGCATCATTAGTAGGAGAAGCGATTGCTTCTACCCATCTTGAGACATAGTCTACGGCGAGGAGTATGTATTGGTTTCCACAAGAGGATGGAAATGGTCCCATAAAGTCCACTCCCCATACATCAAAGATCTCCACTTCTTGTATGTTGTTGAGGGGCATTTCATTCCTCCTAGAAATATTACCTGTCCTTTGACAAGCATCACAAGCAACAACATATTTTTGCACATCTTTGAATAAGGTAGGCCAAAAGAAACCGGAACGAAGTACCTTAGCACATGTTTTGTGGGAACTAGCATGTCCTCCACATGGTAAAGAGTGGCAATGGCGGATGACACTTTTCACCTCGTCTTCTGAAATGCATCTTCTGTATATGCCATCGGGACCTCTTTTGAAGAGAAGAGGTTCGTTCCAATAGAAGTGCCGGACGTCCTTAAAGAACTTCTTTCTTTGAGCATATGAAAGTCCGGGGGGAATCTCCTAACAAACAAGGTAATTTACAATGTCAGCGAACCATGGATCATTACTTTTCGAGATGTGTTGAAGACACTCTTCAATCTCATGTAGTTGTTCGTCAGGGAATGAGTCATCTATATGGAGCTCATCCATCTCGCCAGTGAGGTGTGGAAGACGACTAAGATGGTCAGCAACTGAGTTTTTTGAGCCCTTCTTGTCACGGATCTCCAAATCGAACTCTTATAAGAGTAAGATCCATCTTAGAATCCTTGGCTTCACATCCTTCTTCGTGAACAAGTAGCGGATTGCTGAATGATCCGTATAGACTATCACCTTCGCACCTACAAGATAGGAACGAAATTTTTCAAAAGCATAAAATACGGCTAGAAGTTCCTTTTCCGTAGTGGCATAATTGGATTAAGCCTCGTCTAGCGTCTTGCTAGCATAGTAGATGGCGTGCGTACGACCATCTTTCTTCTGTCCGAGTACGGCTCCTATAGCAACGTCGCTTGCGTCGCACATGACCTCGAAAGGAAGAGTCCAATCGGGTGGTTGGATGATTGGTGCTGAAATCAAAGCCTCTTTGATCCTGCAAAAAGCTTCCAGACAATCCTTCGAGAATTCGAAAGTTGCGTCTTTCATTAAAAGATTAGTTAAGGGTTTTGAAATCTTAGAAAAATCCTTTATGAACCTCCTATAGAAGCCTGCATGTCCTAAAAAGCTTCTAATCCTTTTCACAGATGATGGAGGAGGTAACTTCTCAATAGTTTCTATCTTAGCTCTATCAACCTCTATTCCTCTATTTGATATTAGATGACCTAACACAATTCCTTCGGTGACCATGAAATGTCACTTCTCCTAGTTTAAAACTAAGTTAGTATCTTCACGTCTCTTAAGACTAATGAAAGGTTATAGAGACAATTATCAAAGGAAGAACCATATACCGAAAAATCGTCCATGAATACTTCCATGATGTTCTCTACATATTCTGAAAAGATTGCCATCATGCACCTTTGGAAGGTGGCTGGAGCATTGCATAAGCCGAATGGCATCCTTCTATTGATCATCTGGGTGAATGGGAATCTGAAAGAAACCGCTATATCCATCTAGATAACAAAAGTAAGAGTGTTGGGCTAACCTTTCCAACATCTGATCAATAAAAGGAAGGGGAAAGTGATCCTTCTTGGTGGCCACATTCAGCTTACGGTAGTCGATGCACATTCTCCATCCCGTAATTGTCCTTGTGGGAATAAGCTCGTTATTTTTGTTGGCAACAACAATAATGCCTCCTTTCTTTGGTACTAGCTGCACTGGACTTACCCACTTGCTATCGGAAATAGGGAAGATAATACCTGCATCAAGTAGTTTAAGGATTTCTTTCTTCACGACCTCTTTCATAATCGGATTTAACCGTCTTGGAGGTTGACGTGAAGGCTTGTAATCCTCTTCCATTAGGATTTTATGCATACATAGAGAAGGTTTAATGCCTATCAAATCATCAATAGTATAGCCTAATGCTCTCCTATGTTGCCTTAGAACATTCATAAGCTTCTTCAATTCACCATCATTCAGTTTCGCACTAACTATAACATGATATGTAGAGTTAGGCCCAAGAAATGCATACCTTAAGTGTGTAAGAAGGGGCTTCATTTCCAATGAAGGATGTACTTTGATTGATGATTCATGACCTTCTAATGTCATGGGAGAAGCCTTTGAAGGTAGGGAAGATGCACTATTAGAGTTGACAATAACTGTAGTAAAGTTCGTAGAAACCGGAGAATTCATCGCTAAATCGCCCCCTGTGAAGAAAATCGTCCGATTTTTTGGTCGATTTTTCTTCCTGTTGTCAAAAATCCACTTGCCTTCTTAGAAATCGAGTGATTTATTTCGTGTAGGTCGATTTTTTTCATAGTTTCCGGGGTTAATCTTAACTCTTTAAATCCTGCTCATGGTTCTTCCTTCACATCTTCTAATGCTTTTACCTCATCATCACAATCATGCTCTACTCCTTCCTTCATGATGCTCATACTAAGAACCTTTTGAAGTGGATCTTTCATTAGGATTGAACTCACCACCTCTCTAGACTCTTCTTCATCAAAGATGTTAAAAACATCTTCTCTCAAGGCTGACTCTTTGATTAAAGAGGAGAGTACGAACTCCACTTTCTCTTCACCTATGTTGAAGGATAGTTGTCCATTCTTGCAATCTACCATGCATTTGGAGGTTGCAAGGAATGGTCTCCCAAGAATGATGGGAACTGGATAATCTGCAGGGAGGTCAAGAACGACAAAATCTATAGGAATGTAAAACTTACCGAGTTTTACCGGAATGTCTTCTATTATCCCAACTGGCTTGGTGATGGAACGGTTAGCCATGTAAAGCGTCATCTTCACCGGTCTACGCTCTCCTAGACCAACCGCCTTGCATAAAGCAAGTGGTATGATGCTCACACTTGCTCCAAGGTCGCAAAGTGCATCATAAGTAACCTCTCCTAAGGTGATGGGTATGCAAAATGATCCCGGATCACGCATTTTAGGTGGCATATTCTCTATCATTGTCTTGATGAGTTTGGATGACTCCGTGCTCATCTTAACTTCTCCAATGTCTTCTAATTTCCTCTTGTTAGAGAGGATTTCCTTGAGGAATTTTCCATAAGCTGGCATACCTAAAATTGCATCCATAAAAGGTATATTAATATGCAGCTTACTCATAAGTTCAATAAACTTACCGAAGTGTTTATCTAGCCGCGCCCGCGCTCTAGATTGAGGAAAAGGTAGAGGTGGTTTGTAGGCGGGAGGAGGAACATAGACATCTTCCTTCTCCTTTCATTTCCCTTCTTCGGTGGTGGTTTCAAGTACTTTAGGTTGAGGATCGGTGGTTGTTACACCGCTCCTAGTAGTGATTGTCATAACCCTTCCCTTTGGGTTATCTTCCGTCTTCCCGGGAAGATTCCCTTGATCTCTTGGGACTTCTCCGGCTTTGCTAAATACTTGGTTTTCTAAAGCCTTGTGAGCTTTATCAACCGAAGTTATATAACTCTCCAATCCTTGTAGCTTTCCTAGGATTGTCTCCAACATGGGATCGGGCTTGTTCGATCCATTTGATGATTGTTCCTGGCTTTTCAAAGGAGTAGAAGAAGATGGAGATGTTAAAGCTTTTTCAGCATGGGAATAGGGATTACCTAGATTTTGTTGATTGGATCTCCAATTGTTGTTGTTGGAGTTCCTATTGTTGTTATTCCAGTTGCTGTTCCGGTAGTCATTCCTTTGATTGTTATCCCTTCCCATATAGTTGGCTTCTTGCACCTTAGTCTTTTGAAGGCTAGTTTTGATGACTTCCTTCAACTCTTTGATTTCATTGTTGAGGGAAAACATTTATGTTTGAGCAGTGTGGTTCAATTTAGCTCCCGGATCGCCTTGATTCCGGCTATTTAGATCCACCTTTCGGTGGGAATACTTCTCAATCACTTGGGCTTGCTTCTCAATAAAGTCCCAAGCATCATATTCTCTCATGTCCATGAATGTGCCACAAGAGAGAGATTGGAGATTGAATTGTGTTTCCACATCCAACCCCTTGTAGTAGATCTCCAACAATTCCAGCTTTGAAATGCCGTGGTGTGGGCAATCCAATAAGAGATCCTGAAACCTTTTCCAAGATTGAAACAAACTTTCGTTAGGTTTCATAGAAAAAGCATTTATCTTACCTCTCAATTCCGCCATTTTGGATGGCGGGAAGAAATTGGTGAGGAATTCCGAAGATAGATCCTCCCATGTGGCCAGCTTTGCAGCTGGAAGTGTTTGGTACCAAGCTAGAGCTTTGTCCTTCAAAGAGAAGAAGAACGGTTTGATCTTGTAATTACTTGTAGTAGCTTTCTTCGGCTTCATGGTCTCCATGAGAATCTCGAAATTCTGCAAGTGTTGGTGTAAAGATTCAGCACTTGCTCCACCAAACTGACTTTGGCGAACCATGGTGATGACTTGTGGTGTAAAGCTGAATTCCTGGATGTCCTCAGCTCCGAAATTCACACCTAGACGGCACGGTTGCTGAATTGGATCCATCATTTGCCCCAAAGTTCGGGGCTCATCTCCTTCATTAGCAACTCTCACATCCCCAGCTGGAATGCGAGGAACAACCGGTGGTCTTGGGTTGTTACGAACAGGATGAATCACTGGATTGATTTCCTCAAGTTCCGGCACATCCGGATCGAGTTCTTCATCATCGGATGAATCATCTCTAGTGGACTTAGTTGGCTTCTTGACTTTCTTCTTCTTCCTAGCATCATTCAACTCCAACTTCATGTCCAATATCATAGCCCTGAGTTCATCAATTTGGAATTGATGACTTGTTTCAGCATCTACACGAGCTTTCTCACTCAACTTAAGTTGACGTTGAGCTTCATCCAACTCAGCCTGGATGTTTCTCTCGTTATTTTCAGCCATTTTCTTTTCCTTCAAATTTCTTCTTAAAGTTTTCTCCAATGCGGGATCGAAAGGAACTAGATCTTTGGTAGATCTAGTCTTTTGCATATACCTAAAGAACCTGCAAAGATCACTCAAGTAGACAAATCAAATCACAAGAGCTCTCAAGCTAGACAACCGAAAACCAAATTTGGTCTAGACCAAATCCACGGCAACGGCGCCAAAAACTTGTTCGCTCAAAAGTGTATGCGTCAAAGTCTTAAATTTATATCTAGAACTCAAAGCAAAGCGAACCCGCAGTGTACGGATCAGATGTAGCAAGGTAAGAAATTCCAGAGTCGAACTCAGGGATTTGGTGAGAATTCGATTATCTAACAAAGTGCAAATACTTTTGTGATTAATAAAGGGGGAAATGATTCCAAGGATTCAAGTATCCGACTGCGGCTTTCGATTCAAGACGCTTCTAAAAATCAAAGGACAAAGTTTATATTGCCAAGGCTATGTGTTTCAAAGGTAGATATCGTACGGTGAAGTTCCGAAACCTATTTATCTAATCCAAAGGTTCTCTCTATAAGGGTTGTTGAGGCTGCAATATAGAAAGATCTAAAGACAATATTTACACTCAAACTAACTATCCAAAACCCCAGGATATGACTCTCCAAGGTAAAGATAAAAAGCACACTTAAAACCTTAATAAAGGATGTTGAGTCTCTCTATTACCCAAATCTTGTAATCTTAATCTATTAAATGTAGAATCAAGGTTGAAGTCTCTTCATACACTTAAATAGAGGTTAAAAAGGTTAAGCAAGGTTGGGATTTAGGCAAGGATTAACTTTGGTTACAAATTTAAATCAATTAAAGATCGTCAGGGGAATAAATCGTGCTGTTCATGAGAAAATCGTCCAATTTTCCAGAAGAACAGTCCGATTTTCCTGTTGTCGCAAAGTTAAAATCTAAACTCTCAAGGTCCAAATGTTTGAATTAGTTCAGTATATCATTATCTAAGCCTCAATCATCAACTATTCTCCCCAAAATCACAATGGTTTTAGCCAACCATTTTCAAAATCAAATCAAAATTAAGATTGAGTAAATAAATCAAATAAACCCGAATCTTGAATAAAAACTCAATAACTTTCAATTCTGTAAACCAATTTCAAAACTAATCAAAGTATCTCCTAATCAACTCAGTATTGTGTTCAAAAACCACAAAGATCGCAATGGATATAAGGAATCTCACAAATATGATCAAGATTGACTTCCCGGCAATATCGCTTCAATCCTTTCCCAAGAATCCTCAATCTCTCTCAAACGTCTAAAGATTTCCTGCTGCGGCCGTCCCGTTTTCGTTCCTAGGGTTCCAACCTATAGTTTCTTGCTAATGGGCCGCTTGGCAAAACACTTCTCTAGCCTAAAAGTGACGGGCTTTTAGTCGTCTTTACCATTGGGCCGAAAAACAAAGAAAATCGTGCTAGTCGATTTTCAAGCAAAACCGTTCGATTTTTAATGATAAAAATCGTCCGATTTATGTTATAAATGGCATGATTTTCTTCAACAGAGAATGCTCGTCTTTTGGCTTGTTTCCTTCCTCCATTTTATGCTTCTTTTACGCAACTCCTTTGCTCTTTGTGATTCCTCTAAGACTCCTTTAGCTTCCCTAATGGCCTTAGATGCTCCTTGCTCCACTTTTGCTTCCAAATTCACTTAATTTACCTACAATTCAACCGAAACTCATGTAGACCTCTATTTCCGAAATATATATGAATAAAACACAAAAGGTACACAAGCTCTCTCTAAATGTAAGGTAAATCGAGGTAAACCTCTACAATATGCATGACTATAATGGTATATAATTCATGTCATCAGGGTGGCTGAAGGATGCGCAGGGGCGGTGAGGCGCAGGGGCAGGAGAAGTGTAGAGAGCGATTTTGGACAACTACGAAGGTGGTGGCTCTTGGGGGTGCTCCGGTGGCTTTTTGCTAGTGGAGATCTCGCCGGAGGTGCTCATAGTGGAGGGAAGAGTGTGTGTGAGGGTGGAACGTTGTGGAGGGTTAAAGAGTGTGGATGGTGTTGGTAGTGGTGAAAGCTGGTGGCGCAAGGGCGTGGTGAGGGCATCGTCTGGGCTGTCGGCGGTGGCGCAGAGGCGTGAGCAGAGGGTGGTTTGTGAGGGTTTGATGAGGGCACAGGGGCGTGAGCTTTGAGAGAGGTAAGGTGCGAGGGAGAGTTGTGGTTGGTGAGGGAAGAGAGTGAGTGGGCGGGGTAGGTGTAGTGCATTTTGGGTTTTCTTATTTTTTTTCTTTTTTGGCTAAAACCGCAGGGGCGGTGACAAGGAAGAGGAAGACGCAGACTTAGCGCCGGGGGCGGTGTTGAGGATGCGTGTCAAGGATGGCCGCCGCAGGGGCGGTGCTTGTCATCGCGGGGGCGGTGGCAAGGGATTTTGCAGACGCAGGCCCAGCGCCGGGGGCGGTGCTGGGAAGGGGTGTCGCCGCAAGGGCGGGAACACTTGGCCGCATGGGCGGTTTTCTTGAGAGAGACTCCTCTTCTTATTCCTTCGGGTTGCCTCCCGAACAACGCCTTTGTATTACGTCGTTGGCTCGACGTAAGGGTTCTACTCCTCTGACTGTGCCTCCTCCAGCACCATCTCATCAATTGGATCATTCTTTACTCCTTCAAGGTAGGGTTTTAGCCTTTGTCCGTTTACCTTGAACACCTTGTGCGTATGTGGATCATAGAGATCCACAGCGCCGTGTGGGTATACTTTGGCTATTACGAACGGCCCTGTCCACCTTGAACGCAACTTACCTGCAAAAAGTTTCAAACGTGATTGAAAGAGAAGTACCTTATTACCTACATTGAAATCTTTCCGGAGGATGTTTTGGTCATGCCATGCTTTGGTTTTTTCTTTGTATGCAGTGACATGGTCATATGCATCTAATCTCAATTCCTCCAATTCTTGTAGTTGGAGTTTCCGTAACTCTCCCACTTCTTCTATGTTCATATTGCAATTCTTTACCGCCCACCAAGCTTTGTGCTCTAGCTCCACTGGAAGGTGGCAAGCTTTCCCAAACACGAGCCTGAAGGGAGACATCCCTCTAGGAGTCTTGTAGGTTGTCCGATATGCCCATAGTGCGTCGTTTAGCCTTGCACTCCAATCCTTCCTTCCGGGAGAGACCGTGTTTTCAAGGATGGTCTTAATTTCCCGGTTTGATACCTCCGCTTGGCCATTTGTTTGTGGATGATAAGTTATTGACACTCGTTGGTAGATGTGGTACTTCTTAAGGAGGGCCGTGATCGTCTTGTTGCAGAAATGGGTACCCCTATCACTTATTAAGGCTTTCGGAATTCCAAATCTTGCAAAAATATTCTCCTTAAGGAAAGCTGCAACCACTTTTGAATCATCAGTTTTGGTGGCCTTTGCTTCCACACACTTGGAGACATAGTCCACCGCAAGTAAAATATATGTATGCCCAAATGAAGTAGGAAAAGACCCCATGAATTCAATCACCCAAACGTTGAATATTTCGCAAAATATAAGAGAGGATTGGGGCATTTCATGTCTCCTTGAAATATTTCCTACCCTTTGGCATCTATCACACACTTTGCAAAACGCAAAAGCGTCTCTAAAAATGTGTGGCCAAAAGAAACCGGCATCCAAAACTTTTCTTGCAGTTTTGTTTGCCCCAAAGTGCCCCCCACATGCTTCAGAATGATAAAAAGTTAGGACGGATTGTACCTCATTATCCGGAATGCAACGTCGGATCACTTGGTCACTACAATGCTTCCAAAGGTAAGGATCGTCCCAAACGTAGTATCGAGCTTCAGCCTTTACCTTCTCTCGTTGTGCCTTGGTGAAATCTGGAGGATACTCCTTCCTAACAATGAAGTTCACAATGTCAGCAAACCAAGGCTTAAAAGACTGGAGCTTAAGACAAACCTCTGTCGACAATTCCGCAGGGGCGGCTGGCCGCAGGGGCGGGAAGTTTGAGGCGCGGGGGCGGTTACACAACAGAGGGTCGTGTAGAATGTGTCGTTTGGAAAACTTCCAGCTATCTCCTTTCCTTTTTCTTGTTATTGTTCTCCCTTTACTAATCTACTCAGATGATCGGTCACCAGGTTCTCAGCCCCCCTCTTGTCCCGTATCTCTAGGTTGAACTCACTTAGAAGAAGTACCCATCGGATCAATCGTGTCTTTTCCTCCTTCTTTGCCATGAGGTACCTAAGAGCTGCATGGTCAGTAAAAATAATCACCTTTACTCCAAGTAGGTACTGTCTGAATTTCTCAAGGGCAAGAACCACCGCTAGCATCTCTTTCTCGGTAGTAGAGTAATTCCTTTGCGCTCCATTGAGTGTCATAGACGCATAATGGATTACGTGTGAGGCTCGTCCATCCTTCTGTCCTAAGACAACTCCTACATCATAGTCGTTGGTGTCACACATGATTTCGAAAGGTTTCTCCCAATCTAGAGAACGGATGATTGGTGCACCAGTAAGACATGCCTTCAAAGTGTCGAAAGCTCTTTTGCAACTCTCATCCACTATGAAGGTGACGTCTTTCTTGAGCAATTCACATAAGGGTGCCGAGATCTTCGAGAAGTCTTTGATGAACCGTCTGTAGAAACCTGCATGACCAAGAAAAGATCGGATTTCCCAAACGTTAGTAGGAGAAGGTAAACTTTGAATTACATCAACTTTTGCCTTATCTACCTCTATCCCCTTGGAGGATATTACATGTCCTAGCAGGATACCTTGATCCACCATGAAATGACATTTTTCCGAATTAAGAACTAGATTGATTTCAACACATTTTTCAAGAACAAGTTTTAAATGTCCTAGACATGCATCAAAACTTGTCTCCATGGACGGTGAAATCATCCATGAAGACTTCAATAAAGTTTTCTATGTACTCGGAGAAAATACTTATCATGCACCGTTGGAAGGTTCCGGGTGCGTTGCAAAGTCCAAATGGCATTCTACGGTACGCAAAAGTGCCAAATGGGCAAGTGAATGTCGTCTTTTCTTGGTCTTCCGGTGCAATGACTATCTGGAAGTACCCCGAATATCCATCAAGGAAGCAGTAGTATGGGTGACCTGCAAGACGTTCCAACATTTGGTCAATAAAAGGTAATGTGAAATGGTCTTTACGTGTTACCTTGTTGAGTTTGCGGTAGTCAATGCAAACTCTCCATCCGGTTTGCGTTTTACTCGGGACCATTTCTCCATGTTGATTTTCCACCATTGTGATGCCTCCTTTCTTTGGAACCACTGGGTTGGACTAACCCAAGTGATATCCGAAATAGGGAAGATCATGTCCGCTTGGAGGAGCTTCAACACCTCCTTTTTGACCACATCCATCATTGGTGGATTTAACCTTCGTTGAGGTTGCCGAGATGGTTTTGCTTCATCCACAAGTAAGATCCTATGCATGCAAGTTGATGGACTTATCCCTTTGATGTTTGCAATGGTCCATCCAAGGGCCGTCTTATGTTCTTTCAACACCTTCACCAACTTGTCTTCTTGACCGGTGGTCAACTTGTTGGAGATGATCACCGGCAAGGTATTGTTATCTCCAAGGAAAACGTACTTGAGATGGGATGGAAGGTCCTTCAATTCTATGTCCGGTGCCTGCACTATAGATGGAACAAGCTTCTCGCTTAGGGTTAGTAAAGTGGGCCCAATGGCCAAATTGGAGATAGGTAACCTCTTATTCCCATCTAGTTGGGCTAGGACATCTTTCATGCTCGATATTAATACATATTCTGATTTAAAATCATCAATGTTATGCTCAATTACATTTTTCAACTCATCAATATCAGAATTATCAAACACATCTTGCACAAAAGGTTCAACAATGTCAATAGCACATAAAGAATGATCATCACTAGGAAATTTCATTGCATCATAGATGTCAAATTCCACTACTTCACCATCAAACTCCATGGTTAGTTTGCCACTAACATAATCAATTTTAATCCTAGCAGTTTTCAAGAATGGTCTACCTAACAATATGGGTGCAACATGCGAGTCATTTTCCACTTCCTTTACGAAGAAATCAGCAGGGAAAATTAGGTTGTCTACCATTACTAATACATCTTCAATTACCCCTTTCGGGTATACATTTGATCTATCAGTGAGTTGTACTACAATCCTAGTTTCCGTTAATGGTCCAATGCCAAGTGATTCGTAAATAGAATATGGCAAAACATTTATAGAAGCACCAAGGTCAAGCATGGCTTTGTCAAAACGGGTTTCCCCTATAACGCAAGGAATGCTTACTATGATCGGATCGCTACACTTCTTGGGCATTCTATGTTGAAAAACTACAGAAACATGCTCACTTACTTGTACTTTCTATTTCCCTTTCAGCTTCTGATTCCTCTTGATAGTGCAAAGTTCCTTCAAGAAACGAGCATATTTAGGAATACTTTTCACTAACTTAAGGAGAGGAATATTTACCTCGCATTTGGAGAAGGTCTCAAAGAGATCCTTGTCCTCAATGATTCTTCTCTCTTTTAGTGCCTCAGGAAAAGGGGTTGGTGGTTTATCAGAGTACAGTGGTGGGAGCTTAGGTCGGATGTAAGAATCCTTCTCAGCAGAACTCTTTGTCGAGTTTTCCGCAGGGGCGCCAGAGTGTAGGCGCAGGGGCGGCTCTGGGGATGTCACCACAGGGGCGGGGGCCTCCAGCCGCAGGGGCGGCGTCTGCTTAGAGTTGGACACAGTTGCAGCCGCAGGGGCGGCTGTGGGTGCGGAAAACTCGTTAGAGGGTTTGCTTTGTAGTTCTTTTTTTGGTTTCTGTTGGATTTGCTTCCCACTCCTTAATATTAGGGCACTAACATTCTCCTTGGTATTTATAATCATCTGGGAAGGCAATCCTCCGAAGAATCTAGCTTCAATCCTTGTTATGTCTTCCACCATTTGCCCAACCTGTTTTTCAAGGTTCTTGAGGCTGGATTTTGCTGTTTGGACATGAGTAACAAAATTTTTAGTCAAAACCTGCAACATATCCTTAGTTGATTGATACTTTCCTTGTCGGGGATATTGTTGTTGGTTTTGTTGATCCCTCCAACGATAATTCTGTTGGTCACGCAAGTTTGGCATGAAGTTCTGTGCATAAGGATCGTTCCTAGGCCTTTGCTGATGTGGCTGTCCATAACCTACTGCATTCACCTCTGCATCGTCATCCTGGACTTGGGGACACATGTCCGTTGGGTGATATGGGTCAGCACACACTCCACATGCCTTCAGCTGTTATGGGGTTCCCATAAGTGTTAATCTCTTCACCATTTCCTTCAGTTCTGCAAGCTCATTGGAGATCTCACTCTTCCCGGAATTCACAGCATGAACACCTCTCTTGGACGAAGTCCGTCCAAAGTTCCAGGTTCCTTCCGCTAGTTCCTGTATCTTTTCAAGAGCAAGGTCAGGGGTAGAGTTAAGAATGTTACCTCTACAAGCCGCATCGACGATCCTCCTTTCGGTGTCAAGCAAGCCATTGTACAAGTACAAGACTAGATCCTGAGTTGAATATCCATGGAAAGGACAGCTGGATCGGAGGCGTGCAAACCGCTTAAAGTACTCATAAAGAGTCTCGTCTGCCTCTTGCTCAATTTTGCTTATAGCTTTCTTCAAGCTATTAGCCTTCTTGGCTGGGAAGTATTTCTCCAAAAACGCCTTGTGGAGATTCTCCCAAGTGTCGATGCTCCCGGATGGAAGGTGGTAATACCAATCATCCGCTGCATCTTTGAGTGTGAAGCCGATTGCCCTCATCTTGATTTGCTCTTCGGTAATGTTGGCCGGCTTCATGCTCATACGCACGGTATGAACTTCCCAAGGTGACTGATGGGGTCTTCACCACTTAACCCATGGAAAGATGGTAGCAAGTGAATGAGAACCGGCTTGAGCTCGAAGTTGACTCCTTCCCCTAGTGCGGGTATAGTAACCGCAAGAGGGTGTTGAGCCAAAGTTGGCTGAGTGAGTTGACGAAGGGTACGATCAGCCATTTGTTGTTGTCTACGTCGCCGGTTGTGTGTCCTCTCAATTTATGGATTAAAGGGAACACATCCGGAGTTAGTAGCACGGGTTTGGACCATAAAAATGGTCCAAACCAATAATCAATAATAATAAAATAAAAATAACTAAACTCCCCGGTAACGGCGCCAAAATTTGACTAGAATGTTTTCCTAAGGTCGTTTGTATCTTGTCAAAATATTTTCCGAACTGAACACTAAAGTAAGTATTATGATTAAGTAAGGGTCGAACCCAAGAGAGTTTGTGTTATTTTATTAAATTTAATTATTGATTATGGGACAAAGTAACAAAAAGGGTGGTTTTGGAATGAATTGATGCACACAAAACTTAAAAAGCAAGTAAAAGAGATTGGTAAGATGATGATGAGTAAATCTACACTAGGTTGATTCTTAGCATGCAATTACTACTTTGGTGAGTCCCTTTTACAAGTTTCAAGTAATGTTCCCGTCTTGATCATATGTATGTGTTGAGCCAACCGGCATCAACACAACTTAACAAGTTAGTATTCCGTAAACCTACAAGAACAAGTCACAAGTTAACTTTCAAACAAAGACTAAGGGATATAAAGAGAAGATTAAAACCGTTAAACTAATCTTCATAATTTTGTTTCTTTTCCTTCAAGCAATTACAACTAAAGTTTGATTTGATTGTGTAAAGAGTTACAAAGTTTGAAAAACCTACCAATCGTTTCTATAAGAAGTGATCATGGTAGAGAATTTGATCAACTAAAGTTTGATTTGATTTGTGCAAAATATGGTATTTCTCATAATTTTTTAGCTCCTAGAATTCCTCAACAAAATGGAGTTGTGGAACGTAAGAACCGCACTCTTGAGGATATGTCTAGGACAATGCTTTTAGAAAATAATTTGCCAAAAAGTTTTTGGGCTGAAGTAGTAAACACTGCAAATTATATTTTAAATAGATGTTTAATTCGTCATATTTTGAAAAAGACTCCTTATGAACTCTTTAAAGGAAGAAAGTCAAATATTTCATACTTCAAACCTTTTGGATGTACTTGTTTTGTTCACAACAATGGGAAGGACAATCTTGGGAAATTTGATGCACGTAGTGATGAAGCTATATTCATTAGATATGCTTCAAATAGCAAAGCTTATCGAGTATATAATAAACGTACAAAAGTTGTTGAGGAAAGCATTCATATTATTTTTGATGAAAGCAATGATGGTACTTTGAGTGAGAGTGTTGCAGATTTAAATATAAATCAAAGAGAAGATCACATTTTGGATGAAGAGGAAGATCATAAAGATCAAGACAAGAATATGCAGGAAAAGATCCAAGATACCAAAGAAAACCCTCAAGACCTTGAAACACACCTTCAAGACCTTGAAACTGGAAACTGTGATAACTGAACTCCACTTCAAGGGCTTGAAACCCAACTTCAAGGCCTTGAGATTGGAACAACAGGTAATACACAAACGGTACCTGAATCTAGTCAAACATATACAGCTCAACCTTCTTGATCTACTTCATCTGTCAAAAGAAGAAAAGTTCAACACTCCTCGTATCATCCACAAGAGAATGTGATCTCAGATCCAAATGCTGGAGTTCAAACTAGATCTAAAGTGAATAATCTTTGTGCCTTCTCCGCTTTTGTATCACTTGTCGAGCCAAAGAACTGCATTCAAGCTCTTCAAGAACCAGACTGGATCATTGCCATGCAAAATGAATTAAATGAATTTGAGAGAAACAAGGTATGAACTCTTACTTCAAGACTAAATCATCAATCAGTTATTGGCACGAAATGGGTCTTTCGAAACAAATTGGATGAAAGTGGCAAAGTCATACGAAACAAAGCACGACTTGTAGCAAAAGGTTATAACCAAGAAAAAGGTATTGATTATGAGGAGACTTTTGCTCCAGTTGCCAGGTTAGAAGCCATACGTATGCTACTTGCATTTGCATCTTTCATGAGCATAAAACTTTTTCAAATGGATGTAAAATGTGCTTTTCTAAACGACTTCTTAGAAGAAGAAGTCTACGTTGCTCAACCTCCTGGTTTTGAAAATGATGAATTTCCAAATCATGTTTTTAAATTAGACAAAGCTCTTTACGGTTTTAAGCAAGTTCCTCGATCTTGGTATGAAAGATTGTCTAAATATCTTCTTGAAAACAATTTCAAAAGAGGTTTGATTGATAAAATATTGTTTATCAAAACTAGATGCAACGACATTCTAGTAGTACAAATCTATGTTGATGATATATTATTCGGTGCTACTAATGATTCCCTTTCCAAGGAATTTTCAGATATTATGTGCAGGGAATTTGAGATGAGCTTAATAGGAGAGCTAAATTTCTTTCTTGGACTTCAAGTTACACAAGCAAAGAAAGAAATTTTCCACAATCAAAGCAAGTATACTAAAGACTTGCTTAAAAAGTACAAAATGGATCAATCTAAGGTTGCAAAGACTCCTATGAGTTCTACACTTTCGCTAGATCATGACAAGAATGACAAAAGTGTAGTACAAAAGGAGTATCGAGGTATGATCGGTTCATTGTCGTATCTAACTACTAGCCGTCCTGACATTATGTTTAGCGTGTGCATGTGTGCAAGATTTCAAGCTGATCCTAAAGAGTCACACTTGATAGCTGTGAAAAGAATTTTTCGGTATCTCAATGACACTAAGGATCTAGGGTTATGGTACCCACGTCAAAGCTCGTTTCATCTTGTTGGCTATTCAGATGTAGACTTTGCAGGTTATAAGGTCGATAGAAAAAGTAATTCTGGATGTTGCCAATTCTTAGGGTCATCCCTAATCAGTTGGCACTCCAAGAAGCAAAATTCTGTTGCCCTATCCACAACTAAAACTGAATACATAGCTGTAGGAGCCTGTTGTGCTCAAATTCTTTGGATTTCTCAACAACTTCGTGACCTTGGCTTTGACTTGAGAGGTATTCCTATAAAATGTGATAATACTAGTGATATTTCTATAACCAAAAATCCTGTGCAGCATTCAAGGACTAAGCATATTGATGTAAGGCATCATTTCATACGTGATCATGTTGAGAAAGGTGATGTTTCGATTTCTTTTATCTCAACTAACTTGCACCTTGCAGATATCTTTATCAAGCCTCTTCCTGAGGAACAATTTTATTTTATTAGATTGGAGCTCGGTATGTTGAACAAGGAAGCATTAACGTAGGGGGAGTAAACAAGTTTTAATCGTTCCTACGCATGCAGCCCAATTGATATTTTCAAGGATCTTGAAATAAAATTCAAGGGGCCTTGAAACATATTTCAAAGGGTACATAAATAAAACGGATCAATTAGACATTCATATCTGTTAGATATTGAATTATCTAATTTTCATTCTTTAAAAGAGATTTCAAAAGGTTTTGTTTTCAGATTCAAAGGATTTTGAAAAGTGGTTACCAAAATTTTTGGAAGGAATTTTTATCACTCAAGATCTTAAAAATCTTTTGATCGTACGTTGATTAGACATCTTCCCATAAAAACCTCTTCTCTTCCCTCTTTATTTCTTCCGCTTCCCTTTTCCTTTGAAAGAACGGTGC
The DNA here is from genome assembly GCA_033239125.1 of Fagopyrum homotropicum. NCBI lineage: Eukaryota > Viridiplantae > Streptophyta > Magnoliopsida > Caryophyllales > Polygonaceae > Fagopyrum > Fagopyrum homotropicum. Next base: position 97,452,727 of record BSWB01000006.1, read on the forward strand.
TTTACTCTTCTGATTTTGCAAAACCCTCTTCATCTTCTTCTCAAAATTTTCTCAATGGCTCCCAAGAGATCTTCAATCAACGAAGCAACATCTTCAGTTCCAAAACGACAGAGGGTCGTTCAAGTGTCGTCCGACTCTGACTCAAGTTCCGACTCTGGATCGAGTTCGAGTTCATCAGGGTTCTCTAGTGACGCGGATATTTTTGCTAGAACAGGTTTTCTACCAAGCTGGTTCATCAACCCAACAACAGCTAAAAAGTGGGCCATGGAGTATGATGACCGCTATCACTGCATGTGTGAGGGAGTACACTGTGAACTGTTTATTTGCTCGTCTATGCCGGGTCTTGAAGCGCTCCAAGCAAGCTCTATATGGATTTTGTTAAATCTAGGAGAATCGTCATATCCTCGACTAACCAGACTGTTCTACGCCAACTTGACGGCAAGGCGTGAAAGAGAGGAGTGGATTCTAGATTCTGTTATCAAAGGTAAGAAAATCACCCTCACTTTTGAAATTTTAGCAAATATCTTTGGAATTCCTCTGCATGATGCTTCAGAAAACTCAAACCCTACTAGAACTTTAAGGCTAGCTAAAGAACAACTTCTCCTTCCTAATTCCTTATCACCACCAACCATCACATGTTTAACTCTAGAGGCTCGAATAGTTTATGCTATTATTGACAAATGCATAGTCCCTAGAGTTACCAACAAAGAGATTATAACCAACTCTGTGCTGATCTTGACTTACAATGCGTTGAATGGGTTGAAGGTAAATCTGCCTGAAATTCTCTTGTCTCATATGGTGAATGTAATTAATTCTCCAAGTACTAGTCACCTACCTTATGGGAATTTTCTTCCCTTAATATTCAGACATTTTTCAGTAGTTTTTCTGGTGAGGGGTTGCACCTTTACAATGGAGGATTAGATGAAGCATTCTTTAAGACCATAGGAATTAAGAAGACTCAGGAGGGGTTTCGTACTATGTGTGTGTTAATGGAGCAGGCTGAATGGAATTTTACTACACAGCAGCGGATGGAATTTGTGGAAGAGTCATTGACCTCACTAAGATATGATTTTGTGAATTTTAAAGTTTCTATGACTGATAAGATGGACCAAACTCAAGACTTACTGGCATTCTCAATCAGAAAATTAATCAGTTGTTCCATGTAAGTGCTATGTCTTTAACAGCTTCTAGTAGTATTAAGCCCATATCAGAGAATGATAGACAGGAGACTCATAAGGATGCTGAGAAGGTTATGGATCAATGTCATAAAATTATCAAAGATAAGCCCATTCGTGAGCCATTGCCAGAAGATCCAGATATCTTGACAATTGAAGAATTTGGGGTGGTCAAGAAGTATGCCAAGGATTCTACACAAAGAGGAACATACTTATCTCTCAAAAACATGATCTTGCTGATGCAAAGGATCGGTGGAGAGATATGTGCCTACGAGACTATCATGGGAAAGGAAGTTCCTCCAAGTGGTACAAGGAACACTGAAGCTCTCGGCATGTCATGAGTTTTTGAAATTTTTTTTTTTGGTTTGGAAATACATTTGGTTTTGGGTCTGTAATCGTATTTTAAGACTTCCTGGTTTGACTGCTTTTTCTCCATTGTTGAAAGACAAAGGGGGAGAAATATGATCCGACATTTCGATATACTGCATTCCGCATTTTTAGTTTTGAGATTTTCATATGCATTGCTAAACTAACAAATCCAGGTACGAGAATTTGTGTTGTCTTCCATCAAGGGGGAGATTGAAAACTCCACCTTGATTAAAATGATTTACAGGTGTTGATGATGGAAGACTTCACACAAATATAGCAGTTGGATATACTAATAATGTATTGATTATATTTCTAGATATTTGGTTGGTTTGAATTCAGTGCAGGCTTTATATCTAAGTGTCAAGGGCCTTGAAGTTGGATTCAAGAACAAAGGAAGATAACAAAAGGACGAAATCAAGGAAGTTCAAAAGGACGAAATCAAGGGCCTTGGAATCTAAGGTGCACGGAACAAGGATTCAAAATAAATTGAAGATCTTCTTTGAAGATTATGTAACAAGAAGATCTCATCAACAAAAGATCTTATCAACCGAAGGAAGATCTCAACCGAAGAATAGAGAATCTTTTCTAGAAGATTTTCTAAACAACAAACGGCAAAAATATCTTCTCTCTAGATTCAACAGAAGACGAGAAGTTCAAGGAGTAAAGGACTCGACGTGTTCGTAGGGGTTGAAGACTTGGAACGTCTACTTTATCTCCAAACAAGAAAATGATTTTCATGGAAAAGAAGATTCATCTTCAAATGGTCATCTCTACAACGGCTAGAAGACCTTTCCATAGAAGAGTATAAATGAAGATGATGGTCGAAGAAGAAAGATACACAAGCTTACACAGGAAAACATCTTTACATCCTCAAGCAATCTAATCATCTTCATTCGTTGTTTTTTTTCTCTCATTCACGCAATAGCTTTATCCCCTTAGAGAGAGAAAACACTAGAGCTCCATTGTAAGATCTAAATAGTGTTATACGAGAGTGTGTGTTACTCTGCGAAGTAACTAGGCTATTATAGCTACGTTAAGAGTTGGAGCTAGATCGTAGCATTTGCTACATTGAGAGAAGAAGGGGATTTCTTCTAATTTGTATCTAGGACTCTTTGAAGCTGACAATAGATAGTTAGATCCTACGGATATACCCTGGGACGGAGAGTAGGCTATTTAGAGCCGAACTTTGTAAACATATCCTTGTGTCAATCTTTTCAATTCCGCATCCTATATATACTTTATTGTGACTAACTTTGTTTTATAGGAGCAAGAAGTCAAGGCCCTTGAAAAGAGTTTCAAAGCCTTGAAATCAAAGTTTCACGAGAAGCACAAATTGACATCAAGACCCTTGAAAGAAGTTTCAAGGCCTTGAGATTTGGTTTGCGAAAAGTTCCCATACTCTATTCATCCCCCCTTCTAGAGTATCATTTATATTATTTATATCACCTACCGGTTCTTCAACAACGATTCAATCAAGGCTCTTTCTTTAATTGAATAGGAATGAATAAAATAAAAACTTCATAAGCGAAGCTACAAGTTCACACATTATGTGGAAAATATATCAAAACTAATCTACTGAACAACTCCCCCACTAAGGCTATTTATAAGGGAGACTAATCCTACTAAAACTAGGAAAATATATTTAAAGATAATCTTGCAAAGATATCTTTCAAATATATAAAACTATAAAAACTAAAAGATATGATCTATAAAATATATCCTTTAAAAGATAATCTAGAAAGATATTTTTAAAAGATATAATATATAAAATCTTGAAAGACAGAATCCCTTAAGATAGTTTGAGAGATTATAACAAGATATAATTGCCAAAAGATAAAAGATCATGGCCGAATCTTTTGCAACTCGTTCCAATGAAGGAAATTGGATACGAAAATTGATCGAGTTTTCCTACAGGAAAATCGGTCGATCTTTTTGGGAAATCGGTTGATTTTCCTTCTCTGCCGTGCAATCTTCCATTCCATCGATTCACCCCATATTTGCAACTTGTAAGCCCTGATTTCTTGAGTTTCTCTTGCTTCTAGATTGGTGAATGATCTATGTAGTATAGTCGTAGATGCCAAGGATGGTCCCACACCAGAGTTGTTCATAGTTCTAACATATCTATCTCAAGTTACCATATCTCTATGATCATGGGAAAGATAAGACAAAAGAGCATTTAAAAAAGTGTATTTCCTTACAATCCACATAAAAGAAAATACATAGAGATGTTGCATCAGGTTTATCTTATCAAAGATATAATTATACGCAGTCTTGTGATCAGCTTGGTACCAACAATAAGCATGCCATGCATATAAATTCAAGAACTTCATCAGAAAAGAGAAAAGTCTAAAGTAACTCAAGTTCACTTCAGCGCATTCATATTTCCACACATTAATCATGTCACATAGACAGAGGTCATGTTGCAACATGTGCACAAATTTGCTCTTATTCACCTGCTTGACATTGGTAAAACTAACCCCTACGAGAAAAAAACTTAGCTGAATAAGAATAAAAGAGTAGGGATAGTAAAGAAGAAGCTTGACCAAGTCACCAAGTTTAACACATGTTCTATACATGATTTAAAGGTGATGATACATAGTCTCATGTTTTAACAAATTCCATAAATACAAATCAATAATCCTCCAAACAAAATAAGTGAGATGCAAAGACAACCAACGGAAGAGGCTTTTGATCAAAATGAATCCGTGGGTTAATTGTTTGAGAATTGATTTATTTGGATCTTGCCAGCAACTACTATCAAGATCTTGTTCTTTCATTCCTATTTTGCTCAGATTGTGATGGTGAATCACCACTGATTCCTCCCATCTATTTTTCCAGTTATCAAAATACATTGGTATTGTTCCTTGGGTTTATATTGTATACAAGATTGGCGGATATATTATGCATACAACATATATTTCTTTTCATGATTCCAAACAGATAATTTACAAACCACTAGTGGAATATTGAGGGGTAGATACCACCTGATAGCTCGAATGTTGGTTCTTATTTTTGTATTTCTCCAGGTTTTGATTCGGTGGTTTCTAGTGATTTTCCATGGGTATGAGTCGAAAGAGACCCATTGAAGGGTGATGCGCATGTCATCCATGAAAAATGCCTCTATTCGCGATATGGACCGGTAAGAAATTCGGAGAAGGGAGAACCCAAACAAGAAGATCTTGACTCCAGGGGATCTCGCCCTTCTCGCAACAAGAAAACTATAGATCCCGCTCCCTCTAAACATCATCCTATGCCAGATGAACACAGAGGAGACAAACCTTTTTTTTCATTATCCAACAGCAAAAGATATGGAAGGGAAGAACATGACCTCCGGAAGAGTCGCTTTGCAGTTCCAACCCCACATACCATTTATTTGAGTTTTGTAGTGGATAGCATTCATTCTTTGGTTTGGGAAGCATATGTTAGGGAAAATGGATCCAAAAAAGTTTTTAGGAGATCCATTGATGGCATCTGATGACATCAATTATGACACTAGTTTATGCACTCATTTAGATAGTTTTCACATTCTTTCATGCATGGTTTTTGCACGTGTTCGGGGTTTTATGCTTTATCGTGTCATATCATCGGAATAGACGTCTACATGAGCATATGTCAGTTTTGTAGGTATTTTAGGGAACTTCCATTCATTATTGATCATATCCGAGGTTCAAGTCTCGTGACGACAGAATTCAAGGTCCCAATGGAGCAAGCATGGAGAAAAGAAGAAGAAATTGACCTAAATTGGTGCGAGCCATGCACCGGCTTTGTGTTTAGCCATGATCCAAGCCGTGCAACCCTTAATCTCAGTCCAAGGCCAACCCATCTCAGCCTAGATGCTTTCTGGGCCGACTGAGATCACCCTCAAGGCAGCCGCAACACTTGGCACACATCTTCTAACTTCCGACCCTTGCTTTTCCTTGGTAGAGTGAGGGGTTGTATTGCTGCAGAGGCACTTTTGCAGGGGATCCCAATTCAGATTTGGGGAGGGAGTCCATAGTTTAGAGAAGAGAAGAGATGAGACTCCATTGAAGAGAAGGGAAGAACACCATTTTCATAGTCCTAGAGTTAGTTTTTAAGAGACTTGTAGTGAGGAAAGTTGTAGAAATTGTTGACCTCGTTTTGAAGCTACTCTTGGATGGTTGTAAGCTTGTTCTTGTTTTATATTGATTCCTTACTCTTCATCTAGATAAGACATGTGTAACACCCCGAATCCGCGGGACTCAGGGCGCTACGGGTTGGGACCTCACAAAGGGTCCCGACCCTAAGCCTGACAACAATTTCACCGGATCTTACAACAAGACACAAATAAAGGCAAAACAGAAATTCATTTTACTGCAATGATATGAACCCCAAAAGAAAACAATGAAAAACTTCAGCCGAGATACAACTCCAAAGGCAACGCCATACATGCGACATACATAATACCATAAACAATACATAAAAACAGCCCCCAAAACCCATACTAAAATGTACGGACCCCGGCTGCCCACTCTTCCGGATCTCTCGGCCACATCCCTAACCTGCAAGGTGTTCGCTCCAAACATTGTGTTCAAGCTTTAAATTTATAACCCAAGAAGTATGCTTAAAACAAGGATGCGAACCCGTAGTGTACGGATCAATTGTAATAAAAAGAAAGAATTCCAGGGGTTGATCTCAGGGACTTAGGTGAAACAAAGCACATAATTGGTTGTCAAATATTGCAATTAACCAAAGTAATTAAAGTAATCAAAGATGATAATAAGGTCAAATAAGGGGAAATGCGGATTCTAGGGATTAAAGCATCTAGTTGTGGGAAGGTGCTTCTAAGATGGGAATAGATTACCGGGTAAGTCTCACTATTCACTATCCAAAACCAAAGCTCCTATCACCGGGTAAGTCTCAAGGTACTAAGGAAAGGAATTATAATCTCAAACCTACACACCACCTAAGGGAATAGAATCAACCTTTACCGGGTAAGTCTCAAGCTAACTCACAAAGATGGAATGAAAGCACACCCAAACCCCAATAAAGGATAAACCTTTATTACCTACACTTATGATCATGGGTAAACAAACAAAGGAATCACCGGGTAAGTCTCATCCTAGGCTTACATTGAACCAGGAAAGGTGTAATAAGAATAGGATTTGGCAAACTAGAACTTTTAACTCTCAGTTTTGGATTAGAAAAGGTCACCTCGTTCAGTCAAGTTCCACCCCGGCCGAGATGTTCATCGACTGAGCGAGGTACTCTAGGGTTAAGGTTAAAGACTCGAGCTTTCAGGGTCCTGTTGGGATTAAGATCATTCTATCATCGTCTTTCCCACAACTTTCAGCCAATCACCCTAGAATCGCACAAGAAATTTCCTAGAAAATATATCCATATCTCTAAAATAGATCTCCCTAAAATAAGATCTTCCTTCCAGAAATTCATCCCAAAAATATAAAATATCTTCTTTCCATAATTAAAAGATCTCAGCCAAAAATATGATCTCGCCGGCGGCAGGGTGTTCGCCTCGGTCGGGACACTCCTCAAGATCACCTCGGTCGAGGTGACACTGTAGCTGACTGAGGTGATTCTCAACTGAATATGAAATCTCTCAAATCTGGTCCAAAGTAAATCTTTTTCATTAATTTCATGCTTCGTGAGTTCTCTTTTAAGCTCTAGAATGTAGCTTCAATGACTCTTTAGCTCCTTATCTCCATTTCGATGCAAAACATGCCATTTTACCTACAATTACAATGAAACAACAATATAATCACATAATATACATCCATACATGCAGATTATTAAAGATAAAACGTCTAAACAAGTTCCAAAATATAGACTATAATACATGCTATCAAAATACCCCATACTTGTCCCTTGCTTGTCCCCAAGCAAGTTCTAAATCTTAAGTACAAGATAGAATGGATTATAGGTCATAAAGATTAATGAAAAGTATTTCAAAACATTTTTAGTGGTGTGCTCTGCTTATAGATCACTCTAAGAGAATGCTTCATGGCAAATAAAATCAAAACATGATCAAAACATTTTATAAATATAAGAAAGTTGTTCATCTTTGCATAAAATGATAGAATGCATAATAAATCATATTTATCGAAATTAATCATGTATAATCCAGTTTAAACCACCAAGTCAATTAACAAGCACGAGGTCTCAAGGGCTTCCAAAAGAGGTCAAGAAACGTGTGAGGGTGGGATGTATATAGGGAAGGTGGTGGTAGAATCCGGGAAAATGATCTTTCTTCACTTCCTTTGAAACACAACATCTTCCACCAATATTCTTTGCTTATTTTACTCTTACTTTTTGGGATGTATGGACAGAGGTACACAATAACCGAAGCCTAGGAAATCAGCAATCATCAATTTCTCGAGATGCCTCAAACCCTTGATGCACATACCATGACCCGTTAGGCATATCGCTCAATCTGACTTTGGCAAGACACAACACCCGGCTATGTGAATGGTGCCGAGTTACTCATCGTCATGATTGACTTCCCCAAACCTAATTGTTTCTTTCTAACACTTTCAGCCAACATCTCAACTTCACTTTCACTTGCTTTTCACTTGCTTGCTTCCAAATTCCCGGATAGGTAAAGGGAGGCAAATATGTATATGAGGGGCTGAAGCATGATCAAGAAGAAGAAGAGAAGAGAATGAATTGCCTTAATCATCCTTGGAAGAATGTGATAGAACTCTTTATGTGGTGTTAACCTTTAATTTCAACATAATTTTGATAAAAATAAAGTATTAAACATGCTAAAATTTCAAATAAAGCATTTTGCAACTTAAACATATCAGAAAACCTTTCATGCATATAAAGATTTCAAAACCAATCTGCAAACAGAATCATCACTGAGGTCATATCTAAAAAGAAGCACAAAACGTTCCGAAAAATCTCAGTTAAACCGCCTCGTTCGAGGTGTTCTAAGTCATTCGAGGTGTTTTACCTCGTTTGGCCAGAATCATCCCGGTCGAGGTCATAAATTTTTTTTTCTTAAACCAGTTTTTCTTAAGCAAAAACCTGTATGCTTGCATGTAATCTCAGATAAACACATAGAGCATAAATAAAATCATAAATATCCAACTCGAGTCATACAAGCATACATAATGTCAAGCAAATACATCCACATACCCCATACTTGGGACACATTGTCCCAATGGGTCAAATAAGTCTAAAATAAGAGAACTCACCGGACATGCTGAACCGCGTAATAAATAAAGAAAAGAAATCCATGCAAGCTCTAGTCCTGATCCGCTGGTGGTGGTGGATATGGGATGAAGGGATGCTGAGATGGGTCAAACGGATAACCCATAGTGTGATGAAACTGGATCTCCATCATCTCCAATGTCAAGGCTGCGTAAGAGTCGATCATCTCGTCCGTCAGCTCATCAATCCGTCGGTGAGCTACTGGATCTCTCTATCTGCGGACTCTACGCCGGGCAAGTCGTGATGGTGCAGCCGCCTCCTCCTTTGTCGCCTCATCATCCAGGTCGACAATTAGCACACTAGGACCAGCGGTATCTGTACCAGTCTCCATGGAAGCTCCACCATCATCATACTCATCCTCCTCCTCTGCCGGTGCAGCATCTCTCGCATCCTGTATATAGGGCAGCCATGTAGAAAACCAATAATGCGGATCGAAAATTGTGAATTGGGCTGACCATAGGATACCCTGAGGGGCAGTCTGCTCCCAAGACATAGCTACGTAGGGTGTAGTGAGGCCACGAGGAACCAGAATCCTCCTAGTGATCATCTCCTGAAGTCCAAACGGATTTGCAACTGCCACCAATGTACAAGCAATCAAGTCTAGACCCATAATTGTAGCGATATGAGTCACTAGCCCTCCACAGCAAATATCTCCCTTTGCCTTGCCCTTGATCCGGTGTAGATTCTCAGCTAGCATGCCTCCAAAGTCAGGCACTCCAACAGTCACCATGTAAAACAGGCTCAGCAACTCTCCGTGTCTGATCTTTTGGGGCATCTCAGTACGCGCCAAAAGAGTCTCACTAAAAATACGGTGGGCTAGACGGAAAGCTAAATGAAAAATAATGCGCTATCTAGAGTCTTCAGGTCTCCATCTGTCGCTATGCTCCACTACATGGGCAATCTGCCCCCAAAACTGTCGAGCCACTGCTCGGGAAGGAAAGTCGGTCACTGTCGGGGTCGGAAAGCAAAAATTGTCTCTCAACTAATCCATAGGCACTATGTAGTTCCGTTTCAACAACCGGTACTTGATGTTGTTCCTCTCTAGAATGTGAGTGACAGAACTCACAAACTCCATCGTCGGCTCAAGGTAGGCTGGAGCTCAGATCTCCATAAACTGCTCCAGCCCTACCATGGATATCATCTTCTTCAAGTCCTCCGCCACGTGGAGGCACTCGAAGGCTGGGACATCCAAGAACCGCGGGGCAATTATGAGGCGCCCGCAAATACGATCAAAATCTACCTGGTGACTCTCATGGATCACCGGGATAGAAGGTTGGGAAGAAGGGGAAGGGGAAGAACCAGTGGGAACATCCCTCAAAACAAGCTGACGGTCAGATCGAGAACTCATGATTTATGCTGACAGGGTCACCTCGGTTGGTCTGACATGCTGAAGAACACCTCGGCCGAGACACAGCTCGACTGGACCGAGGCGAAAAACTAGGCGATTTCCTCTCTCTGATTTTCAGTTCTTTTCCCCCAAAATCACTACCAATTGCTTCCTATGGGGTACTTATACTCTTTTCAGCAATAAAATGTGGCAACCAAAGCCAAATATCTCTAAAATCAGTAAAGAGAGGAGAAGTTAGGGTGTCCGAAAATTTACCCCAAATTGTCCCGATTTGAGGTGTTTATCTCGCATTTTGTTGCTTGCAATCTAATTCTCTTGCTTTTCTTTGCGAGATCGGAGCAGAAATCGTGGAAAACGATTGAAAAACGAAGAAACGAGGTGATATATGCGCCGCAGTCGAGAAGGGAGTTGGGAGGGAAGAGAGAGAAATTCGTTCGCCTTTTATACCCCTCGCCGATTCTGATATCACCTCGGTCGAGGTGGTCCCGACCGGACCGAGGTGGCTGACTGGATTGTAAGACCTAGTCGCCTCGGTTGCCTCAAGAAAATCTCAGTCGAGGCGCTGTGACAGCAAACGAGATGTGTCTTAGTCAAACTCCGTCTTCTCAATTTCTTGAACTTATGTCCTTCCAGTGTTGCTCCTGAGTTGTAATCCTTCCTTAGAGAGTACCTGGTTTCTGTCTAGGACACCAAAAACAAAACAAAGCAAAGCAAAGCAAAAGCAAACAATCTAAAACTAAACTAGAAAAAAGGAAAATAAAGCAATACCTTGGGTTGTCGCCCAAAAAGCGCTTGATTTAAGGTCGCTAGCTGGACCGTACGACATCCCTAAATATGCTGGAAGGTATCCTCACCCCATACTTCACCTTCATCATGGGGTGAGATAAAGAAGTCTATCAAACATTCTAGTAAATGCAAATGCTCATCGGGGAATGAGTCATCTATGGGTATGTCATCTTTCTCGCGTGAAGAGGGAGGTAGCCGGCTGAGGTGATCCGCAACAGAATTCTCGGATCCCTTCTTATTGCGAATATCTAGATCAAACTCTTGAAGCAAGATAATCCATCGAATAAGACGTGGCTTCGCATCCTTCTTAGCAAGCAAGTAACGAATAGCTGCATGGTTAGTCTAAACAATAACTTTCGCTCCTACTAGGTAAGAGCGAAACTTCTCAAAAACATATACAACCGCCAAAAGCTCCTTTTTGGTGGTGGTGTAGTTTAGTTGAGCTTCATCTAGCGTCTTGCTAGCATAGTAAATGGCGTTGGTCCGGCCATCCTTCTTTTTTCCAAGTACCGCTCATACGGCCACATCACTTGCATCACACATGATCTCAAAGGGCAAGGTCCAATCCGGAGGTTGAATAATGGGAGCGGAAATCAATGCTTCCTTTATCCTGTAAAACGCATCGAGGCATTCCTGCAAAAACTCAAAAACAACATCCTTATTCAAGAGTTTAGTGAGTGGTTTAGAAATCTTCGAGAAATCCTTGATGAACCTCCTGTATAAACATGCATGCCCGAGAAAACTCCGCACACCCTTAACAGAACAAGGGGGAGGAAGTTTCTCAATAGTCTCGATCTTAGCTCGATCGACCTCAATACCTCGTTTGGAAACGAGGTGTCCTAGCACAATTCCTTCATTAACCATAAAGTGACACTTTTCCTAATTCAAAACGAGATTAGTGTCTTCACAACGTTGTAGCACTAGAGAAAGGTTAGATAAGAAATTATCAAAGGAGGAACCATATATATTGAAAAATCATCCATAAATACCTTCATGATCTCCTCTATGTACTCGGAAAAGATAGCCATCATGCAGCACTGGAAGGTAGCGGGTGCATTACATAATCCAAATGGCATCCTCCTATAAGCGAATGTCCCTCATGGACAAGTGAAAGTGGTCTTCTCTTGATCATCCGGATGGATAGGAATTTGAAAGAAGCCACTATAACCATCTAAATAGCAGAATTGGGAATGTTGAGCTAACCGTTCGAGCATTTGGTCGATGAAGGGAAGTGGAAAATGGTCCTTGCGAGTGGCCACGTTTAGCTTTCTGTAATCGATTCACACCCTCCAGCCCGTAACGGTCCTAGTTGGAATCATCCCATTGTTCTTATTCATCACAACGGGCATCCCTCCTTTCTTCAGAACTACATGCACTAGGCTCACCCACGTTCAGCTTTCTGTAATCGATTCACAACCTCTTTCATGATCGGATTTAACCGTCTTTGAGGTTCCCGTGAAGTCTTATGATCGTCTTCTATTAGTATTTTATGCATGCAGAAAGAAGGCTTAATACCAATAAGATCATCAATAGTATATCCCAAAGCCTTTTGATGTTTTCTCAAGACATGCTTCAGTTTAGAGAATTTAGTTTCGGAAAGGGAAGCGCTTACAATAACGGGATATGTAGAATCCGGTCCAAGGAAATCATACCTCAAGTGACTTGGGAGCGGCTTAAGCTCCACAACTGGGGGTGCTTTCTGAGGGGGATCCTTGCTTCCTCCTTCCAGTAGAGTAGGCTTAGATCGAAGAACTGGACTTTCAGAAGTCTCAGTTGAAATAATCTCGCTTGCGACCTCGGTCGAGGTCCAAAGTGGGTCACAGAGATGTTCTTCAGATAAGAACACCTCGCTTGGTCTAGAAAGTGCCTCGGTCGAGGTACTGAAACTGGGACCGAAACTTGACTTTCTCCTCTCCTAGATCAATTTCTCAATCTTAGCTCCTGGATATGCTTCTAGTGCCTTTAAGCTCCATATATCTGCATCACAAGAAGCATCTATACCTTCCTCTATTAAGCTAAAACTAATAACTCTTTCGAGAAGGTCATTAATAAGGATAGAGCTCACCAATTCTCTTGATTCTTCTTTATCATAGATGTTGAAAATATCATCCTCCAACGGCTCTCCTTTCATTGCAGCAAGCAATGCAAACTCCACTTGATCACCGCCAATGTTGAATTTCAACTTGGCGTTCTTACAATCCACATTGCAACCCGAAGTTGCTAGAAATTGTCTCCCGAGAATGATAGGAACGGGATATTCTGCGGGTATATCAAGTACAACAAACTCTACAAGTAAATAGAAGTTACCTAACTTAACGGGAACGTTTTCCAAAATGCCCACGGGATGGGTAATGGAGCGATCCGCCATGTACAACCTTATCTTCACCGGCTTGGGCTCTCCAAGTCCGATCTTCACACATAACTCCAGCGGGATGCTCACACTGGCTCCTAGATCACACAACGCCTCACAAGTTACATCCCCAACTTGAATGGGAATGCAAAATGAGCCAGGATCTCTTAACTTGGGTAACATCTTCTCCTTCATGATTTGAATGAGCTCCGAGGATTTAGATGTCATCCTTACTTCTCCAAAGTCTTCCAGTTTCCTCTTCCTTGATAGAATCTCTTTCAAGAACTTCCCATAGGCGGGCATCCCTAGAATAGCATCAAGGAAAGGGATGTTAATATGTAGTTTATTCATCAAGTCAAGGAACATACCAAAATGCTTGTCTAGATGTGCTCTGGCCCTTGACTGAGGGAATGGAAGTGGTGGTTTGTAAGTAGGAGGTGGGACATAAACTTCAGATTTGTCCTTCGCTTTCTGAGACTCCACCTCGGGTGACACCTCGACCGAAGTGTTCCTTGTCTGTATCTGGACCGAGGTGTCCTTCGTCTGCACTAGCACCGACCGAGGTACTGGATCTGTAGTTTTCAGTCCACTAAACGTCGTTATTGCCATAATTTGTCCCTTATGGTTGCTCTCTGTCCTTGCTGGGAGTTTCCTTGGATCTCTTGGCGCTTCATTCGCCTTATTAAAGAATTGTTGCTCTAAGGCTATTTGTGCCTTCGAAAATGAAGTCATAGACGTCTTCATAGTGTTGAGCTTGATCAAGATGGCTCCTGGCTCTTCAATGGAGTAGAAGAAGAAGAAGAAGAAGAAGAAGAAGAGGGGTTAAAAGAATGATTAGAATTAGAATAAGGGTTACCCGGATTGTGTTGATTAGATCTCCAATTGTTGCTGTTGGAGCCTCTATTGTTGTTTTAATTGTTGTTCCTGGACCATTGGTTGTTGTTCCTTGACCCTTGATATCCTCCATCTTCCTTCTTCGTGTGAGCCACCAAAAGGTTATTCAATTGCTTCACATCGTTCTTAAGGGAGATGAGTTGATTGTCATTTTATGGAGTGTCCTGGAAATTAACTATCTTAACTCCATTTTCGGCTCCTTGGTGGGAGTACTTCTCCATATACAAAGCTTGATTTTCAATGAACTCCCAAGCTTTGTCTATCGGCATGTCCATGAATGTGTCGGCGGAAAGTAGCTGAAGATTAAATTGAGTAGCTCCATCCAATCCCTTGAAGTATATCTCCAGGAACTCTATCTTTGGAATCCCATGATGTGGGCAATCCAATAGAACATCTTTGAATCTCTCCCATGACTTGGATAAACTCTCGTTGTCCTTCATGATGAATGCATTAATCTTCCCTCTCATTTCAGCGGTCTTGGAGGGGGGGGAAAAAACTTTGTTAGAAACTCCGTCGTCATCTCTTCCCAAGTGTTGATCTTTCCGGGTGGAAGAGATTGGTACCAAGTAAGCGCCCTGTCCTTCAAAGAAAAGTAGAAAGGCCTTAGCTTGTAGTTGTTGTTTTCCAGCCTTAAAGGTCTCAAGGTCTCCATCAGGATCTCATAGTTTTGCAAATGCTGATGCGGAGACTCCCTCTCTAAACCTCCAAACTGGCATTGGCGGATTATGGATAGAACTTGTGGTTGAAGTTCGTAATCATGCTCCGCTGGATCACCTAGGTTGACTCTTGGACGTCTCACTTGTTGATTCGGGTCCATTCTCTGTCCCAGGGTTTGTGGAATTCCAGCAAAAAGAACATCTCGGACAGGTATCCGAGGTGGATGTATCTCGGCTGCGGCAACTGGGAATGGGTCTTGCCTCGGTCGAGGATCTGGGATCGGTCGATGCAGAATCTGGGCTCTTAGATCGGCCATATCTGCTTCAATCTCTGCAGTTCTGGTGCGAGTTTGCTCTTTTTCTCGCCGGAGTTCTTCCTTATTGAGGCGCAGCTGTTCCAGCGCCTCCTTTAATTCGGCCTCAAGATCGTGATTGTCTTGGTTGGCCATCTTAGCTTCTTTCAGTCGTCGTTTGTGTCTTTTCTGGTTCGGGATCGTAGGGAATGATTTCCTTCCCAACACGGGTTCTTCGCATAAACCTAAGAAAAAGATTCTACGAAAACACTCAAGTAGAGTGGTTAGTAGCAACAAGGGCAATTGCCCCGCAAGACAACCACAACCGACTCGGTCTAGACCAATCCCCGGCAACGGCGCCAAAAACTTGTTCGCTCCAAACGGTGTGTGCAAGCTTTAAATTTATAACTCAAGAAGTACGTCTAAAACAAGGATGCGAACCTGCAGTGTATGGATCAATTGTAATAAAAAGCAAGAATTCCAGGGGTCGATCTCAGTGAATTAGGTGAAACAAAGCACATAATTGGTTGTCAAATATTGCAATTAACCAAAGTAATTAAAGTAATCAAAGATGATAATAATGTCAAATAAAGGGAAATGCGGATTCTTGGGATTAAAGCATCAAATTGTGGTTCCGACTCAAGATCTCAAAGATAACGCGGACAAAGTTGTAACGCCCCAAATTTTGGCGCGTTTGCGTTTTGTATTTTTTCGGATTTTATCGATATTTTAATAGCCTAAATATTTTTGGCGAGTATTTCTACGTCTTAATTTAAGGTATTGTATTATTATCGAGAATATTTTACGAGAACGTTTTGTATATCATAACTTATATTTTTTACAAGTATATTTGAATATATTTGGTACATATCTATATAGTCCGCATTTTATTTTATTTTTTCGGAAAATGTCGAGAAGTTTACCGGTTCGAAAATCCCGTTTCGAACGCTTTTGGATCGAATTCACTCTTACCCCTTTTCCTTGTTTTCTTTTCTTTCTTTTACTTTTCTTTCTTCTTTTTTTTTCTTGCTCTCGCTCCTTCAACCGATGAGCTGCCCGCCCTAGCCGTCTGACTTACGCTACCTGCTACCTGACCCCTCGATCTCTCGTCTAGCCTCATCTCCTCACCAGCCCTGTACTCCATCTCTATCTCTCTCTTCCTTTAGTACGAACCTCAAGTTGATACAACATCTCCTCACCTCAAGCCCTCACTTTCCCTCTGTAACCCCCTTGGCCTGCACTTTGGTGTTTCCCTCTCCTCTGCAAAACACTGATCCCTCAGCTCTCCTCTACCTTGCTTCCCCTGATTCTCTTTGTGTCGATAACCACCGGAGGAACGTCGCATCCACTTCTTCGCCATCTTTGTGCAACCCTCCTCTACAGCACCATCCTCCCCTCTGTAAGCCCACAATAACGCTATTGCCTCCCCTTCTCGGTTGCAACTCGTTGAGAGCCTCCCATTAGCAGCAATGACCACCAATAAAGGAGGCTACTGTCGCTGCCGCTGCTTGCTAACGTGGCAATTAACGTAACGGACTTTCCGAAGAAAACCACGGGTGACGTCACAAAACCACGGCCGTGGTTTACTCTGAGGCGACTCTCGACCTTCGTTTCCACGTATGAAATTCAATTAATATCTAAACCCCGGCCGTGGAACTCCTTTCTTGACCGTGATTCTTCCTTTTCGACGCTTTTCACCTTGGCTTCACTTCATACTTCTTCTAGTCACGTTCCAATGCCTCCCAATGAAATCCTTATTGACCAACACTTAGTGAATGGCTCCTTTCCACTCCATTTAATCTCCAAATCACCTAAAATCACAACAAAGCTTGTGTAGGTCTCGATTCTAGTATAATAGGTGTAAATACTCGATAAATACTACAAATGCATGTCCATGTACTCAAAAGGAAGGGAAAAACTACCTATATGCAGATCTAAACTATGTCATATTTCATGTCATCATACCGCGGGGGGCGAAGCCCTCCCGCAACCTCCCTTTAGACTCAAGTACATTTTTTAGTGGCCTCAATACATGTTTCCGGCGTATTCGGCCAGGACCTCGCTCGCTTCTTCTTCTTGGGCCATCGACACATGAAGAGCTCTTCTTGCTTGGTCATCCTATCAACGAGTGAAATAAACCACATTCTCCTTGCTTCTCTCGACAAGGGGTCTTACTCACTCATTTAAAAACGAGTGAAATAAACCAAATCCAAGCAATGCTTGAATTTATCTGCGGTAACCGGCTTGGTCATCCTATCAGCCGCATTTTGACAACTGTACACCTTCTCCACGATGATCATGTAACGACCGGAATTTTCGTTATGTTTTGATAGTTTTAGAGGAGTCTTGGGAGCCGTGCGCAAGGGCTCACGCCCTTGCGGTTTAGGTTGTCTAATCGAGTAGGCCGCAGGTGCGGCTAGGAGTCCCGCAGGTGCGGCTAGGAGTCCCGCAGGGGCGGTGACACGCGATGGCGGGGTATTAGCGTTTTCGATCAACCTTTCACCTTCCTATCGTTATAACCCACCTTTGAATGTTGGGGGAGTTAATGTCTGAGGTTCCCTTGACATTCCCCTCCTTTATGCAGCTAATTCTCCTCTCCCTCTCATTTTATTCACGTTACTTAGTTTTCCCTCTTCCAAAACATCACTCTCTTGCTCTCTTTTTCTCCATTTTTCTCCTTGCTTGCTCCAGCGTCGATCCATCCTCCTTGAGGCCGGAAATGCAGTGATGTGACAAGGGTAAGGCTTCTTCCTCTCCCTCTTTCCTTCTTCTCTCTTTCTTCCTCTTCTATGGCTTGTATAGAAGATCTTCAAGGATCTATGTTCAACAATCTATCGTTGTCTTGATTGTATGATGATGAAGCTAGACCTTGGAGGGAGGCTAAGGCCTATAGTGTGGAGGTGGTAAGATGTCCATAGCAGCCATGGAAGATGACTAGAACAACTGCTACGTTTATGAGTTTCCGGAAGTGACGAACAGTCAACTTCGAGTCCAGATTTGAGTAAGTTATACTCCTCCTTTTCTTCTGAATTTTGGATATCTTATAGATAAGATTTTATAGTAGAACATACCAAAATTTAGGATAACTCCAGCGAGTGGTTTAGGAGTTATGATTTTTCAAAGTTGAGATAGTGTGTAGTTTTGTTGAATGTTTGCTAAATTTCCTTAGTGTTGGAAAAACTGCTAGTTTTGTGATCCAGATTTGGGTAAGTTAGACTCCTCCTTTATTGCTGATTTTTGGATATGTTATAGTTTGTATTTCATAGTAGAACATACTGATATTTGAGAGGAATCCGAGTTACAGTTTAAGAGTTATGGCATCCCAAAGTAGAGACCTTGAGCAGTTTATAGGTTGTGCTGAATTTTGTCTAAAACTTCTTGTGATCCAGTTTTGTGATATAGATTTGATTGGGTTGTATTTCTCAGGTAGACTTGAATTTTGGATATGTCATAGTTAAGATTCCATAGTATAATATATCAAAGTTTGAGAGTATTCCATCGAGAGGTTTAGGAGTTATAATTTTTCAAAGTCGAGGTTGTAAGCAGTTTTCTAGATGGTAGCTGAAATATTCCAAGTGTTAGAAAAACTACTTGTGATGCAGTTTTGTGAGGTAGATTTGGAGGGGTTATTGACCTCTGTTGGACTTGATTTTTGGATATGTTGTTAATGGATACACAAAGAAGCATGTGGTAAAATTTAAGAACGATCCGTTGGTTTAATCTAGATTTAGGATGTTCCAAAATTGGGTATAAGTATAGTTTGGTTTAGAAGAGTTGTCTTAGGTTTTAAGTTTCGATCTATCTTATGCATTTATGTTCTTGTGAGGATGGTGAGCCTAGAAGTCTACGAAATTCTAGTTGACTAGAGTGTTGTTGTTCTTGAGAGGATGTTGAGCCTAGAAGTCTAAGGACTTCTAGTTGACTAGAGCGTTGTTTGATCCGTGTGCCTTGTGTTGAACGGGCGTCGCGTGTTTTCCCGAGGGAACTTGAGAGTGTGGTGATCTGTTGCGCTTGGAGACTGGTAAGTCCACGGAATTACTTAGCTGGCTTCTTGTATTAGTGTAATGTGTATGAGTGGTGCTTGTTAGTTATGATAAACAACGAACCGGATTAGGCCAACTTTATTATATTACGTAATTGACCCAAGTGTATGATAACGGGTCGTGACATCACTGCCTAGCTCTTGCGAGAGCTAGGAGGTATCTGCGACCAGCCCAAACAGGTAGACAGTCAAATGCATTAGTACCATTCCTCGTTGGTAAACGGGGACAGGGGCGAGGTTTGGGAATCCCTCGTGTCACAAAACAAGTATCATTAGTAACGGCTTATCACCTAACTGAAGATAATAAACGGACTTGAGTGTGCATGTTGATTATATATGTTGTGTGTGTGTATGTGCTTTTACCTTTATGCTTATGCGTAGAATGTTAGATAATGGTATTATACCGCCTTGTAGATGTCTTGCAGGTTAAGACAATTGTAGAGAGATCTGGAGGGAATGGTCAACCGGGTCCACGTACTCATTTAGTTGGGGACGGGGGTGTGTTATATTCTTCATATGCGTCGTTTTAGTACCTTTTCTTTGTAAGGTTGATACATATTCTTCATGTATATATTGTTTAAAGTTTTTAAATGTTTTTAATACTTGTGTGCCTTGTTGTAAAATCCTAGTAAAATTGTTGTCAAACTAAGGTCGGGACCTATGTGAGGTCCTAACCAGTAGCTCCCCGAGTTGTGAGAATTTGGGGTGTTACAGTTCTCACCAAAAGCTACTAGCTCTTTAATCATATGAAATCTTACATCTATGTGTTTAGTCCGAGCATAGTACTCCTGATTCTTGTCCATATATATGGCAATCTAACTATCACAATGTACCTCAACTCCACCTTCCTCAACACTCAATTCCTCCATAATTCCCCTGATCCATAGTGCCTATTAGTTGCCTCTTCTAGAGCCATGTACTCTACTTCAATAGTAGATAGGGCTACCATAGACTGCAAAATTGATCTCCAACATATAGGCCCCAAACAAGAGTAAAGACATACCTTGTAGAGGACTTTCGGTTCTCAAGATCACCGGCATAGTCTGAATCAACATACCCTACAACTAAAGGATCACCTTCCTTGCCACCAAACACAATTCCACGGTCAGTAGTACCCCTCAAATACTTGAGAGTCCACTTGACGACCCCTAGTGTTCTCTCCCAGGATTAGACATATACTTGCTCACTTGGTTAACGGCTTGTGCCAAATTTGTTCTTGTACATAACATAGCATACTTCAAGAAACAAATGCACTTGCATAAGGAACTTTGGACATATATTTGGTTTCTCTATCAGACTTTGGACAGTGAACAGAGGAGAGTTTGAAGTGATTCGCTAGAGGAGTACTAATAGATTTGGAGTTAGCTATATCGAATATGTCAAGCACTTACTCAATATAAGTCTTTTGAGGCATCCATAACATGCCAAAACTTCTCTCCTTGCGAATCACCATGTCAAGGATCTTATTTGCAACACCGGTATCCTTCATATCAAATTCCTGGCCCAACAAGGTCTTCAACTCGACAATATCATCAATATTCTTCCTAACAATCAGCATGTCATCAATTTATAATAGCACGTACAAGGTAGATTCCATCATCCAGATATCTCACATAAACATAACAATCATACTCGCATCTCTGGTAGCCTATCCAAAATATATCAGAGTCAAATCACCA
The DNA here is from genome assembly GCA_033239125.1 of Fagopyrum homotropicum. NCBI lineage: Eukaryota > Viridiplantae > Streptophyta > Magnoliopsida > Caryophyllales > Polygonaceae > Fagopyrum > Fagopyrum homotropicum. Next base: position 97,473,507 of record BSWB01000006.1, read on the forward strand.
TGAATGACTTTGTCATTCATGGTGATTTGCCAGCTTTCTTACAAGCGTCTCCTCTTCCAGCTGAACTAAACCCTTTTGTTGCTCCATCTAGATCTTCTCATCCAAATCACCATAAATGAAAGTTGTCTTCACATCCACTACTTCATATGCAAATCCCTACTAGCTACCAATGCTAACACCAATATGATAGACGTGTGTCGGACCACAAGCGAAAAAATCTCATCATAATCAATCCCCTTCTTTTGTGAGTAACCCTTTGCTACTAGTCGTGTCTTTTACCTTACCCCTTCAATCTCTGAGATACCTTTTTCTTCTTGATTACCTACTTGCATCCTATTGCCCTCTTTCCTACCGGAAGAGGAACCAACTCCCACGTCCGGTTCTTATGAAGAGATTCCATCTCCTCAAACATAGAACCTACTCATCCTTCTTTATCCTAACTAGTAATAGCCTCTCGAAAATTGGATGGTTCATATCCGTCAATGACAAGAGCATAGTTAACCAACTCCTCAAAATCATATCTAATTGGATCCCTTGTGATGCGCATCCTTCTTCCAAAAATAAGACTCCCTACCTGATGTTGATCTACATCATGCTCATCACTTGTTGGTGTAGTGTGCTAGCATTTGAAAGCTTTACCCTCATTGTTGATCTAGATTCACTCTCTGTCACTATAGGTTTCTCAACTTCCTTGGCATGTAGAAGCATTGTCTGCTCATCAAATACAATACCTCGATTGATCTTTTGTTTCTTTGCAAAAGGATCCCAAAACTTGAAATCCTTCACACCTTTCTCATAACCCAAAAAGATGGACTTCTTAGACTTTAGATCCAACTTTGTTTGCTCGTTACTTGAAATCAACACATATGTTGGACTATCGAAATTCTTCATATTTGATAAGTCTAAGTCTGAACAATTCTATACCTCCTCTAAAACCTTCCCATCAAGAGAAGTTCAGGTTGATCTATTTATAAAATAGACCACCATACTCACTGTCTTTGCCTATAATTTCTTTTGAAGCCCTTCATTCAATCTAAGACACACGCTTTTTGTGCAATAGAAATATTCATCCTCTTAGACACACCATTCTAATATAGTGTCTTCCACACTGTATAATGCCTCTGAATGCCATGCTCACCACAAAAACTCTGAAATTGAGAATCCGTGTACTTTGTACCATTATCAGATCTCAAATACTTCACTTTCCTCCCTGTCTGATTTTCCACTTCTGCCTTCCACAACTTTAACGTGCTGAAGAACTCAGTTTTATGCTTTAGAAAATATACCCATGCCTTCCTTGAAAATTCATCAATGAAAGTGACGTAATACCTAGATCCTCCCAATGAGAACATATGAGTTGGTCCCCACACATCAAAATGCACATAATCAAGAAATCCACCTATGTTGTGTTAGCTTGTCTTAGAAGACACCTTGGACTATTTTCTCATCACGGAAACTTGTAGAAGTCTATCTTATAACTCTTCACACCATCCAGGAGACCTCACTTAAGAAGCTCAGTCATCCCCCTTTAGCCAATGTGACTCAGGCACATATGCCATAGAGATGTACAATCTGATTCAAAAACGACGGCTGCAACTACACCTGCAACGGTACTCCCTACCAACAAGTAGATATTACCCGATGTAATTTTCACCTTCATAAATATCATAGCCCAATGCTCACTATTACACATTCCTCATCTGTTTTGAAACATAACATATCACATGCAAAGTCCCCAAGGAAATCATATTCTTCTTTAGAGTTAGAATATGACGCAGATCAGTCAATGTTTGGATCACAACGTCATGCATCCTCACCTTTATCTACCCAATACCAACAACATCCATGCCTTGTTGTCACCTAATCGGACAGATCCAAAAGTTCCAGACTTGTAAGTCTCAAAACAATCTCTGTTCGGAGTCATGTGAAACGCACTCCTCATATCCATGATCCATACATCTGAGTAGTTGTTTGACGTCACAAAGAGCATATCAGAATATGCACCAACTAAATCATCTTTATGTACCATATTTGCTAATTTTGAATATTCTTTTGACTTCTTATCTTCATACTTCTTATTGACAGGATAATCATGTTGAAATGATCCTCCTCCTTGTAGAAGTAACAAGTTATTGGCTTTTTACCTTTGGAATTTAAATTGGATTGCTTGTTGCTTCTCTTCTGATTCTCTTTCGTCCTCCCTCTTTCTTGGTTGCCTCTAACATACAAACCTTCACTTTGAGAACTCTGAATGGTATGTTGTCATCGTTCGGCTTGTGAAAGCAACGTTGTGGACACCACATCGAGACTTATCTGATTTTTCCCACACGTCAACGTCATCACCAAATTCTCATATGAAGAAGGTAGAGAACACAACAAAATCATAGTATTATATCATCTTGAAGTTATACATCAACCCGAGCCAAATCGCCAATAATTTGATTGAAGATATACACGTGTTCACGAAGCTAGAACCTTCCACCATTTTCAACCCATACAGCCTCAATTTGAGATACAATTTACTAGACAAAGATTTGAACATATACCATTTCTCCAGTTGAGTCCAAATCGTTTGACATAATTTGAGATCAATAACATGGTATATTACCTCGTCTATAAACAAAGTTGAATGACCGATGTTGCCTTCTCCTGCATCTCCTCCCATTCGTCGTCTTTCAATGAATCCGGTTTTGTCTCCTTCAACACCTTCAACATCCCCTATTGCGTTAACAAATCCTTAACTCGCCGCTGCCAAAAATCAAAGTTGATAGTTCCTTTGAATCGCGGAACCTCAAATATTTCAATGAAACCCATCGAAATCCTTGCTCTGATACAGTTGTTGTGATTTGAATGAGTTAATAAGCGGCATAACGAGAGAAGAGGAAACATTTTTGGTTTTGCTGCATTGAACTTGCAACTAGGGTTTTCAATAGAATTTTGTTGATTAAAAAGAGTACAACCCTAAAACTTATCTATTTATACTTCAATAGATAGAATCCGTACCGCAGGAACAAAGCCCCCGGAACCCGCCTTGTCGACCCGATCCCATGTTTTAATGAGCTCAATACATGTCTCCCTTGTATCTGGCCAGGACCTTGTTTGCTTCTTCTTCCCGGGCCTTCCGCCTAGGTGTAACACCCCAGATTCTCAAAACTCGGGGCGCTACGGGTTAGTACCTCTCAGGCTAACAACAACTTCACCGGATCTTACAACAACGCACAAATATAAATGGGTAAAAACCGAATAAAAGAGTATGCAATATCATGATCAGAATAAATGACTCTCAGCCGAGGGTAACATCAATGTGATAGTCTGACTACTAAAACCAAAATAAAAGTATTGAAATAACAATAACCTCAACCCGCCCTATAACGTACGGGAACCCGGTTGACCACTTTTCCGGATCACTCGGCAACTACCCTATGCTGCAAAGCATCTGCTACACCGGATAAATCGTTAGAAAACAACCTACATATTAGAAGAAATACAAAAGCGCACACAACAATGCGGAAATAAAACACATATCATGCTTACATAGAGCTCATTTATTATCTTTATTAGGTTATTTACTTCTAATTAAACTTATGCTTATGGATTTTACCAAAAAAAAAAAACTTATGGTTGTGGCACGAGAAGTCCCATGACTCTCGCCTCCGTCCCCGTATACCAACAGGAGTGGTTCGATGCATCTCCTCTTATACTAATAAGTGATAAAATCAATATCATATCTAGGTATTTTTGGCATGTTATTAGAGTCCTATTGGTTGTTTTGTGTTGCTAATATGTACATCCACCTAAAGAAGTCAGAAATGAAGAATTATAAAGTTTTAGAAACACTTGGAAGAGAAAGAAGATCAAAGAAAACAACCAAGGCGACATTCTGTCGTTCAGCCGCCCCCGTGGCCCTATGTCACCGCCCCTACGGTGACCGATGCACCCGGTGCCAGACCCAACGCCTAGCCAGCGCCCGAGAGCAAGGTTGTCACCTCCCCCGCAGCTACCAAGACCTGCCCCCACGGTGACAAAGCTTGAAGATCAATGCCGGCACCCCTGCGCCTCTTGCCAACGGACATGTGAAGCCCAAGTGTTTGTGTCGCCACCCCTGCGGTGACATTGAGCCTCCCTTGTAGATTAAAGTCAAAAGCATCAAAAGATCGAGCATCAGATGTTCTAGAGCATTAAAGACGCCGCCCCTGGGGCACTCCCAAGCCGCCCCGCAGATAAGTTGAAGATGGAGCATTTTTCACTAAACCGCCCTCGCGGCTCCCAAATCCGTCTCCGCGGTTGTGCAACACACAGCATAACTCTGGCTGTTTAAACCCCACCTTTATGACATTTAAGTTGGTTGTTTACACAACCCATTTATTCTCATTTATTGTCATTTCTAGTATAAATAGAGGTTTTAGGCTGATGTTAGAATCATCCTCATTTTCCCACAAAACCTCTCTTTGTTAATTTGTCATTTGTATGGAGTGCTAAGTCTCCTTGCTACATTGGATTGATTGAAGCTTCATATAAGTTGGTTGTAAGCTCTTTTCAATAGAAGTATTATTCAATATACATTTGTGTCATATTCCTTGTGTTTAACTTAGTTTGTATGATTGTTTTTCCACTTAGTTTGATCACCTAAGTTGTGTAATTGCATGCAAAAGGCTAAGGTTAATTGGTTCCGGGTTTGGGTCATTAATCCAATAGCAAACTCTTAGGTATGAACGGGTTGTGATTATCTAATTGTACAGGAATATAATTACATAATAAGATTAACGGGTTGTTTCTCTTTCATGTATCTCTTTATCTTTGGTTGAATGCTAACTTGTTGTTTGATCGTGTAGGTTTACGGATTATCAACTTGTTAAGCTGTGTTAATTCCGGTTGACTTAATGCATAAATATGATCAAGATGAGAACAGTTGTTGAATGCTTCTAAAATGAACCAACCGAGTTATACACAAGTGGAAATCTAACCTAGTGTAGTGTTTGTCTAAATATCATTATCACCATCTTTGTTTTATTTACATGTGCTTTCGTCTTGTCACTTTACAATCCAACCCCCCTTGGTTACTAATAATTGATAATTGAATCTTAAACTATGGTTTAATCATCTCTCACTCTCTTGGATTCGACCCTTGCTTAATCACTATGCATTGGTTAGTATTAAGTTCGGATTCAACTTTGATAAGTTTATATAACGACCTAAGGAAATACGCTGGCAAATTTGGCGCCGTTTCCGGGGAGTTGAGTGTTTAAAGTTATTTCATTTTTTTTATTATCAATTATTGGTTTGGACCATTTTCATGGTTCAAACCCGTGCTACTAGCTCAAAATTTGCTCCTTTTGATCCAGAAATCGAGAGGACATACAATTGGAAAAGAAGACAACGTCGGAACGAAGAAACAAGAACTATACATTGATAGCATGTATTATAGTCTATGTTTTGGGATTGGTTTGGACGTTTTATCTTCATAAATCTGCATGCATGGATGTATATTCTTGATCATTATGTTGTTTTGTTTACATTTGCAAGAATCGAAGTCTACACCTAGTTTTGTTGTAGTTGTAGGGAAAATAACATGTTTTGGAGCAATATGGAGCTAAGGGATCTAAGGAGTCATTGGACCTACATTTTGGGACATTGAGGAGCAATAAGAAAGGCATAGAAACCATGGAAGTTGAACAGAATTTGATTTTGGACCAATTTGGAGAGATTTGCACGAAGCTGAGGATCACCTCGGATGACTACAGTATCACCTCGACCGAGGTGATTTCGCTAGGCTGGATCAAGACGGACGGCCCATGGCCCATAAGATCTTTTATTTTTGGAAAGTGATTCTCCTATATATTGGAAGATATTTTCTGGATGGAAGTATGTCTGGATGGCTGATTAGTTTAGAAGATTGGAGATATTCCAAGGAAGGAAGGAAGTTGAAGGAAGTTAGCTTTGAAGTTAAAGTTGAAGGCTTTTTATAGGAAGTTGTAAGGTTTTCTTAGATTGTTTGATTGTTGTCTTTTGGTTTGTGATTTAGAAACACAGTTTGCTGGTTGTTTGATTTGTTTGATTGTTTGATTGAGTGATTATTGAGACCTTCGTGTTAAGGTTTTCTTGTTTGGATATTGCTTCTTTTCTCATATATTTGATTGTTGTTGTCATGATAATTATTGGCTAAATTCTTGTGCGATTCTAGGGTGATTGGCTGAAGTTTGTGGGAAAGAAGATGAAAGAATGTGCCCTTTTCCTTTATTAGGGTTTGAGTGTGCCTTCATCCTACCTTTGTGAGTTAGCCTGAGACTTACCCGGTGAGATGATCTTTGGTTTGGGATAGTGAGTAGTGAGACTTACCTGGTGATCTATTCCCACCTTTGAGATCTTGAGTCAAAACCACAACTGGATGCTTTGACCTCTAAAATCTGCATCCCCTTATCGGATTATTAAATCATCTTTGATATCTTTGCTTTTTTGCTTGCTTTTAATTGACAACCTGATATACCGTGCTTCGTTTCACCATAGTCCCTGTGTTCGACCCTGGAATATTTGTTGTTATTACAATTGATCCATACACTGCGGGTTCGCATATTATTTCAGGCTTATATTTTAGGTTATAAATTTAAAGTTATATCGTTCACATTTACACACACCTCTGAGAGCGAACAAGTTTTTGGCGTTGTTGTCGGGGGCTTGGTCAAGACCAAGTTCGGTATTTGGTTTCTTTTAGGGTTGCTGCTATTGTTGCTATTGACTACTTTACTTGAGTGATTTCGCAGGATCTTTCTTTAGGTTTATGCGAAGAACTCGTGCTGGGAAATAAGTTGTTCCCTACGATCCCGAACCAAAAAAGACATACAAAAGGAGATTGAAAGAAACTAAGATAGCTGACCAAGATAATCGAGATCTTGAAGCCGAATTGAAGGTTGCATTAGAACAACTTCGGCTGAGTAAAGAAGAGTTACAAAGAGAAAAAGAGGAAACCCGTGCAAGAACATAAGAGGTTCAAGCTGATATGGCCGAACTGCGAGCTCATATCTTACCTCGACTGAGCCCAGTTGTTGGACCGAGGCAGGATCCTGCCCTAGTTGCACTGGCCGAGATACATCCACCTCCTCGGTTGCCGGCTATGGTTGACCGAGGTAACCTTTTCGCTGGATCACCGCAAACCCTAGGTTAGCGGATGGACCCGAATCAACAAGTGCGGTGTCCCGGAGTTAATCTAGGAGATCCAACTGAGCATGATTATGAGCTTCGACCTCACTTCCTCATAATGATTCGACAATGTCAATTCGCATATTATTTCATGATTATGAGAATCTCCACATCAACACTTGCAAAACTATGAGATTCTTATGGAGACATTGAGATCATCAAGAGTAGAGAACAACAACTACAAGCTAAGGCCTTTCTACTTCTCTTTGGAAGACAAGGCGCTAGCTTGGTATCAATCTCTTCCAGCTAGAAGAGTTAACACATGGGAAGAGATGACTACGGAGTTTCTTACTAAGTTCATTCCCCATCTAAAACTGCTGAATTGAGGGGTAAGATCAATGCTTTTGTCTTGAAGGATAAATAAAGTTTGTTCAAGTCATGGGAGAGGTTCAAGGACCTTTTGTTGGATTGCCCTCACAAAGGGATTCCAAAGATTGAGTTGTTAGAGATTTACTTCAAGGGGTTGGAGAAGGAAACTCAACTCAAACTCCAATCACTTTCTGTTGGAGCTTTTATGGATACACCGGTTGTTGAAGCTTGGAAGTTTATTGAGAAGCAAGCTTTACATATCGAGAAGTACTCCCATCAAAGAGTTGAAGATGGAGTGAAGCGAGTTGGCTTTCCGGATCTGAATCTTACAAATTCAAGCATAGCTAAACTCACTACACTCAACAATGAAGTCAAGGCTTTGAAGGAGATTTTGTTAGTTCAAACTAAAGCATCAAAGAAGCAAGATGCTGGATAATTGGGGAGAGGAAACTATCAAGGGCCGAGGAACAACAATTACAACAACAACAACAACAACAACAACAACAACAACAACAGGAATTTCAACAACAATTGGAGATCAAATCAACAAAATCCCGGTAACCCTTATTCTCATGCTGAAAATGCTCTAAACCTCCCTTCTTCTTCTTCTACTCCTTTGAAGAGTCAAGAGCCTTCATCAAGCTCATCCCAGCAGCCCAAGGAGAAGACGGATGTTGTGTTGGAAGCTATTATGACCAAGCTCAACGCTATGGAGAATTCTATGAACTCATTTTCGAAGGCACAAAAAGCCTTAGAACATCAAGTTTTCAACAAGGCTAATGAAGAACCAAGAGATCTTGGTAAACTTCCAGGAAGGACAGAGAACAACCCAAAAGGAAGGTCATGGCAATCACCACACGAAGTGGATTGAAGACAACAGATCCAATACGTCGGTCGGACCATGACCAGACAAGGAACACCTCGGTCGACGTGCCAACCGAGATGGAGCCCCAGAAAGCGAAAGAGAAGTCTAATGTTTATGTTCCACCGCCTGCTTACAAGCATCCACACCCGTTCCCTCAGTCTAGGGCACGGACACATCTAGACAAGAACTTTGATAAGTTTCTTGACCTTATGAATAAGCTACATATTAAAATTCCTTTCATTGATGCTATCCTAGGAATTCCCGCCTATGGGAAGTTTCTGAAAGAGATCTTGTCAAGGAAGAGAAAGCTGGAAGACTTTGGAGAAGTGTGGATGACCTCTAGATCTTTGGAGCTCATTCAAATCATGAAAATAAACATGTCACCCAAGTTGAGAGATCCCGGTTCATTTTGCATTCATATCCAAGTTGGGGATATGACTTATGATGCACTTTGTGATCTAGGAGCTAGTGTGAGCATCATTCCTCTAGCACTTTGTGAGAAGATCGGCCTTGGAGATCCCAAGCCCGTAAAGGTGACGTTATACATGGTGGATCGTTCCATCACTCGTCTCGTTGGAATCTTAGAGGACGTTCCCCTCAAGCTAGGTAATTTATATATACCTATAGACTTTGTTGTGTTGGACATTCCCGCAGATTATCCTACTCCCATCATTTTTGGAAGACCATTTCTTGCAACATCGGGTTGCAACGTTGATTGTAAGAACGCCAACTTGTCATTCAACATTGGTGGCGATCATGTGGAGTTTGCACTTTTAGCCAACTTGTCATTCAACATTGGTGGCGATCACGTGGAATTTGCGAGAATCAAGGTCTACACCTAGTTTCGTCGTGATTGTAGGGAAAATGGAACGTTTTGGAACAAAATGGAGCCAAGGAAGCTAAGGCGTCGTTGGAGCTACATTATGGAGCATTGACGAGCTACCAGAAAGGCTCGTGAACCATGGAAATGAGATGGAAGATTAATTTTGGACCATATTAGAGAGATTTACACTCAGCTGAGATTCATCTCATATTTCCGTAACCCACCTTCACATATTCTGGAGTTCCCATCAAGGTGAAGAGGCTCACAAGAGATTGTTGAACTAAAGGAAATGGTGAAGAGGCTCACCTTGATGGGAACTCCACAATAACTGAAGGCTTGTGGGGTATCTGTTGATCCCTTCCATCCCACGGACTTGTGTCCTCAAGTCCAAGATGACTCTACTGTTGAGGTGAGCGCCATGGGATATGGACAACAACAACAACGTCCAAGAAGTGATCCGTACTCCCAAAACTACATGTCGGGAGGGCGTGATCATCCAAACTTCAGGTGGAGAGATCAACAAAACCAGCAATAGCAACCTCGCCAATGTAAGTCAGGCTCAACTGAAGAGATGCTTCATGTTTTTAACTAAACATTTTTCTTCTCATGTCCAAAGCACATAATCAAGTATAAAGAAACTTCAGAAGTAAGTTGGGCAAATCGCGGAAGTAATTACGAGGATCGAAGCTCGAACCTCAGGAAATTTGCCTTCCCAAACGGTGGTAAACCAAAAAGAGAGTGTTTGTGCAATAACTCTCAGAAGTGGGAAGCTCGTAAGCAAGAATCAAGAAATAGGGACGACTAACCAACCTTCTGTTGGTCAGCCACCCTTGCACCCTGAGGACTCCGCCCCCGCGGCTGAACACATCCCACACCCGCGGCTGCAACTACCCGCCCCCGCGGCTTACCCCACAAAAGGTGCTTTGGAAGAAGATCCCTATGTCGGTCCAAACTTTCCACCACTATATATTGAGAAGCCACCAGACCCCGATGTGACCAACGCTTCCGGCGCCATACCCGGAGCCTTGCCTGCGGCCGGGTGACCTATGTCACCTCCCCTGCGGCACCCTTAACACGCCCCGCGGTTTTACCCAAGTAAGAAAAAAAATAAAAAAAAATATTACTTTCCTTAACCTAACCCTCTCCCCGACTCACATTACCCATCTCCCATTCCTCACACCCTCTCTCACATGCACCTTACAACCGCCCCTGTTCAACCTCCACGCCCCCTCACACCACTCCTGCCCCTTGCTTCCGCAACCACCATCACCAAGCCACCACCCCTACGTCTTGGCGTCCACCACTCACCCACCTTCCATCTACATCTCCAACCTAACTCCTTCATTCTCACAAAACCCTACCCCTAACCTCCTCCACAATCACCACCACCGTCAACACCACCTTGCTCCACCCCCATCCACAAACAGAAACACCCGGGACGAACTACTTCCACCAGAACCACAGACGAAGGTATCAAAAATCGCCCATATCTAGTTCTCCCGCCCCCGCGGCCTCACAAGTCCCACCGTCCCCACGGCTTAGAATCTCAGTCCCCGCGACCTCACAGATGAAGACCCCACGACCGCGGCTCTGAAATTCCGCCTCGTGTTGCTTCAACAGAATGGTTATCTTTTCGACTCTTTTCACTGAATTCTGATCCAATTCTTGAATTTCATAGAATGAATAGAGGACGAAAGACTAAGATGAACTTTAAGGATTTACAAAGGTTGGAAATTGCGAGGGAACGGGATGTGCTTCCAACAAAATTTATGCACATCCCGACTTTGGAGATTTTGGGTATGCTTGAATGTATGCAGCAACTCCTTGACCATGTTGGGCTTGGGAAAATATTGGGAAGACATGCTGCTGTTTATCCTGACCTGGTAAGACAGTTTGTTGCTACCTTTCAATGCGAGATGGAAGACCATGTTGTGACAGGGTTGACATTCAAGTTTGAAAACAAGAAGTATCTGCTGAGTTTAGATGAGTTTTATGTTGCATTTGGGGTCACTAAGGACCCAACTGAGGAATGATGGAATGGTTCTCCTACGGGAGATTTGTATGATTTTTGGTCTGCTGCACCCATATTTGACTTTCATGCAGGTGGTGAGTACAACAACAAACTCACTCACCCTTGTCTAAGGTTGTTGTGCAAGGTGATCATGAGTGTGTTATGTGGGCATAAGGAGGACAACAAGGTTGTCCTCAAGGACCTTGACTACTTTTATACATGCATTCCGGACTATTTTGTAGTGCCGGATTGGATTCAACTTTTCTTGACCGCTTTGAAGCAGGTCCGGAAAGGTGGGCCGCGAGACATTATGAGTGGAGGGTGCATTACCCTTATCATTGGACAGTTGATGGACGTGACAGTCCTAGAGGATCCATTGGCTATCCCTTTCTTCAATAAGTATCTCATTTGGCGTTGTAAGATGTTGAAGGTGGATGGTGAGCACCACTTTTAGACATCATTCCATGACCAAATCCACGTCAGGTACTTGCCCCAGCCGCTGTCCTATGGCCTAGAGTATTGTGATTTCTACATTTGCACAAATCCGGTTATCCCGAGACCGAGGCTCATTTCTCTATTGGAGAGACATGCAGCGAACTCTAGTGCCGCCCCGACTCAATCTTATGAGCCTATTCCCTATGATGAGGAGATGCCTATTGTTGGTGGTTTGGACCCATTTCAAGAGTAGTTGATTGCTCATATGAGAGCCTTGACTACTCAGTAGGGTGACTAGCAGGCTGGTTTTGAGGCGAGAGTCACATATTTGCTCAGAGGCCACCAGGAGGAGTGGTAGACCGGCTATGAGAGGAGGGTGCATGAGCAGCACCAGGCTTGGCGTCCGGATTTGAGCACCGCATGACAGCTCAATTTGATGAGCGGCAGCATGCATGGCAGTCTGGTTTTGAGTAGAGGATGACAACTCATATTGACGAGCAGCAGCACGCTTGGCAAGATAGCTATGAGCGGACCATTGGTGACCGGATGGACGATCAGAGCCGCCGCATCACCGAGCTCTATCAACGTCAAGAGCATTTCTTCTTCCACTTTTCGTATCCTTCACATGACCCCGATGGTCCAGCCGGACCATCCCATTAGTGAGTGTCATCTTTCCTTCTCCATTTTTTATTTTTGCCTTCATATTGCACACTTTGAGGGTAAAGTGTTCTTCAAGTATGGGGGAAGGATTCTATCAGTTTGTAATTCAGTTTATTATTCAGTCAAAAAAAAAGAAAAAAATCCAAAGAAAACGAAAAAAGGCATAAAAATCCTTGGATAAACCAAAAACCTAAAAGGGCGGTTTAAGCATTAAGAAGGTAGTCCGACCAACACTAGGTTGGTGCAAAACATGGACTTGAGGGATGTGAGAAATGGTAAGATCTTCTTAGAAAAAAGAAGAGTGACAAGGGAAAAACCTGAAAGGGATCCTTGGCAAAATGAACGAAATCCGAGTGATAGGTTCTCCTTTTTTGACATTGCCGACATAAGAAGGGGAGACATAAGGAGGAGTCCGGGTAGGTAACTCTTGGAGCAATAAGGATGGTAGTTCTTTCACTTTTCTCATATCTCTTTTTGTTAGTTTTTGTTTTTCTATATAGCATGCTTCACAAATGAAGAATTATAAAGCGTCTAAGTATAGGGGAGTAAAGCGTCTAAGTATGCTGAAGGATTCTATCAGTTTCTCTATAGCATACTTCCTGAGACTTATGTTTTATATTGGTTAGATGTTTGGTTTACTCGGGATGAGTAAAGCGTCTAAATATGGGGGAGTTTGATAGGTGATGGAATCACTATCATATCTAGTATTTTTAGCATGTTATTAGAGTCTTATTAGTTGTTTTGTGCTGCTAATATGTACATCCAGCTGAAGAAGTCATAAATGAAGAATTATAAAGGTTTATCAACACTTGAAAGAGAAAGAAGATCAAAGAAGACAACCAAGGCAACATTTTGTCGTTCAGCCGCCCCCGCGGCCCTAAGTCACCACCCCCGTGGTGACAGATGCATTCGGCATCGCACCCAGTGCCTAGCCAACGCCCGAGAGCAAGGTTGTCACCGCCCCCACGGCTATCAAGACCCGCCCCACGGCGAAAAAGCCTAAAGATCAATGCTGGCACCCCCGTGCCTCTTGCCAGTGGACCTGTGAAGCTCAAGTGTCTATGTCACCGCCCCCGCGGAGATACTGAGCCGCCCATGTGGATTGAAGATAGAAGCGTCAGAAGATCAAGCGTCAGACGTTCCAAAGCATTAAATACGCCACCCCCCGCGGCACTCCCAAGCTGTTCTCGCGGCTAAGTTGAAGATGGAGTATTTTGAACTAAACCGCCCCCGCGGCTCCTAGATCCACGTCCACGGTTGTTCAACATACGACATAATTCCTGCTATTTTAACCCAACATTTATGACATTTAAGGTGGTTGTTTACACAACCCATTTATTCCCATTTAGTGTCATTTCTAGTATATATAGAGGGCCTAGGTTGATGTTAGAATCATCCTCATTTTCCCACAAAACCTCTCATTGTTAATATGTCATTTGTGTGGAGTTCTAAGTCCCCTTGCTACATTGGGTTGATTGAAGCTTCATTTAAGTTGGTTGTAGGCTCTTTTCAATAGAAGTATTATTTTGTATACATTTGTGTTTCACTTCTCCAACATCTTCTAGCTTCCTCTTGTTAGATTGGATCTCCTTGAGGAACTTCCAATAGGCGGCATACCTACAATAGCATCCATAGAAGGGACATTATTATGTAGCATACTCATGAGTTCAAGGAAATTACCAAAATTTTTATCCAATCGCGCTCTAGCTCTTGATTGAGGGAAAGGAATTGGAGGTTTGTAAGGTGGAGGAGGTACGTTAACCGGTTCCTTCTCCTTCTTCTCCTTCTCATCAACTGTCTTGGGAAATGGTTCATTGATCTTCAAACCGCTTCTAGTTGTGATAGCCATCACTTGCCCCTTAGGATTATTCTCCGTCTTTCCAAGAAGCTTTCCTAGATCTCTAGGAGCTTCTCCCGCCTTGCTAAACACTTAATTTTCCAAGGCCTTTTGAGCCTTAGAAACAGAAGTAACGGTGCTCTCCAATCCACTTAACCTTCTTATCAATTGCTCAAATATTGCCTCCATTCGATCCCTTGGAGGTTGATTCAATCACGGTGGAGGTTCTTCATGCTTCGGTGGTGGAGCTTGACTAGAAGATGTGGGCGGATTTAGCGCGCCATCTGGATTCGAGTATGAAAATCCAGGATAACTATGATTAGGGCGCCAATTGTTTCCTCTTTGAAAATTTCTACTATTGTTGAAATTCCGTGGCCCTTGATAGTATCATCTTCCCATGTAGTTAACAACTTGTTCTTGTGGTGGCAAACTAGCTTGTGTTGGTGCTTGCGTTTGTGACTTTAACAATTCCTTTAAAGCTTTAACCTCATTGTTAAGAATATCAAGTTGAGCATTATTAGTAGTAGTAGGACTTACCTCATAGACTCCGGGTCGCCGGAGTCTATCACCAACTCTCCGATGGGAATACTTCTCAATGACTAATGTTTTCTTCTCCACGAATTCTCATGCTTCATCGATTGGATGCTCAATCAAAGTACCTCCGGAAAGAGATTGAAGCTTGAATTGAGTTTCCTCATCCAAACTCTTGAAATAGATCTCTAGAAGCTCGATTTTTGGTATCCCGTGATGAGAACAATCTAGCAAAAGGTCCTTGAACCTTTCCCATGACTTGAACAAACTTTCTTTATCTTTTATCACAAAAGCATTTATTTTACCTCTCAACTCCGTAGTTTTAGATGGTGGAAAGAATTTGATGAGGAATTACGTAGTCATCTCCTCCCAAGTGTTAATCCTTCTGTAAGGTAGTCATTGCTACCAGGAGCTTTCTCCTTCAAGGAGAAGGAAAAACCTCTCAACTTATGATTATTATTCTCCAATCTTGGAGGACTCAACGTCTCCATAAGAATCTCAAAATATTGCAAGTGTTGATGTGGTGACTCCCTCTCCAATACTCCAAACTGATTTTGACGGGTCATCTAAATAACTTGAGGGCAGAGCTCGTAATCATATACGGATGGATCTCCTAGATTAACGCCCGGACAGCGTAATCTCTGAGTTGGATCCATCCTCTGTCCAAGTGTTTGTGGCTCTCCCACAATGGATCAATCCTCACCGGAAGGTGAGGTATAGCCGGTGTTGTAACGGGTGGTTGTACTTCCAATCTAGCATATTTCCTTCTCTTAAGGAGCAACTACCTCATAGTAGCTTGCATCTCATTGATCTCAGCTCGAATAGTTTCTTCTCTCTCAAGTGCAGCAGCTCTCTCTTAAGCAAGAGCATCATCTCGAAGCTTTACTTGCTCCAAAGCATTATCCAGTTCAGCTTGAATATTTTTTTCAGCTAAGGCCATCTGAGCTTCTCTTAACTTTCTTTTGTTAGTCTTTTCCGGTTCAGGATCGTATGGAACTACTTTCTTTACGGCATGAGATCTTTTCATGAACCTAAGAGAACAATCTACAAGAACACTCAAGCCAAAAAGATCTAAAGCAAAACCAAGTATCTACCCTAGACAACCAAATACCGGCTTGGTCTAAACCAAGTCCCCGGCAACGGCGCCAAAAACTTATTCGCTCCAAAACATGTGTGTATATAAAGGAATATAGTCTTAAATTTATAACAAGAATAAAAGCAATAGAGAACCCGCAATGTACGGATCAATTGTAATAAGAGCAAGTATTCCAGGGTCAATCATAGAGACTATGGTGAAATCAAGCAGTGTATCAAATCTAGATAAGAAACTTGCAAATATTAAAGCACAAAGTAAAGCAATCAGCGAAGATATATCAATCAAAAAAGAATGCAAATTCTAGAGATCATAGCATCGGGTTGTGGTTTTCGATTCAAGATTTCTAAAGATCTATGGATAAGGTTGAGGTTGCAAAGGAAAGGTGTTTAAAAGGTGGAATAGATTACGGGGGAGGTCTCACTATCCACTATCACTAAACCAAAGGTCCTATTACCGGGTAAGTCAAGGATCTAAGGAAAGGAATTACAATTCAAACCAACAACTCAACCTAAGGGAATAGAACTAACCTTTACCGGGTAAGTTTCAGGTTAACTCACAAAGGCAAGATGAAAGAACACTCAAACCTAACAAAGGATAAACCTTTGTTACCTATCACTCATCATCGTTGGAAACTAAGCAAGGGAATTACCGGGTAAGTCTCTTCCCAAGATTAGATATAAGGTTGAAAGGCTCGACAAGGCTAGGATTTGGGCAATCTATAACCTAAGCTCAAGGATATAACATAAACGGATAAACAGGAATAAATCTCGGATTGTTCTTGCTCAAATCTCGGCCAAGATTTCTGAGATCAATATGAGATCGATAACTGTGTAGGTTAAACTCAACCTTTAGGATCCAATCTAGCTTAAAGGTTCATTCCATCATCATCTATACCACAACCATCAACTAATCACCCCAGAATCGTGTGGGTTTAACAACCAACAGTCATGTTCAACTCAAAGAAGATATATAATATCAAATAAGACATAAACCGAAATATCCAAGAAAAGTGCTAAGAATACTTAGCAAATAATCTCCAAATATCAAACTGTAAGCAATAACAAAGGTTCGACCTTGTGTTAAAAATAACGAAAACAGAAACTAAGTATCTCCCTTCAAGAATACTCACAAAACCTTGTAACTAACTATGCGAATTTTCAATCACTTGATGTTGTAACCTTCCTTCGAACTCTCTACTGTCGTCTTTCTCCGTGTTCACTCTACCAAACTGCGGTAAAAACTCCTTGTGTCGGCTCTTCTAACCCTCGTTGCAGTATCTTCTTTTAATAATAAAACTAGGGTATCGACTTTGGGTTGTGGGCCGTTTTTTAGCGATATCTCGGACGAACCCGAGATAAATCTCGGACGAGATAATTCCTATCCATCCAAGATTTCTCTTCTGTTACATACTTTCTTTTGTTCCTTGCTTGCATTCCACTTGAATCCTTCTTCTGATGATCCTTGGTCTTCTTCTGTACTCCAATATACTCCAATATGATGCCATCTTGACTCCTTGTATCCTCATGCTTCCTTTTGATCCAAAATATGCCTTATTTTCTACAATTGCAACAAAATTATATGTAGATCTCCATTCTCACAAAGTTGCAAATAATATCACAATTGATATGAATATATGTCCATACATGCAAAACAAAGGGAATATCTATCTAAATGCATACCTACACTAATGTCATAATTCATGTCAACAATGGAGATGAGGATGTAACTGCAAATGGCTAAGCATGTCTTGACAACTGGCGAGGTGGATGTTTACATTGTACATGTAGTGATGGAAACACAGTTAATTTGTCATTCATTTCCAAGAGTAGGTCCATGTATTGAAGAAGAAATTGTTCATCTTCAGACTTTTAATGAAATAAATTCTTCTACGGAGGAGGAATGATTGATCAATAGAAGAAAATCGAAAGAACCCCATAAATGAAGAAAAAGATCTTGCTAATGTGGAATATGATTCCTCTTATGGAGAAAATTTAGGATCATCTGATGATTATTATGAAAGCAAATCTGATTTCAATGATGAAGAACTTGTTAGAGAGAGGAAAAGAAAAAACAAGGTATATGTTAATGCACATATGAGCACATATTTCAGCAAATAGGAATGTCATTTTGGCATGAGTTTGCTTCTCCTGAAATTTTCAAGTAAACGGTTACTAGATATGTTGTTGATCTCGGCTATTGTATTAGTTGGCGTAGGAACGACCACATGAATAAATTAGAAGCTAAATGTTTGTATGGTTGTTCCTGTAGGATATATGCATCATGGGATGGCAAAAAAGAATCATTTCTAGTTAAGACCTTGAATGATGTACACACGTGTAGTAGAGAAGACTACAAAAGCATTCAAGTGAAGTTGTCGTTCTTAGCTAAAGAGTTTATTGCACATTACATGAGGGATCCACATTGGAAATCTAAATACTTGAAGAAATTAGTTAAAGAGAACTATGGGGTTCATTTGTCCAAATTTTAATGTTATAGAGTGAAGCACGCAGCCCATAAGATTTTGTATGGTTCACTTGAAGAACATTATACGGCTTTGGGGTCTAACATTAATGAGTTGAAGAGATCTGATTCTAGGACTAAAATTGTGTTGCTCACTGATGAAAGTTCTATACACACAAGTCCGGATATATTTAAGAGAATGTACTTGTGTTTTCATGGTCTTAGACAAGGTTTTGCAAGGGGATGTAGGCCAATTTTATGTCTTGATGGTTGCTTCCTAAAGAACTTTCTTGGAGAAATTCTTTTGTCTGAAATTGGAGGGATGGAAACAACCAAATGTTTCTTGTGGCATGGGCAATTGTGGAGGCTGAAAATGATTCTTTAAGGAGCTGGTTTTTAGAGACCTTAAGGAATGACATACCAGGATTCGGTGGAGAATAGTGCACCGTTATATCATATCACCATAAGGTATAATTATTGTGATTTAAATTTATTATTTCTTTCATAAAGTCTACAATAATGAAATAAAAGCCTTCTTTCTCTGTGTAGGGTATTGTGAATGTTGTAAGAGAGCAATTCCCCTTGGTAGAGCATAGAAATTGTGCTAGGCGCGCGCGCGCACACACACACACATATATATCAATTGGAGTAAAAAACCACAAAGGGGAAGGATTGAGACATGCATTTTAGAATGCAACAAGAGCTTATACAAATGCAGATTTCGATCGTGCACTAGTAGAGATGAGTGTTTTAAGTGCCAAGGTGAGGACCATGAGCAAAACAGAGGTGATTGTTAGAATATTGTAGAGACATTCAATGGGTATATTATGCAAGCAAGATTCGAGCCTCTTATTGACATGATGGAAGGTATAAGAATGCTTTTCATGGAAAGGATATTCACTAATATAATGAAAATGAATGACAACAAATATTCTGTTTTCCCAAGGATAAGGAAGATTTTGAACAAGGAAACAAAGTCTGCTAGGAATTGTGATGCTACTCGAGCTGACACCTTTGAGTTTCAACTTGTACATGGAACAGATGTGTTAAGTGTGAACTTAGTAGAGAGAACTTGTACATGTAGGGTATGGGATTTGTTTGGGGTTCTGAAGTTACCAATTGACAATTATGTGCTTGATTGGTTCAAAAAGGATAAGTATGCATTGGCTTCTAGATGCTCTATCAAAGATGTCAACGGCCAACAACATTGGAAGCAAGTGGCTTATTCATTACTTCCCCCACAAATCAAAATTGGTGTTGAAAGGCCTAAGAAAAACAGAAAAAGAGAGAGACTTGACAAGTCTAAAAGCTAACAAAACATGGAATAAGTATGGCATGTCAAACCTGTAAAAGCATAGGTCATAACAAGAGAACTTGTCCCACAAGAGGTTTTGTTTTAACATCAAATCCTACTAAGCAACCAATATATCTTCGACAAAAGTTGTATATGTGTTTATCATCTCAATATTCCTATTTTCATAGCATTTTATTTGTATTTTTTAGGTGAGACCTAGGGGGAGGCCTAAAAAGGACAAAAACTCCCAACATAGGCCATCTAGGCCAAGAGGTAGGCCTAGGAAGGGTTCTAACCCAATTATGTCCATGAATGAAAGACGTCCTTCAAGGATCGGTGTTTATTTTGATCCAAGAAGCTCAGACATTCATATAAATGCGAGTAATCTATTTTTGAATCCATTATCTACTAGCTCAAGATTTTTGCTTTTACTAAAGTTATTTAATTCTTATTGAAATTGAAATTGCAGCCTAGACAGCTTGGGGCATGTGTTATCACTACTAATCAAGATGCACCAATTATTTTGCCTTCTCAACCATGAAGTCCTCAAGCTTTGGAGTAGTCCTTTTTTGTTACCTACATGATCTCATATTAGCAAACTTGATGTAATAAGTGAATTTCTAGTCATAAGTTTCAGCTTATGAATATTTTGTCAATTACTAGTTTGTAAGCAAAGCTTGCTGTCTAAACTAACCTAATGTCATGGCTTAATTTTGTCAATTTTCACATGTTTATTAAGCACATTAGCTTTTTGTCATGACTTAGTTTTAAGTAGAAAAGAATGAGCACTTGGGAGATTCATAGTTTGATGTCACCACTTACTATCATATATGTTCAGCTCGTTGTCATGGCTTAACTTTAAGCAAAAAAGGATAACAAAATTGGTATTCATAGTTTGATGTCATCACTTGCTGTCATAACTGTTTAGCTTGCTGCAATGGCTAGATTTTAAGCAAAAAAGATGATAAAACTGATATTCATAGTTTAAAATCACCATTTGCTGTCAAAACATGATAATTTACTCTCATGGCTTCATTTTAAGAGAAAAAAAAAGATGACAAAGTTGTATATAGTAGGCAACTCATAGTTGTTGTCAATTAACAAAGAAGATGGAGGCGAAGTTAGCATAGTTGCTGTCAATTAGCAAAAAAAGTTGACAAAGAAAATGAAGGCAATTCATAGTTGTTGTCAATTACCATAATTTACTGTCATGGAAAAACTGTATACAGTAGGCAATTCATAATTTATTGTCATGGCTTGATTTTAAAGTCACCACTTGCTATCAATTAACAAAGAAGATAAAGGCAATTCATAGTTGCTGTCAATTAACATATTTGTTGTCAATTAGCAAAAAATGAAGGCATTTCATAGTTGTTGTCAATTAACAAACTGATATTCATAGTTTAAGGCAATTCATAGTTGGTGTCAAGACAATTCATAATTTACTGTCAAATAACAATGTGAAGTAAATTGGAAAACTAGGAGAACCTTGTTCTATATTTTTTTTTTGATCAAGAAGGTAAGAGGCTCGATTACACCAAACATACTTGGTGTGTCGAGAGGCCGACAACCGGAAAACGGGCAAACCGTCATGCAAATACAAAAACCTAAAACGGAAACAATACAATCACCGCAAGCAAAGACCGAAAAAAGCGAGAAAGATCCAAAAAACAGAACAATTACTCCTTGGGAGAAGACGTGGAACACTCGAGGCTAGCAAAACATGGAGAGGGCACGGGCTAGATAAACTGGCGCGGTGTCTCGCCGCCGGGAAGCAAGATGGTAGAAACCTTTTTAACGGGATGTCATACCTCCTACGGAAATGTGGATCCCACGACGTTTCCCCCACCTAGATGGGGGATCTTCGGAGACCTCGAACACAACCATGATCACAATCAACACGATCAACGGGGCATGTGACTACGGCATCTTCCAAGACAATCGTTTAGACCACACTCGAGAAACATCTTCAAAGAGGAAAGTCGTCCCAGAATTTTTGGAAGGATGAAATCTGGATTCCAAAAGCTCGGAATAATTTATTTATTTTAAAAACTAACTTTTTCTTGCTGATTCATAACATTAATGTTGGAGGGTAATTTGCTTAGTTCATTCAATTTTGGGATGAAGGATTGTATAGTTAGTCAATATAATTTTGGGATGAAGGATTGTAATACGATTCAGTATCATAGAAAAAATGCCTATGGATCAAATTACTAGTGGTCTTATGAGCTTTAACATGGGCGTACATACAATTTTGAACTTTGCTTAATTCATTCAATTTGTTGTTGGGTTTTTTTTCCTTTGATCCTTTGAGTCTTCATCAGTTTGTCTATCATACAAACTATTTTTTTCCTTTCCTCTACGGGTTTCATATTTAGATTTCTATTTTTTTGCCAGCGGCGGATATAGAAAATGTGTTGTGGATACCAATTGTATAAAGACCTAGGTAGCTCGATACACAGAGAGCCCATTTTCTCAAGAATAAAAGTACAGATCAACGATTCATAAGTAGGCTTATTCTTATTCTTGCTAGGTATTTTATGAATCAAAATGAGCAGGAAAGATTCACCCCTACTAACTGTTTTCTGAAATCTTCATTATGCATACAATATATTTTACCAATACTCAGTCCTAATTGACTTTGAGATTTCAAAGGGTTATCAAGCAAGGGGACAAAACAAACATCCATATTGCACAAAAGATCAATAGCAAAGATCTCATAAACCAAACGGATGGCGAGAGAGTACTTGATTCGTGTCTCTTGAAGTCTAATTTTCCCCACGGTTCCCTTTTTGTCTACTTCATCTTTCGAACTCAATACCGATCAAAACTACGGCTTTCCCTTTTTTGCGAAGAACATAGTCTTGGTTGTGAAATTTGTTCTTTTGGGAATATGGGTTGTACAAGCAAACCATTCCAGATTCCCGTTTTTCGTAGAGAAGATTCTCAAAAGATAATAGGTTAGTTGTTCGAGCAATGAGGAGGAGCCACCATTCCGGGTTTATCAGCGCCGCTGAGGTTGACTCCGATGTAGAGAAAGACAGCTTCAAGAAACCCGAAGAGGGAAACGAAGGGCTTCGGAGCGATAACGGGATGAGTCTCCTTCTTCCCTGCCGCCGCCGGCTAGAGGTTTTATACGAATTCTTCTTCCTTTTCTGTTTGACAGTGGATCTATCGAAAAGATGCTTTCCATGACTAGAAGATTGAAGCTTAGGATTTGTGGTGAGGAGAGTTTTTCACAGATGAAAGAGAGCACAAACGAGGAAGATGAAGCTCTCAGATCTGAGAATCGAAGATTTCAGTGTTTTAGGGTTTCATTTTGGTGGCGGCAGCTCCAAAGGCTTATTAAGCACGTAAGGCGCGTTCTCTGGCATAAAGGAGGTTTTTCGGGAGTCTAGAGACTTTGTATGATTGGCATAAAGGAGGTTCTCTGGGCATAAAGGTTCTCCGATCTGAGAGTCTAGAGACTCTCAGATCGGAGAACCTTGTTCTATGATTGGCGTTTTTTTAACTGTATCTTCCATTTATAAATATCTTTTTCCTAAAATGTAATGATTCAGCATTGTACTTATGACGATGGTCAGGAAATTTTCGTTTAGTTAATTTTTGGGTCTTGCGTTTTTGTAGTATACTTGTTGACGAAATAAATCGGCATTATTATGACAATTCTTTGGCTCTCGCTGATGCTGGAATGTTGAAACTCTGGCTCTCACTGTTGTACTTATGACGATGGTTAGGAACTAGGTCAGCATGCGTCGATGTTGAAACCCTGGCTCTCGCTGATGCTAGAATTCCGATGCATGATTTGGTTACGTCTTGTAGTGTTGGATACCTTAATACCACTCCACTTCTTGGTAATTACAAAACTATACCATGAAACATTCTTTTTAAAGTTAAATATATTAGTAAACTTGGAATTTGTTTCTTTGGTCATATTTAAACTATGTAGAAGACAGTGCGAGAGGCCCAGATCTAACAATCGGATTTTTCAAAGTTAAATATATTAGTAAACTAGAGATAGAGTGAGTTAGTGATATATAAGATATCAAATCAATGTAGGTACATTAGAATGAAATTGTTGCTCTTTATCTAATCAATCGGTTGTGGTTGATTTTGTTCTTTGAAAGAAAACATAATTTATTATTGTGGTAGGCTGGTTAAAACGCTTGCTGTCAAACACAGTTGAACAATTCAACTTGTTGTCATACAAAAAAATAACTCATAATGGTGTCATAGTTTTTGTCACACTTGCAATATCAAAGAAACATCAAATTGAATAATACACTCTTCTTTCATTCCAAAAGGCAAACATACTACATTATAGTTCTTAATTCACTCATTCTTAGAGTTACACATCATATAAATACCTCTTACAATTACAAATCCACGGGACAAAGCATAATATTATTATCATTTTCTCTTTATACTTGTGTGCAAGATATCGAGCTTTCAACATTGCATTATCCTCCATCAACCTTTTCAATTCAACACCCATGAGCAATTTCTTTTCCTTCAATTTCGCAACCTTCAACTCTAACCTCTCTTTATCTTCTTGTGCATTAGAAACCATTTTTTTTTGTAGAGGTCTTCATCCTTCTTCACCTCCCTAGTTGGAAACACCGTAGCCTCTCTTTTTTTTTGAGCAAGAAAGATAACCATAATCTCACTTAACCTTTTGTCAATCAATTCAAAAAATGTGCAGACTTTTTCCTGTAAAATGCATTTTTGCCATTAAACTTACATTCTAAAAAATCCTTTAAATAACAAACACATGATTTTAAATTAAAATTACAACACGCCCAAGTCACATATCTGTACACCTACTTTCAAAAAGAACAACGATAGAACCACTTCCCTTGATTCACACTATCCTTGTGAACCGTCAACACTATCGCTGGTAAATTGTGGTACGAGAAAACCACTTCATCTATTCGAGCCTCATAAACTCGTGTTTTACATGACCGAGCACTCATCTTCTCAAACATATGACAAATAGGATACCTAGGGATGTAAATCAATTCGAAAGTAGAAAGAAAACTGAGAATAAGGTTCAATTTGCTATTGTCTTTTAAAAGCGAATTGAGTTTGAGATTGAAGGAAAAGGCTAGGGTTCATATACAAAAGGGGGCAAACTGAGAAAGAAGATCAGGGTAAAGTGAAACATCTTTGGGTAAAGTGAAACATCTTTGTTTATTAGAATGTTTTTTATTTTATTTTATAAATTCTTATTGGCATTTTAATTTATTTTAATTTGTTTTTTTCCACATTTAAAAAACATTAGATCAGTCCATATGTTAACGAGAAGCCCAAATATGCTATAAACTGCAACAACTCCAAAGAACTGCAACAACTCCAAAGTTTGTGTTCTTTGACACAATTTAACCCCAAAGTTTATAAACTGCAACAACTCCAAAGTTTGTGTTCTTTGACACAATTTAACCCCAAAGTTTGTGTTCTTTAACGCAATTTTTACAAATTTATGTAACTGCCGGCAACCTTTGCAAAGGTTGTGTTTATAGCATTTTTACCAACTATAAAACAAAAAAATAAGACAAAGCAAATACAAGCATTTATTTAGTTTGAATTTTTTATTGGTTATAGAATCAATGATTTTTTTTAACCAACACAACATTTTTGTGAGATTTAGTATCCAATCCAAAGAAAAATACAAGATTGCTGACGGTGACATATGAACTTCAAACAAATGAGCTTAATTTAGCAGAACATTCAGCGAAATTTGTATAAATCGACCCTAAGAATGTGATCCAAAGAGAAACAAATGAGCTTTAAACATGGAAAAATGGAAACATGGAACAAAATCTTTGAACTCATAGGCAAAATATCAGAGGTTGAAAAATGGTTCAGGAATCTCAACAAAACGTCCAAAAACAATAGTCAAACTGCATAGGATGACAATTGTAGAACAAGACCTAAACTGGCCATGACAAGCACAATAAACTTCACTATGTTTGCATTCCCTAACAATCTGTTGGAGCTCTTACTTCTTCTTGGCAGCATCTCCAGCCTTGGTCTACAACAAGGCAAGACACAAATTTTTAAGGTAAAATTCAAGTGTCAAAGTAGAAGAAAAGACCACAAGGCAAATATTGATACCTTCTTGACACCGCGGACTTTCTTGGCCCTATTCTTCCTTTCTTTCATCTGTTTCCTTGATTTCTCAATCTTGGTGTCCAACCCATTCTGTTTACCAAAGATCATAAGCAAGTGTCATGAAAATGACCTACAACTACAAGTTTAGCAGTTCTTAATAAAGCAAAATGTGTGCAGACTTTTAATCAACATTGTAATGACACAAACCTAAATCCTTACTAGCAATTATTTCAATTACTATAATACAGAAGTTAAATAACTGGCCACAAGGAACAAACTACACCTAAGAATCGTCCAACTTATGAATAAAGTAAATAATCATAAGGATATCAAAATAAACACTAAACTCTACAGAATAATAGAAATTCCACATTAAATCAAAGGGACAACAAACATGATTTTTGCCCCAACTATGATCTTTGTTCGGAGAAGTAATAACATAGTTCTTAAAGCTCAAGACCTTACTGATTTCAATATTAAATTGTCTTCCTACCCTAACAGGAATGCTAGAGTTCTATTTTGTCCAATACAATACTTAGAATGACATAATAACGTACAAAATAACACTAGTTTGCACTATATTAGTATATCAAGCAATCATTCAGTTAATCCAGCAATCAAATAGGATTACAGTAGTAAAAGCATGGTAGCACCTACCCTGATAAGCCTGTATTTTGGCTCGTATTTCTTGGCATTATCAACTGAATCGTAAATAAGACCGAAACCAGTAGACTTGCCACCTCCAAAATGGGTCCTGAATTTGAACACAAAGATAGAGTTCTTGTCCTTGACCTCGTACATACCCGCCAATTTCTCCTTGAGCTCGGCCTTGAGATTAAAAATCAAAGCAAACGTAAGCAAAACAATACATCAATCGCGAGTGTACATATTGCATGATAACAGAACGTTATGTTTAAATCCAAAAGATTAAACCTTGGAAACATTGGCCCTTCCTGGGTGAAGGACATCAATGACGAACTGCTTCCTGGAGAGAAGCCTGTTGGTCATGAACTTCCGGGTCCTAATCGTGACTGCCGACATTTTAGCTGAAGGAAAACAGAAGAGTTTAACCAACGGAGAAAGAGAAAATTCGATTTCAGATGAACAAAATCGAAGTAAGATGATACCTTCGTTCTACGAAGGTTGTGCTCTTCAGCGGCGTCTAGGGTTTTAGAAGTCTGGTAGGAGAAGTTCTCGAATGTGAAGATGAAAGGCTTATAAGTGTTCCAAAAAAAAGTCAATTATGGGCCGGACCAGTAAAACGGCCCATTAAAAGGCCCATTCCCATTAAACCGGCCCATGTTTTGTGATGATTTCAGTCAAGATCGCAATAGAACTCCTTTTGGACTGCAGATTTCAAACACGAGTTAACACTTTATACCCACCACGTAACACATCGGTACTAAGTAAGGTACTATTGAAAGCTAGTTCAAAGAGATATAAGATAAGATGATTAAGCATAACGTAAGAACCTCAACAAGAGATTACACTTAAATAAGAAGGCAATATGGTTCAAACGGGAAGAAAGATATCAATAAAAGAACCTTAACAAGTGATTCCACTTAAATAAGGCAATGTGTACATCCAAATAAATGGAGGTTGTTGAATCAAGCCTTCTTTCACCATTTGATTTTGCTTTTTTTTTTTTTTTTTCAGGATCAAACTGAAATACCAAGTCTGAACAAGAATTCCATAAATCGGATCATCATATAATTGATTTCTTCAAGGGCTTGAGTATTAACAATACTCTCTTATTCTGGTTTCTCCTCGTTCATGTTGATTTTGAATTGTATGTTTCTCGTTGCACCCCATGAGGCGAAAATAGCTATGGTTGTCTTTTAACTCTTTACACCAACAAAACTCTCGGGCTAAACCCGTTTCTTACCAACTTTACAAACATGGTTGAACTAATTTTCAATTCTACCATTTATTGTCTAAATATACGTACTAATTATGAACGGTCTCCTATTGTTCCCACAATATCCCTAAACCGGATGGCATGCCACGCGAATTCTACCAAAAATATTGGCACATTGTGGGAAACGACATAACAAAAGCAATTAAAAATTTCTATAGAAGTGATAAAATGCTAAAACAAATAAACCACACTTTCATAACCCTCATCCCTAAACCGGATGATCCGACAACAAACCATTTCAGGCCTATTAGTTTGTGCTTAACTACACATAAAATCATAGAAAAATTTGTAACAAACAGAAGGAATCTATAATACCAAAACTAATACACCCACTACAAGGTGCCTTTGTAGCAAACCGATCAATCCATGACAATATTTTCATTGCACACGAGATTTTCCACTCCTTTAAATCAAAAAAAGACAAGGAAGAATGGGTGACCATCAAACTTTATATGAAAAAGACCTATGACCAAGTTGAGTGGAACTCTATCCTTCGAATTCTCGAAAAATTCGGTTTTTGTCAAAAATTTGTGGGATGGATTAAGGAATGTTTATCCATCGTTTATTTTTCTATCATTGTTAACAATGGTCCCACTGAGCAATTCTTTCCTGAAAAAGAACTTAGACAAGGTGACCCCTTATCGTCATACCTCTTCATCCTTGAGGCTGAAATCCTAATACAAATGCTACAAGATGATTGCAATAACTATGATAACCATATTGGTTTCCCTATCTGTAGACAATGAACCCCTATCTTTTCTTATCTTTTGTTGATGACATGATCATCTTTGCTAAGGCAAACCTAGCCTCATGTCAAAGAACAAAACAGATCTTGGAAATGTACTGCTCAATATCAAGACAAAAAATTAAGGGGAATTCCAGTTGGTACTCTTGTGGTATGAGGTATTCCGGTTTTACCCAACAATTTTTTAAGTTGTGTTTATGCCCTTTAGTTTTGAGTTTTTCCTAAATTTTCCCAATTCCGTCCCACCCTCTAACCTTGTTCCGTTAGTTTACGGTACAAAAATAAAATAAAGAAAGGTAAAGTTATTTTCAATCTTTTATCTCTAGCCCTATTTTATTCCATCCAAATAGATGAATGTTCAAATCTCCTCCATTCCTTGGTAAAAAAAAGCAACTTAGATTGACCTTACTCTTCTACTTTGTCCAAGTTTATGCTCAAATGACTAAAACCAATAGTCAACTTTAGTAGGCTGAGAGTCGAGAGAGAATTTTGAAGATGAACACCAATATCACAGCGTCGGTGAAGCCAGAGTACCTTATAATCGGTCGGAATCCGCGTTTCACTATGGTCGTTTGTAACTTCAACGTCCTCGATTAACTCTGTTTCACCACCATTACCGACATCTCCTTTATTGTTGTTAAGTGTTACATTTTCGGTCTTTGTATTTCTAAATTTATTTTTGTTTCTAGGTATTAAGTGGGGGGATTAGAGGACTATTGAAAATGACCATAAGATTGATTGGATTGGTGTGAAGGTTCATATATGCTCGTACGTTGTAACTAGATTTTAACTCGTAGCCCCAATTGTTTTCTTCCATTTGAAGCTTTATACAAGACCTTGCAACCTTATGAGAAAATGTAGATTTGAAGAGTACCTTTATGAGGAAATGACGAATTAAGGCTGAACATGGTACTTCATTTTGGGAAGATGGGTTTTACGGTGTTCTTGTGAAGGTAGATTAGACTATGGCGGGTGGCTTAGGTGTGTTGGAGAAGAAGACGAGAGAAAGAAGAGAAGTTGCAGGGAATGCGTTTTACACTAGCTATCATTTTTGGGTTTTCTCATATGTGAAATTTTTGTGGTGTTCATACAATATGTTGAGAATGTGATTAGATAATTGGATAAATCCAGAACATGAACACTAACAAAGATGTCTGAATGAAAGAAAAAACTACAAAAGACTCAAAAGTTACACATTTCAATCAAATGGAGAGGCTGATTTTCGAACGAGATCGATTTGGTTCGCGAGTGTTTTTTGAGAGAGGTTGTGTTCTTCGAGAGAGATACAAATTTGTAAATGTGTTTTCATTTAATTTTTTTTGATTGCCTTTTAGTTTATTTTCTTCTTTTACTTTTTTTAATGTATTGTAAACTTGTAAGAGCCTAGTTGTTGAGTTGTTAAGAGTGTGTGCCGAGGACCTAGAATGTGCCTAGACCGCCCCTGCATGACCTAGAGTTCGCCCCTGCGGTTTGCCTGGGCCGCACCTGCACCTTACAGGGTCCGCCCCTGCGGCTCTGTGTGGCTGCAACCGTCTTTGTGGACCCTTTGACCCGTGCTTTACCCTTTTCCTTCCTTTATAAGCTTCTTCTCTTTCCTACCTGATGAGGGTTCTTCATTGCAGCTCCATCTCTCTCCCTACGTTCATCTTCTCCTCTCTTATTCCTTTGGATCCCTTCTTGATCTTCCTTGAAGTTTTGTTGAGTTTATGAGAGTTGTGGATGGCTTTGCTTGTGGATGTTGATGTGTGTTGCTGTTGTGCCTTGTAAGCCAACTTGAGGTTGTTGTGGTGCTTTGTTTGATCTCTTGGAGAGCTCAGCTGATGAGTCTCATGGCTTCTTCTCTTTCTTTCTTCATATTTTCATCTTTTCTTCTCTTCTCTTAGTCTACCTTAGATTCCCTTAGGTTTGGATCTTGTTCCAGCCATGTTTGGCATATGTTGATGTATATATATGTGTGTTTCTATATGTATATGTTTGGGATGAGGAATCGAGAGAAATAGTGAAGAAGGGGCTGAATTGGTGTCCCCTGTTGTCCAGCCGCCCCTGCGCCGGCCAATGTCCGCCCCAATGCCTCCTAGAGCAACCTCTACGGCCACCTGCACTCCAACCTTGTGTTGGCCTTGCTCAGCAGGTGTGTGTTGCTTCTAGGCTTGCTTTAGGATGTCTTTGTTCCCTCCTTTCCTAGTGTGAGTGTATAGGATCATGCTAGGTGTATGAGAATGTGAGGTGATGATGTTATGATCGATATATGCCTTGTACGGATTTAAGGACTTATGTTGATGTTGGTTGAGGTTTGGTTGAGGACGATCCTATGGATCCCTTGGGTCTAGGTGTGACCCCTTTGATTGATAGGAGATTTACATATCTATATGCCTTGTTATTAGGCAGTGCCCCTCTCAGGAGTGGAGGTTGATCATGGTTGATCTTTGTACGAGGTTGAGGTAAGTCCGTAGGACTTACTTAGCTACCATCCTTATATTGAGTGTTTTCATGAGTGGTGTGTGCGTTATATGTTTGCTATGATAACATGAGATGTCATTATTACGACCTATGTTTTATTGATTGCCCCGTATGCGTGGTTGTGATAACCTTTCCCTTTCATCCCTCCGTGGAGTCTGGGAGGTTCTCTGACGTTAGGCCAGACTGACTTTAAAGGAAGGGCGCAATCCACTCCCATAGGGTACACGAATTGTGTGACCGATACTAGTACAACTGACTATCAGGCTCAAAGGCGAGGATGCATCGGTCCCCGTGTCACATACTTCTATTTATCTATATATACACGATTTGAGTGAATGACTATGATATAAAGATGATAAAATAGGTAAATGTGTGATAGCATATTGATGTGTTTATCTTTCATGATTGTGCTTGTGCTTATGCATTACTCTATATATGTATGGATAACTAATAATTTTATACCATGTTGTAGATGCCTTATAGGATAGGCGTGCTGCTGAGTGATCTAGCAGAGTGACAGGCCAAAGACCTCTCGTACATAGGATGGTTGTGGTCTTTTGGGGTTGTATATGTTTCATTCCTGCATGAGGATGATCTTTTGTTACCTCCTATGTGAGGATATTGTTTTTTATAATAGGCTATGATATTGTTACCTTTTGGTTGTAAAGTTTATATAGTTTTATGCATTTGTTTTATATATGTCAGTGTCATGTTGTAAGGTCCAGTGAACTTGTTGTCAAGCTAGGGTCAGGATCCACTGTGAGATCCTACCCCAATGTGACACTCCGAGTCCCGCGGATTCGGGGTGTTACAGAGTTGGTATTAGAGCCTTAGGTTGACAACAATGGCACTTGCTACCTGCAATGAGGTTTGATAGGTAAAATAAACAGAATCCGAAAGGGGCTTAACGTTTTCAAAGTGTTTTTTGTTTTAAGTGTGTGAAGAACCGTTAGGTGAATATAAAGGATATAAATACTATAGAAGGGGGAGGGTTGAATAGAGTATGAGAAATATTGCAAAGCCAATCCCAAGGCCTTGAAATCAATTTCAAGGGTCTTGATGTCGATCTCAGTTCGTTGTGAAACTTTGATTCCAAGGGCTTTGAACCAACTTTTAAGGGCCTTGACTTTGAACTCCTGCAAAACAAAGTTAGTCACAATAAACAAGATATAGTGCGGAATGTAAAATATCGACACAAGGATATGTTTATGAAGTTCGGCTCTAAATAGCCTACTCTCCGTCCCATGGTATAGCCTTAGAATCTAACTATCTATTATCAGCTTCAAAGATTCCTAGATACAAAGTAGAAGAAATCCCCTTCTTCTCTCACTGTAGCCAAAGCTACGAGCTAGCTCCAACTCTTCACTTTGCTATAATAGCCTAGTTACTTTGCAGAGTAACACACACTCGAGTATAACACTCTTTAGATATGCCAATGGAGCTCTTGAGTTTTATCTCTCCCTAGGGGATAAAGCTTTTTTGAAAGAGAAAGAAAAACTATTTATCGAATGAAGATAACTTTGGATCGCTTGAAGACTATGGATGTGTCTGTGCAGGCTTGTGTATCTTTGTTCTTCAAATTCCATCTTCATATATAGTCTTCTATGGAAAGGTCTTCTAGCCGTTGGAGAGATGACCGTTCGAAGATGATTCTTCTTCTCCATGAAGATCGCTTCCTGTTTGAGATGAGATAGACGTTGTAGATCTTCATCTCCTGATAACATGTTGATCTATTGGCTTCTCAATCTTCAAATACAGATGAGAGAATCTTCTTGCTTTTCGGTTAAGGATCTTTGTAAGATCTTCTTTTTTGGTCGGTTGAGATTTTCACTTGATCATATCTTCTCAAATCTTCTTGTTTGAGAAAATCTCTCATGGAAGATCTTCTTTGTGATTTGAAATCTTTTCGTTGTGCAGCTTTGTCTTCCTTGTTTCTTTGGAATTTACTTCAAGGCTTTTGAGATCTTTTCGTTGTGCATCCTTGTCTTCCTTGTGCCCTTGAAATCCATTTCAAGGCCTTTGAAATATTTGTCAAAACCTGCACTTAATCCAAACCAACCAAGCATCTCGAAATATAATAATTCATTGGTTAGTGTATGAAACTACTTCATTGGTTAGTGTATGAAACTACTTCATTTGTGTTTAAGTCTTCCATCAGCAACACCTGTAAAACCTTTACAATCAAGGTGGAGTTTTCAATCTCCCCCTTGATGGAAGATAAAACAAATGTTTTTCGTACTTGTATTTTGGTAGTTTAGCAATGCATATATATGAATATCAAAACCTAAAATGCAGAATGCAGAATATCGAATGTCGGATCACATTCATTTCTCCCCCTTTGTCTTTCAACAAGGGAGAAAAATAATTAAAGCACGAGAGTTTTAAAACATTACAAACCCAAGAGTATTTCTACAAAAACCATAAAAAAGGAATTAAGTTTTTTTTAAGATATTAATATCAAGGGCCCTGACAGTCAGGACATCCGGAGAGCTTCAGTTTTATTTGTACCATCTGGATGAACTTCCTTTCCCATAATGCTCCTTCAAGCACATTTCCCTCCACCGATTTCGAGCATGAGTAAGGTCGAGTTCTTTGTAAGAAAGATCTGTTCACCTCTGATCAGAATTTTTGTCATACTTTTTGACAACTCCAAATTTTTTTCAATAGTTAGAATGTCTGGATCCTCTGATGAAGGTTGGTGAATAGGATTATCTTTGATGATCTTATGGCATTGTGTCATGACCTTTTCAGCATCCTTCGTGGTAGCTTGTCCATCTTCTTCTAATAAAGGCTTGATGCTACTGGCAATTGTAAGAGATAAAGCATTGACATGAAAATTTTGATAAATTTTATGGTTCATAATACCCAGCAAATCCTGTGTTTCATCCAATCGGTGAGTCATATTTGCTCGAAAGAATACAAGATCTGATCTCACAGAGTCTATTCCTCTTTCAACAGTTTCCAGACGCTGAACAGTAGTAAAATTCCATGCGGGTTGCTCCTTTAACACCCATACTTTTCTAACATCAACCTGCATATTCTGAATTCCTATAGTTTCAAAGAATTCTTCATCTAATCCTCCATAAACAATATGCTGCACCTCATCAGAATATTCAATAGAGAAATGCCGAAAGATTGTTGGAAGCAGATTTCCATATGGCAGGTGACTATCACTTGGAGAATTTATGTAACATTCGAAATTTTTATTCTGGGTATCGAGGCGTTTCCGAGTTTCCCACATCAGCAGCCTAGTTTTCCCGCAGGCACGTGTGCTGAGTACCGGGATTTATTCCCAAAAATCCCGCGTTGACCCCTCGTTCCCCTTATTCCGCTTTTGACCTTTCATTTCCAACTGAGGTGACAAGGGGCCAGCTGACCCCTTAGTTCCCTCCCACCTTTTCAGCCTTGTTGGATTCTCTCTCTCTCCTCTTCCAGTTTTCTCTCATGGTAGTCCACTCTTGCTCTCTACTCTCTTGTGCTCTTCTTCTCTTCCCTTGGATTTCCTTGTGGATGAGCTGCAGTGAAGAAGGATCTCAGTGGTTGGTAAGTCTTTCCCTTCTTTCCCCTTCTCTTTCCTTGCTGAACAACCTTCCATTCCCCCCCTTCATCCATTGCCATGGATGGAGCTTTTGAGGAATCTTTTTCTTGATCCTTTGCATGCATGGGTTCTTAGCTCGATTAGGTCATGAGGGAGAGCCTATATACAGTGGATGATGTTTGAAGAAGACCCAACAAGAGAAGGAGGCCATTGAAGATCAAGATCCACAGTCGAAGACGAAGAAGACTTTGTTTCTGGAGTTCTCCCGCGGGGGCGGCATCAGGCGCCACGGGGGCGGATCTTAGCCAGCCGCGGGGGCGACGAGAAGCGCCGCGGGGGCGGCATCAGGATTGCTGTGCGCCGCGGGGGCGGCTACTGGCGCCGCGGGGGCCGTGACCTTCAGCACGCAGTCGCGCCTTTTGTTTCCGCGGTTGCGTTTCTTCAACAGTAGACTCTTCTTCTCCCTTCTTCTTCGTTCCTTCCTTAGTTGTGAGATTGTTTCATGTTAGTATCATGCCTAGGATGGACCTAGGGTAGTTGTGAATGCCACCTAGTGGTTAAGAACCTAGGAGCCCTTAAGGCTCGATGTAGTTGATGGCTTGGAGTTTGTTGAGCATGATGGACCTTCTAGGCTAGCTTGTTCCTTCTTGAATGTGGTTTAGGTTCTTGTGAGGCTATAGGCTGTTGTGATTTTCTTTTACATGTTGAGAGTGTTGTGAGTATCTTGGATCCTAGGATGCATTCCTAGCTTGAGGATTAGGTGATCTTGCTTAGATCACTATAGTGAAGTCTAAGACTTCTTGAGCGTGAGCATGTGTTGATACGTATATTCTTGTGAGCAGGTTGTGGGCTTCTTCCCAAGGGAAGCTAGAGTGCTGTGAGTTAAGAGTTGAGGCGAGGTAAGTCTGCGGACTTACTTAGCTTGTATTCTTTGTATTAGCGTTAATGTGTGTTGGGTGGTGTGTGTTTATTATTTATTGTTTATAACAACTAAACCGGAAATAGGACCTTTATATTGTTTGGCCCAAGTGTATGATAACGGGCGGTGACATCACTACCTAGCTCTTGCGAGAGCTAAGAGGTTCTCGGCGACTAGCCCGTGCTGGTTAGACGGTCGGAGGCATCCGAACCGTTCCATTGCCGGAAGAAGGGACCGAGGCGAGTTTCGGGAGATTCTCGTGTCACAAAAGAAGTTGAATTAGAACGGAATATGACTTAATAATAATAAAGATAATAAACCGGATTTGTGTGCTTTTGAGCATGTTGTGTGACTATGTTGAGTTATTTGTGTTTGTGCCTTTCCCTTTAATTCTAATGCTTCGAATGTGAGCTAACGGTTTTATACCGAATGTTGTAGTTTTCCTTGCAGGTTAGGCATGCTCCGAGAGATCCGGAAGGGTGGGCAGCCGGGGTCCTTACATTTTAGGAAGGGTTTTGAGTTGGAGTTGTCTTGTGTTTTGTCTTTCGGTTATTATGTTTCGTGTGCCGCTTGTAGGCGTTTGGTTTGAGTTGTACCTCGGCTGAAGTTTGTTGTTGTATTCTTTCGGGTTTCTTATCATTTGCATTAAAATTGATTTACGATTTTGCCTTTATATGTGCCATGTTGGAAAGGTCCGGTGAAATTGTTGTCAAGCTAAGGGTCGGGACCCATTGTGAGGTCTCGCCCGTAGCTTCCCGATATCCCGCGGATTCGGGGTGTTACAAAGTGGTATCAAAGCCCTAGGTTGACAACAATGGCACTCGCAATCTTCTAAAGGCCGAATAAGGAATAAACAGAACCCCACGGGTTCTGAGTTTTCGTTTTCAAAATTCACATGCATGAGTCGGGGTAGAATGTACGGACCACCACTTCTTCCGCGGATCTCGGAAGCTTAGTTTATTGGACTTGGTATATATATGTATATATATAGATATGGATATGAGGTTTGTAGTTATGCATGATGGAATTGATGTGTATCTTTGTGGATTGTAGTTGCATGATGGACATGATTTATGTGTATAGTTGTATGTGTGGACTATTATATGTTTTAGACTTTGTATTGATATGATGGCATGTTGGATGTGTATGATACTAGAGATATGGACATAGGATTTATATAGTTATGTATATGTAGAGTTATACATATAGTAGTATGTGGAGCTATGGGACCTTTGAGCTAAGATGATGATACGATATCATCACCTTTAAGGCTATGATGTAGCTTATGACGACGTTCATAAGTAGTAGAAGACACTCAAGTATCGAGTTGGGGCATTCCGTGCTAACGAAAAAACGACGTTCTGGAATTCCTTTTAAAGGATGTCGAAGAGGAGGATTGGAGTCAACGTCAATGAAGGACAACCAAGCAAAGAAGAAAACAAGACAATTTAAGAGAGTAACATGGAGATGAGAAGTGGGTACCAAAGAAGGCACAAATGGAAAGATGACAAGACCAATGGAGATAACGTATGTAAGTTTTTCTTCAAAAGATGCGTGGACCACTAAGATGTGAGTCAAGGAAGAGATGAGAGCATTCTAACAAGGTTAAAGGTGGTGTCCCATTACGATAAGTGAAGCTTCCCTTAGACGCGCCTAAGCTTTTGAGTCAAGATGTGAAGAACGATCAAACCCAGGGTGAAAGATGAAAGATACCGTAAGTTAAGCTTACGAGGTACCGTTAAGTGAAGAGTCAAAATTACGAGAGTAATGAGAAGAACGGTATGGCAAGGAATCACGTGGAGTTGACCGATTTCCGTTATGTCGATAAGACTAAGAAACGCAAAGGAGATAGAAGTGTGAGTAGACGTGATCCCGAGAAGAGGAGTGACACAACAAGGAGCTTTAGTTATGAAAGGACTTAAGACGACAACCAAGGAATACGCAAGCAGTTGTTGAATAATGTTGGAGCTTTTTGTGGAAGACACGCTTACAAGATGTCGTGAGGTGTGGGTAAGCCTATGAAGGCGAGTTATACGGAACGTGAGGCCTAGAAGAGTATGGTTACATTATGGAAAAGGAAGAAAGCAAGGAACGTGGAAGGAGCTAACGCAGTTGAGGTAGAGTACCCCAAGGAGGGTAGCCTTCATGAGAATAGTGACATAAAGTATAAAGGATTGGTAAGTCGTTGACCTTAGAGCAGGTCAACCACAAGCTTATCGGTGATGACCGAGAACGCATAAAGTGCGGGTTACCTATTGAGAAGTTGTAAACGGGAGGTATAACCTCAAGCGGAGGCTATAAAGGAACGATAATTAAAGCTTGGAGTTTTCCCTATAGTTAGATGTCAATAGTAAGAGGTACATCAACAAAAGTGTGATTGTCTTGAGCAATATAACATTGAGTGGTTAAATAAAGTGACGGTAATAGACCTCTCGGAGGAGGATGGTAATGCCCTTTTGGCAACCTTTATGGGTCTCGAGTTTTAGCATATGGAGGAATGGCGCGGATTAGAACCTTAAGGGTGTAAGCACATAAGGACCTAGTTGGAACCGGAGGAAAGTGAAGTTCCCGAGTTGCTTTGAGCAAATGGGAAGATATGGGAAGGAGACACATGGTATTTCGTCCTTATGGAATGAATAATAAGTTTTCATGAACAAGAGATGAGTCAAAGTTGTTAGACTCACCAAAGGAGCCATGAAGGCTACGGTGTGGAACGAAAGACCATAGCTACAGTAGCGTTGTAAGCTTTAAGCCTAAGGTAGTAGTACCTGGGGGATCATTAGTCAAAAATCCGTGATCGGAATGGGGAATTCTTCCAGTCTTTCCTTCAGAGCATTCTGATTTGAGTTTTGAGGAAATGTATGAGTAGGGAAATTGTGCTTTGACTTCCAAGGGACGTGCTTGGTGAACGACGAGTAAGGGTGCCCTCTTTGTAGTGGATGGCTCGTTTAGACTAGTGGCATGTGAGTGCGATGTTTGATTAGATCCACTTAGAGTCGAGACCACATCAGTTTTGGATGAAGAGAAGGAAGGACCTTCATAAGGCGGCGTTTAGGGACAATATGGTTACTACAAGGGTAGTGAAGCCATTTGAGATTGCAAGTGCGATTGATGAGTGGATTTTACACAAGAGAGTATCCATCAGTTTTCGGAATCATGTTATGATGAAGTCGGCATTTGTGTTGTTCGGACGGATCCAAGGTGGACCCTAACCAAAGGGAGTTATGATAGTTATGATACTTGAATTACGCTAATGATTCTTCTGATTGGATTGGACGACGCCTTGTTGTACTCTCAAAATTGAGAGGAATGAGCTTGACATGGGACGACAAGGATACCGGTTATGAAGGATAAGAGGATAACTAGAGTTATCTAGATGGGTTGGGCGCCCGAGGTGACCTCCTAAGAGACGTAGCGGGTTGAGATGATCTAGTAGATCAGTTGAGAATGAGATGATAGTTTCGGTAATACCATCAAGGTATGTGGAGGAGATATGAAGCGTATAAATTGGTGGGCCATAACCGCCAAGTTGCGGGATGGTTTGGACAATTTCTTCCCTTCTAAAGAAGTGAATGAGTCGTAGGATCCGAGACGTATCCGTGAAGTTTTGACAGAAGTAGAAGAGGTGAGTGACCTCCGTTTGTTTTCTTTGACACAAACATTGAGTTATGGGGACTTACGACATTGTGGATACATCCAAGCGGGGCTTGGGATCCGTATGAGGTAACAAGTGAGGTTTCGTGTGTACGTAGACATCTGCGGGTATGTAAGAATAATGACCGACTAAAGGTCGAAAGTTAGCCGCTTTAGGACACGTTCTTATGGTGATGTCGGTTGGCTATGGAGTAACATGCAAGGCATGTATGAAAAATAAGAGTATGATACGTGTATGTATATTCACTCAGCAAGAGTGAGTACCCCGCAGAGGCGATGTTTAGAGGTGGTTAAGGAATTTAGTCGTAGATGGTCTTTGAATGGCTTTGAGAAAGATCCGGGATAAAAGGTTCCGAGGAGAGACCCCATAGTTACCTTTATGGGTTGACAGTTTGTTGAGACGTCATGAGCGTCTATGTGTACTTATAACGGAGAGCTAAGATAGAGCCTCTAAGAGGCTCATACTACCCTTACTGGTTCACCCTGGTGTTGGTAAGAGGTATCCGGATTGGTGATGTTCACATTGATGAGACGGCCTTAAGGCCAAGATGGATAAGTACTTAGCCATTATTTGACCCGTCGTTAGGTTAAGTTTAAGCACCATAAGACGGAAAAGAAGACTTCATCCACCATAAGTGATGTAGTGGGAGTGGGATGATACCTCCATAAATGTTATTACTGGTTTGAGACCATGTAACGGTTGCGACGTGTTTGGGTCATCGTGGACCAACCGATGATGATAATGTATTTACACCCTATGGAGAAATAGGGATGATGAGTCAGCTAGTATTGGGATATGCTAAGAGATAGTGAGATTACTTGGGAGTAACATAGTCTCGGATTGAGGTGAGCGATTCATCTCGGGATCTATTGTACAGCGGGATTGTGACGCTTAGAGGACCAGTGGTCTTTCGTGGAAGTCTATCCTTGGATAATCAGTCAACTGGAGAGGACTTTTGTGATCTTGGATGCCGCACAAAGAGCGTGTGTGCGAGATAAGGGATAAGGGCGGACAAGATACCCCCTTCATGATTGAGCTTTTGTTTTAAGATAGTCGAGATATGTCGTTTGTGATGGCCTTTGTGAGGCATTTCATGAACGGAAGTATAGTACACCGTGGTGTTGGAATTTGGATCGTCTGTATAAGGATAGCCCTAAGCAAATACGGGACGACCTCGCTCAAGTAGCGGGAGTCTAAAGGTGGATGCTAGACAAGCTAAGTCACAAGAAAGTATGTACGGAAAATAGGTACGGACCTCCTAGGTTCGGATATGAGATGAGTCGATTTAACAGTATCACAGACGCGAGGTGTCATACGTGTTGGTCATTAGAAGGGAGTTGGGTTCCAATATATTGGACCTTTTTGGAGATCTTGGCGCGAGATGGGAAGTGGTTTACCGGTTGGCGTGGCAACCAAAAGTGGAGAATGTTCACCGGGTTTCAGGTGTGATGATCGATGAAATACTTGTATGGCTCGAGTTATGATGCTAGTTGTGATGATCTAGTGATAGACGAAGAGCCGATCAGGCTACCGGGAGGACGTGGTATACTATCTTTGTCGGAATTTTTACGATAATCTAGTTACGTCGAGTTGGCCGTTGGGTTATATTTTAAGTGCTTGTGCGAGTTTACATGTTTGGTGCCCCGAGCGGGAATGCGTGTATGATTGGTTAGCTTTTGGCTTTTATGCGCTATGCGGTTCACACAAGTATGTATGTAGGCCTTGCGAGGTCTTGACGTGGCTACACGAGTGGGCGATGGTTATCGATTAGGGAGTTACACGTTACAGTTTTGAGCGGTAACCGAGAGTTTTGCGTTATCAAAGTTTCGAGATGAAACTTGTTTTTAGGAGGATTAGTTGTAACATCCGGAATTTTTATTCCGGGTATCGAGGCGTTTCCGAGTTTCCCGCGTTAGCGGCCTAGTTTTCTCGCAGGCACGTGTGTTGAGTACCGGGATTTATTCCCAAAAATCCCGCATTGACCCCTCGTTCCCCTTAATCCGCTTTTGACCTTTCGTTTCCAACTGAGGTGACAAGGGGCCAGCTGACCCCTTGGTTCCCTCCCACCTTTTCAGCCTTGTTGGATTCTCTCTCTATCCTCTTCCAATTCTCTCTCACATTAGTCCACTCTTGCTCTCTACTCTCTTGTGCTCTTCCTCTCTTCCCTTGGATTTCCTTGTGGATGAGCTGTAGTGAAGAAGGATCTCAGTGGTTAGTAAGTCTTTCCCTTCTTTCCCCTTCTCTTTCCTTGCTGAACAACCTTCCCTTCCTTCCCCTTCATCCATTGCCATGGATGGAGCTTTTGAGGAATCATTTTCTTGATCCTTTGCATGCATGGGTTCTTAGCTCGATTAGGTTATGAGGGAGATCCTATATACCGTGGATGATGTTTGAAGAAGACCCAGCAAGAGAAGGAGGCCATTGAAGATCAAGATCCACAGTCGAAGACGAAGAAGACGTTGTTTCCGGAGTTCTCCCGCTGGGCGGCATCAGGCGCAGCGGGGACGGATCTTAGCCAGCCGCGGGGGCGGTGAGAAGCGCCGCGGGGGCGGCATCAGGATTTCTGGGTGCCGCGGGGGCGGCTACTGGCGCCGCGGGGGCGGCTACTGGCGCCGCGGGGGCCGTGACCTTCAGCACGCAGTCGCGCCTTTTGTTTCCGGGGATGCGTTTCTTTAACAATAGGCTCTTCTTCTCCCTCTTCTTCGTTCCTTCCTTAGTTGTGAGGTTGTTTCATGTTAGTATCATGCCTAGGATGGACCTAGGGTAGTTGTGAATGCCACCTAGTGGTTGAGAACCTAGGAGCCCTTAAGGCTCGATGTAGTTGATGGCTTGGAGTTTGTTGAGCATAATGGACCTTCTAGGCTAGCTTGTTCCTTCTTGAATGTGGTTTAGGTTCTTGTGAGGCTATAGGCTGTTGTGAGTTTCTTTTACATGTTGAGAGTGTTGTGAGTATCTTGGATCCTAGGATGCATTCCTAGCTTGAGGGTTAGGTGATCTTGCTTAGATCACTATAGTGAAGTCTAAGACTTCTTGAGTGTGAGCTTGTGTTGATACGTATATTCTTGTGAGCAGGTTGTGGGCTTCTTTCCAAGAGAAGCTAGAGTGATGTGAGTTGAGAGTTGAGGCAACGTAAGTCTGCGGACTTACTTAGCTCGTATTTTTTGTACTAGCGATAATGTGTGTTGGGTGGTGTGTGTTTATTATTTATTGTTTATAACAACTAAACCGGAAATAGGATTACCGACCTTTATATTGTTTGGCCCAAGTGTATGATAACGGGCGGTGACATCACTGCCTAGCTCTTGCGAGAGCTAGGAGGTTCTCGGCGACTGGCCCGTGCTGGTTAGACGGTCGGAGGCATCTGAACCGTTCCATTGCCGGAAGAAGGGAACGAGGCGAGTTTCGGGAGATTCTCGTGTCACAAAAGAAGTTGAATTAGGACGGGATGACTTAATAATAATAAAGATAATAAACCGGATTTGTGTGCTTTTGAGTATGTTGTGTGACTATGTTGAATTATTTGTGTTTGTGCCTTTCCCTTTAATTCTAATGCTTCGAATGTGAGCTAACGGTTTTATACCGAATGTTGTAGTTTTCCTTGCAGGTTAGGCATGCTCCGAGAGATCCGGAAGGGTGGGCAGCCGGGGTCCGTACATTTTAGGAAGGGTTTTGAGTTGGAGTTGTCTTGTGTTTTGTCTTTCGGTTATTATGTTTCGTGTGCCGCTTGTTGGCGCTTGGTTTGAGTTGTACCTCGGCTGAAGTTTGTTGTTGCATTCTTTCGGGTTTCTTATCATTTGCATTAAAATTGATTTACGATTTTGCCTTTATTTGTGCCATGTTGGAAAGGTCCGGTGAAATTGTTGTCAAGCTAAGGGTCGGGACCCATTGTGAGGTCTCGCCCGTAGCATCCCGATATTCCGCGGATTCAGGGTGTTACAATTTATAACATTTACCATATGAGACAGAATGATTTCCGGAAGATTTAATTTAAGTCCATTCATCACATGGTATACAAACGCCAGTAAAGCATTTGTCACCACATCTCTATTTTTTATCCTAGGTACCACACATCTAACCAAGATAGCATAAATAATTCTAGCCTCAAGGGTTAGACAAGTGATAGTGGGTTGCGGTGAAGCATTGGGTAAAAGAAATTGTTCCTTAGCCAATTGAATGGTTCTTGCAGGGGTAGGATGATCAAAGACATCATAGCGAAGAAGACCAAAGATGTCAGCAATAATCTCAGTAGTAATGGTGATTTTCTTACCTTTGACAATTGAGTCCAAAATTCATTCTCCTCTTTCTCTTCTGGCGATTAAGTTTGTGTAAAACAACTTGGTTAATCGTGGGAAAGACACTTCTCCTTGATTGAGCATAATCTAGATAGAACTTGCTTGAAGCACCTCGAGCCCTGGTAAAGAAAAGCATGTAAATAGTTCATTGTGGACAGGCTCACACATGCATTCATGTCGGTCATCAAACTGTGTCAACCATTTCTTAGCGGCTGTTGAACTCCCAATCCAGTTTGACGGAAGCCCCGTCTTGGAAAAGATTTTTGCGTCAATCAGATAACCTAGAGAACTTGAGC
Source organism: Fagopyrum homotropicum (assembly GCA_033239125.1). Classification (NCBI taxonomy): domain Eukaryota; kingdom Viridiplantae; phylum Streptophyta; class Magnoliopsida; order Caryophyllales; family Polygonaceae; genus Fagopyrum; species Fagopyrum homotropicum. Next base: position 97,516,956 of record BSWB01000006.1, read on the forward strand.
TTGAATCGGACCCTGAGCTTGAATCTGAGTTCGAGTCTGATGAAATCTAAACTACTCTCTGTCTTTTAGAGGCAGATGATGTTGCCTCATCCACTGAAGATCTCTTAGATGCCATGAGAATTTTTGAGAGAAAGACGATGAGGGTTTGTGAAAAAACGAAAGAGTAAAGCACCGTACTTTCAAAGGGAAAGAAGAGAAGTGATATTTAAGGGAAGAAGTCATATCAACGTAAGATCACTAAGATATTCAAGATCTTGAGAGAATCATTGTTGATTAAAATTCTTTCCATAAATTTTGGTAATCACTTTTCAAAATCCTTTGAATATGAAAATAAAGCCTTTTGAAATCCCTTTTAAAGAACACTAAAAAAATTAGATAATTGCATATCTAAAAGTTATGAATTCCTAATTGATCCGTTTTTTTTAATTTACCCTTTGAAACGTATTTCAAGGCTCTTGAATTGCATTTCAAGGCTCTTGAATTGCATTTCAAGGCCCTTGAAAACATTAATTGGGTTGCATACGTAGGAACAAATAAAATATTTTATCCCCCCTACGTTAATGCTTCCTTATTAACCATACCAAGCTCTAATCTAATAAAATTAAATTGTTCTTCAGGAAGAGGCTTGGTAAGGAAATGTGCAAGCTGCAAGTTAGTAGATATAAAATAAATCGAAACATCACCTTTCTCAACATGATCACGTATGAAGTGATGCCTTACATCAATATGCTTAGTCCTTGAATGCTGCACAGGATTTTTAGTTATCGAAATAGCACTAGTATTATCACATTTTATAGGAATACCTTTTAAATCAAAGCCAAGATCACGAAGTTGTTGAGCAATGCATAGAATTTGTGCACAACAGGCTCCTGCAGCTATATATATTCAGCTTCGGCTGTGGATAGGGCGACAAAATTTTGCTTCTTGGAGTGCCAACTGATTAGGGATGACCCTAAGAATTGGCAACATCCAGAAGTACTTTTTCTATCGACCTTATAACCTGCAAAGTCTGCATCTGAATAGCCAACAAGGTGAAACGAGCTTTGTTGTGGGTACCATAACCCTAGATCCTTAGTGCCATTGAGATACCGAAAAATTCTTTTCACAACTATCAAGTGTGACTCTTTAGGACCAGCTTGAAATCTTGCACACATGCACACGCTAAACATAATGTCAGGTTGACTACCAGTTAGATACAACAATGAACCGATCATACCTCGATACTCCTTTTGTACTACACTTTTGCCATCTTTGTCATGGTCAAGCGAAAGTGTTGAACTCATAGGAGTCTTTGCAACCTTAGATTGATCCATTTTGTACTTCTTAAGCAAGTCTTTAGTATACTTGCTTTGATTGAGAAAAAATCCTTTCTTTGCTTGTGAAACTTGAAGCCCAAGAAAGAAATTAAGCTCTCCCATTAGGCTCATTTCAAATTCCCTACACATAATATCTGAAAATTCCTTACAAAGGGAATCATTAGTAGCAACGAATAATATATCATCAACGTAGATCTGTACTACTAGAATGTCGTTGCCTCTAGTTTTGATAAATAATGTTTTATCAATCAAACCTCTTTTGAATTTGTTTTCAAGAAGATATTTAGACAATATTTCATACCAAGCTCTAGGAGCTTGTTTAAGATCATAAAAGGCTTTGTCTAATTTAAAAACGTGATCTGGAAATTCATCATTTTCAAAACCAGGAGGTTGAGCAACGTAGACTTCTTCTTTTAAGAAGCCGTTTAGAAAAGCACATTTTACATCCATTTGAAAAAGTTTTATGCTCATAAAAGATACAAGTGCAAGTAGCATACGTATGGCTTCTAACCTGGCAACTGGAGCAAAAGTCTCCTCATAATCAATACCTTCTTCTTGGTTATAGCCTTGTGCTACAAGTCGTGCTTTATTTCGTATGACTTTGCCACTTTCATCCAACTTATTTCGAAAGAACCATTTCGTGCCGATGACAGATTGATGTTTTGGCCTTATAGTAAGAGTCTAGACCTTGTTTCTCTCAAATCCGTTTAGTTCATTTTGTATGGCAATGATCCAATCAGGTTCTTGAAGAGCTTGGACATAATTCTTTGGCTCGACAAGAGACACAAAAGCGGAGAAAGCACATAGATTGTTCACTTTAGATTGAGTTTGAACTCCAACGTTTGGATCTGAGATCACATTCTCTTGTGGATGATATGACGAGTATTGAACTTTTCTTCGTTTGACAGATGAAACAGATCCAGAAGGTCGAGCCTCATATGTTTGACTAGATTCAGGTACCGTTGATATATTGCCCTTGGATCCAATCTCAAGGCCTTGAAGCTGAGTTTCAAGCCCTTGAAATGGAGTTCTGACATACCAGTTTTCTGTTTCAAGGTCTTGAGGGTTTTCTTCGGTATCTTGAATCTTTTCCTGCATATTCTTTTCTTGATCTTTAGGATCTTCATCTTCATTTGAATTGTGATCTTCTCGTTGATTCAAATTTAGATCTGAAAAACTCTCACTCAAAGTACCATCATTGCTTTCATAAAAAATAATATGAATGTTTTCCTCGACAATTTTGGTACGTTTGTTATAGACACGATAAACTTTGTTACTTGAAGCATATCCAATGAATATTGCTTCATCACTACGTGCATCAAATTTTCCAAGGTTATCTTTGTCATTGTTATGAACAAAACAAGTACATCCAAAGGGTTTGAAATATGAAATATTTGGTTTCCTTCCTTTAAAGAGTTCATAAGGAGTCTTTTTCAAGATAGGGCGAATTAAACATCAATTCAAAATACAATTTGCACTGTTTACTGCTTCAGCCCAAAAACTTTTTGGCAAATTGTTTTCTAAAAACATCGTCCTAGACATATCCTCAAGAGTGCCGTTTCTTACGTTCCACAATTCCATTTTGTTGACGAGTTCTAGGAGCTGAAAAGTTATGTGAAATACCATATTTTGCACAAAACAAATCAAACTTTAGTTGATCAAATTCTCTACCATGATCACTTCTTATAGAAAAGATTGGTAGGTTTTTCAATGTTTGTAACTCCTTACATAATTTTGAAAACTCAAATAATGCTTCAGATTTTTCTCGTAGAAAAGAAATCAATGTGAAATGAGAGAAATCATCTACAACAACAAGGATTACTGCTTGCCTTTGGGAGATTTAACACGCATAGGTCCACAAAGATCCATATCTATGAGTTCGATGGGTCGAGAAGAATGAAAAATCCACCTTGATTAAAATGTTTTATAGGTGTTGATGATGGAAGACTTAACACAAATGTGGTAGTTGGATACACTAACAATATATTGATTATATTCTCTAGATGTTTGGTTGATTTGAATTCAGTGCAAGTTTTATCAAAATTTCAAAGGCCTTGATATGGATTTCAAGGGCCTTGAAGTATAACTCAAGGACAAGGAAGATGGCGTTTACAAAGGGACGATCTCAAAGGCCTTGGAGTTATAGATGCATGAAACAAGGATTCAAATGAGCTGAAGATTTTTCAAGAAGATTTTTCTTAACAGAAAGATCTCATCAACCGAAGAAAGATCTCAACCGAAGATTATTGAATCTTTTCAGAAGATTTTCTAAAAATAAAGAGCGGAAAAATATCTTCTCTCTCTCAATTCAACAGAAGATGAGAAGATCAAGAAGCTAGGGACTCGACGTGTTCTCAGGAGCTGAAGATTTGCAATGTCTACCTTATCTCGAAACAAGAAATGATGTTCATGGAGAAGAAGATTCATCTTCAAACGGTAATCTCTACAACGGCTAGAAGACCTCTCCATAGAAGAGTATAAATGAAGATGATGGTCGAAGAAGAGAAATACACAAACTTACACAGGGAAACATCTTTACGTCTTCAAGCAACCTAAACATCTTCATTCATTGTTTTTCTTTCTCTCTTTTATGCAAAAGCTATATCCCCTTAGAGAGAGAAAACACAAGAGCTCCATTGGAAGATCTAAATTGTAACACCCCGAATCCGCGGGACTCGGAGTGTCACATTGGGCTAGGATCTCACAATGGATCCTGACCCTAGCTTGACAACAAGTTCACTGGACCTTACAACATGACACTGACAGATATAAAAGCAAATACATAAAACCGTATAAACTGTATAGCCAAAGGTAAACAACAACATAGCCGAGTATGAAACGACATCCTCACACAGGAGGGAAAACAAGACATCATCCTCACGTAGGAGGGAAAACATAAACAACCCCAAAACCAACCACCTAATGTACGAGAGTCCTCGGCCTGTCACCCTGTCAGATCACCCAACAGCGCCTATCCTGCAAACATCTACAACACGGTATGAAACCGTTAGCTAACCATACATATATAAGGTGATGCATAAGCACAAGAACAATCATGAAAGATAAACACATCAACATGCTATCACACATTTACCCATTTTATCATCTTTATATAATAGTCATTCACTCAAATCGTATATATATTGATAGATAAAAGTATGTGACACGAGTACCGATACATCCTCGCCTCTAAGTGCTATATCCAGCTGTACGAGTATCGGTCACACAACCCGTGTACCCTATGGGAGTGGATTGCGCCCTTCTTGTAAACCAATTTGGCTTGACGTCAGAGAACCTCCCATACTCCATGGCAGGATGAAAGGGAAGGGTTATCACAGCCACACAACGGGGCAGTCAATAAAACATAGGTCAGTATAAACGATATCTCATGCTATCATAGCAAACATATAATGCACACACCACTCATGCAAACACCCAATATAGGGATGGTATCTAAGTCCTACGGACTTACCTCAACCTCGTACTCAGCTCAACCACAACAACCTCCAATCTTGAGAGAGGGCATTGCCTAATAACAAGGCATAAAGATATATCAAACTCTATTCATCAAAGGGGACACACCTAGACTCAAAGGGATCCATGAGATCATACTCAATCTATAAGCCTCACAACCAACTAAACCTCAATATCTCAGCATAACTCACAATTCCTCAAATCTCAAGGTAGTATCTAATCAACATTCCTCAATCTCAGTTCTAATCCTAATTTAATTAATTAACCTTTAATTAATTAATTAGATTTCGCCAGAATTACGTTTTGCCCGCAGGCAATTTCTAAACCCTCTATCATCAGATTTCATCAAACAAACAACCCATAATCACCAGAATAATATAACGACCATAATGGAATATCTAATTATCCATTTTGACAAGTCTAAAGTCAATTTAGGCCAAATCTTAGTACGGAAAACGAATAAATTCATAACTTATTCGTTACTAACCCGATTGACGATCTGAAAGAAGATTCGGAATCACAACGACGCAGGCTACGCATGGACAACATCAAATTCACCGGAATCTGAGCGACGGAACCTGCCTGGTGACATATATGCTCGACCAACCTTTCATCTGCTCGGAAATGCAAAAACTCGGTACCGATATGAAGAGAATGAAGAGAGGAATCCAGAAACTCAAACGGAATTGAAATCGGATTAGAAACGGAGAGTAGATTTGAGTTTGAAGGTTGAGAGAAATCAGAGCTTTTACGTGGAAACGTGAAAGGAAATGAATTAATAAAGGATTTTCCGCTATTTATAGTGAAGACGATAATTATCCTTTAGCAAAGTCGATAATTATCCTTTAACCGATCCAAAGGCGGGTCGAACCTCCTTCTCCAAACTTCTCGAGATTGGAATATTAAATATGTTATATTGTAGGGATAATTATTCCACATTTGCCTCGGAAAATGTGTATTCCTAACCCGTCTTTCTTAGCCGTTAAGAAACGAAATAGCGACTCTTTTGGCCATTTTGCCTCTCCATGTTATTTCATATCTAGGACATATCCGATGTCCTGATCATTTCTCTCAACTGCATTTTTATTAATTGGAGCTCCCAAATGCTCCAAATAACACCGGAGGGTAAAAATAATTACCCGGGGAAAAGTAAAAATTTCCCCAAACGTCCAAAATTACGCTAGGAACATAACGTTGGGACTCATACTCATCACTTGCGAAATCTTCACGAGTTATATGTCAATTACTATAAACGATTAAGTTAATCAACATTAATTAGAATTCGGAAATCCTAGCTATTACATCACACACCCCTAAAAAAAGTTTCGTCCCGAAACTTGCAAAATCCCAAAGTCATCTCGGACCCATAAGCCGAGGTATAACTCTCACTCTCTCTATCGGAGGTATCACATCTCCGTTCAGAAGGTCATCACCTATAACAATCTATAACCTCAATGTCACCATGGAGGAATCATCAACTCTAGAAAACAAGGTCATAACGCTACCCAAAGGCGTAGAGGAATCACGTCTCTCGCCATACCACATCACAAGGCATAGAGGAAGCACATCTCTAGCCCAAACATATCACAGGCATAGAGGAAATACGTCTCTAGCAAACCATAAGCATATATATCGCATGGAGGAATTACATCTCCACTAAAACTATGTCCATCAAGGTAGCATGGAGGAAAGAAACATCTCCAGCTGAATCCTAATCACACTCAAATAGCATGGAGGAAAGAACCATCTCCAGCTATAAATATAAATCATACTCAGATAGCGTGGAGGAAATAATCATCTCCAGCTATGACATACACTACACTAGCACAACAAGATCTACTAAGATCATAAATCACATCACAACTAGCATGGAATAAACACATCAAGGCATATAAGCACATAAGCACAACATTCATCAAGATAGCACTAAGATCTACTCGACATAAACTCTAGATAGTTTCTCAGGATACTATCCTCAGTCTCTCATGTGGTCTCTTTAGGTCCTCACCTCGACCACTACGTCCTTTAAAATGGAAAAGTCTTTCGAATGTAAGCGTCTCATATCTCATTCCAGGAATGTAACCAAATGCTCAACAAGGATGTGGTTCGGCTTAACCACTAGATCATCATAACTCACCAGGTGTCTCGAACCTGGTATATACTCCCTCAGTTGAGACATATGAACACTGGGTAAACACCCTCTAACCTCAAAGGCAAAGCTAAACATCATGCTGCCTTCACAATTCTGGTCAAGATCCCAAGTAAACCGACATATTGAAAACTCAGTTTCCCTTTTATGCCAACACATCTAACATTTTACAGCAGAGATACTCTCATCCGGTCATGAACTCTCACTTAAACTTTAGAGGTCGATGCCTCTCGTCTACATATGATATATGGCGACTCTGTACAACCAACATTCTTCCTCTAATCAGCGTTACTTGAAGTATAAAATCCTGAATCGGATAAGGTGTTATTCTACTAATACTGCTAGGTCAATTCTAGCAAAAAGATGCGCGTTAATCATTATCACATAATAAATCCATTAATGGAGGTAATCTAACCATCCATGTTTCCAGTTCATTACATAAGCTCATAACATATCTCAAGGGTTTGGATGGTCCTTTCTGACTGACCATCTATTTGGGGGTGAAACGCAGTCATAAAGTGTAAACTCATCCCTCAAAGCAGTCTGTATCTGCTGCCCAAAATCTCAAGGTAATACGTCCATTTCGATCAGAGATGATCGTTCTCGGTACACCATGGAGTCTCACTATCTGTCTAGTGTACTCCTCAACCAATGCATTTGCTGGCCACGTCTCTCTAATAGGAACGAAACGTGCCGGATCCGTTAATCTGTCACCAACAATCCGGATACATCAAAATTCCCACTGGGCCTCAATCCCATCACAAAGTCCATAAAGATGTCCTACCACTTCAACTACTGCACTGGTAGTGGATGAAGCTCATCTCTAGGTCAGAAATGTTCTATCTTGACCTGCTGACAGGTCACACACTGCGTCACAAATCTAATTACATCAGTTTCCATCTTCTCCATCAATATAATCGTCTCACCTCGTGGTACCTCTTACTCATACCTGAATGTACTGAGTAAGGTATACAGTGAATCTACTGTAAAATTGTCTGTCTCACTCTGCATCAACAGGTACACAAAAGCGGTCATGACTCTTCATCATTCCATCTACTCTCATGGAAAACTGTGGTGCCTCATTACGAGACATCTTCTCTCCCATCTTCAACAAGGTCGGGCAGGTCCTCTGCTTTTGTTGGACCTCATCCAACAGACCAGGCAGAACCTTTAAGGTATAACTGGATATCCTCATCAAGGAACTGATTGTCCAAGTCTAGCCAAGTTGGATCTCTCTAAAACTGAGGCTGAACTGTCAGCCTCGTAGTTATCTTATCTTGAGGCGTCTTTCTGTTCAAGTTGTTGGCGACAACGTTCAACTTCTCTGAATAGTATGGAATCTCTGGGTTAAAGTCTTGATCAACTCGAGTCCTTAACGTTGGTGGTTATTCAACTCCGCTGCTAACTCTAAATCAGGCGTCAAGTAGTTCTCCTCACACGTCTTCAACTATAGACCCACATATCCATAACTCCACTCCTCTGTATTAATACGCGTCTTAAACTCAGATGGGATATATCACCGTATATTATGGAATCCCCAAAACCTTCGGACTATAACAAAATCGAAGCAGAGGTCAAATGTCTCCTCCACTCTTCAACGTGCTGGCATATTGCTTTGACCACGCAATTCTGAGGGTCTTCCTCAGAAGACTCGTAAAAGGATACATATTCACAAAACCCTTCCACAAGCGTGGGTAGTAATCGGCTAAGCCGAGAAAACTACGCATTCCCTTAATGTTCATCAGTATCGTCCATGTTGCAACATACTCAATCCTCGTCAGATCAACCAAGATCCCACTGGCGGAGACAACATGGCCTAAGAAGGCTACCACTGGCATCCCACTCGTACTTAGAGAGCGTAGTATACAACCCTCTATCTCTCGACATAAGCAAAACTGTCCTCAGATGATCGGTCTGCTTCTCTCTACTACGCGAGTATATCGAAATGTCATCAATAAAGACCACCACAGGCTGTTCAAAGAAGTTGACGAAAATACTATTCATTAACTCCATAAAGACTGCTAAGGCATTCGTCAACCCAAATGACATCACTACATACTTGTAGTGTCCATAACGGGTATGAACAGCTATCCTATGCACATCCTGCTCTCTCACCCTCAATTGGTGGTAATTTGAGTGCAAGGAAATCCTGAAAAACACGATTGCTCCTTGAAATTGATTCATCAAGTCGTCAATACGAGACATTGGATACACTAGGGCGAACAAAGCTCGTCTCAGCCCACTCTTCAATCCTTCAGTTACAACATCTCAACAAGCACCATATGATATGGGCCTTCCCAATCAGTGTCGTATCACACTTCAATTTGATAACAATGTCTACACTCCGCTGAGGTGGCAACTAGACTGTTCAGTAAGACGTCTATAAACTCATAAACCACTGGAATATCCTCCAACGTGGAACTGTCTTCTTCATATCATAACATCAGAAACATCACCTCCTTGTGTTATCAACTTTGCTGCTCATACGGCACTAATGACAAGACTCATCTCTTCAAAGGTCGTAACCTCGGAAGATCTCTGTCTAATCGGTCTCAGTAGAGATTGTAACAACCTTCCAACTGATATCTAACATGACATCATATTTATTCATCCAAACCATACACATAGTGACTTCCTCATGCACCTAAGGCATGACAAAGAAGTCTATAAACCATACACAAGTCCTTGAATGAATGGGACAATCACAATCTCGCGGGTACCTCAGACCCCTAACTAGTAATCATGTAAAGGAAAGTCTATATTCTACTATTTCCACAGTCAACTATTAACGCATGCATCGAAAGACATGAAGTGCATAGCACTCACAACAAACAAAACTCCACTACGTAAACCTTTAACAAGAATGGTACCCGTACAGCTAACACCAGAAGCTCCACTACATATCATCACTAAATCTCGGGTCTATGCTCCTCAGGTATCACTGAGGTCATCGTCATAACCTCCACTTTCACTCTTTCTGCACCGGAAAGAGGAAGGTAATTGCTGAGAAGAAACACCACCTTGCTGACAGAAAGGGCCAGATGGCCTAGTTCACCACAAGTGAAGCAAGCTATCGGTGCCAAGGGACACTCAGAACGCAAATGATCTGGATAGCCACAAATGAGACATAAACGTCCCATAACTGTAATTGGTACGGATGACTCCTCTATAGTTCTCAGCTCCGAGGCTCTACCCTGAGCTCTTCTAGTGTCTATGGTACTCCCACCACGACCTCTATCTCTACTCGGTCTGGGAACGAATCCCTGAGTAGGCTGACGATATGGGATTCTCTGTTGTCCCTGTATCTGCTGCTGAGGGGTCTCTTGACCACCTCCTGTCATATTGGCAGAAGAAGAACCCTGTCGTGATACAACTCTACCTTGCCTACAAAAGGCAGCTTTATGACCTGGTCCACCACAAGTGAAGCAAATCACCGGCGGTTTTGGACAGTGTAGTCTTAGTGTCCACGCTTCCCACAATCATAACAAGTTCTCTTCTCACCAGAAGTCCGTTTAGAACGGGGACTACTTAAACGTCCACAAGCCGGATTCTACTTACCACTTGGAAGGCCTACCTCATCTTTCGCTAGTTTGACTCGTTGTTTCTTCTTTGATCCAGAAGCTTCAGTTGGTCCCACATATGTTGGTAGATCCGGTGTAGGTCTAACCTCTATTACAACCTCATATACTTGGCACATATATTCTTGAAACTCGGATCTGCTCATGGAGACATGATCATTCTCTTCAAACTCGTTCTCTACCATAGGCGAAACAACAGCGGAAACTGGTCCCTGACTTGACGTTACCGGAGGAAGAGGGGGTGTACCCCTACCTCGTCCCACTACAGATACTGCTCTAGTCTGAGCCATCTGTAGGATATATGCACCTAAGCTTACAAGGCTATATATATGCCATATGTATTGATATATATATAAAACATCCACATAATCCATAATACACACACACACACACACACACACACACACACACATATATATATATATATATACATATCTACGCTGCACAGATCCATGGAAGAGGTGACGACTTCTCGTACATTCTAACCCAAAACCACACTTAAAACCAAAAACGTTTTAAAACGTCAGACACCTTTCGTGTTCTGTTTATTTTACCTATCAGACCTTATTGCAGGTAGAAAGTGCCATTGTTGTCAACCTGGGCTCTCATACCAACTTTATAACACCCCGAATCCGCGGGACTCGGAGTGTCACATTGGGCTAGGATCTCACAATGGATCCTGACCCTAGCCTGACAACAAGTTCACTGGACCTTACAACATGACACTGACAGATATAAAAGCAAATACATAAAACCGTATAAACTGTATAGCCAAAGGTAAACAACAACATAGCCGAGTATGAAACGACATCCTCACACAGGAGGGAAAACAAGACATCATCCTCACGCAGGAGGGAAAACATAAACAACCCCAAAACCAACCACCTAATGTACGAGAGTCCTCGGCCTGTCACCCTGTCAGATCACCCAACAGCGCCTATCCTGCAAACATCTACGACACGGTATGAAACCGTTAGCTAACCATACATATATAAGGTGATGCATAAGCACAAACACAATCATGAAAGATAAACACATCACCATGCTATCACACATTTACCCATTTTATCATCTTTATATAATAGTCATTCACTCAAATCGTATATATATTGATAGATAAAAGTATGTGACACGAGTACCGATACATCCTCGCCTCTAAGTGCTATATCCAGCTGTACGAGTATCGGTCACACAACCCGTGTACCCTATGGGAGTGGATTGCGCCCTTCCTGTAAACCAGTTTGGCTTGACGTCAGAGAACCTCCCATACTCCATGGCAGGATGAAAGGGAAGGGTTATCACAGCCACGCAACGGGGCAGTCAATAAAACATAGGTCAGTATAAACGATATCTCATGCTATCATAGCAAACATATAATGCACACACCACTCATGCAAACACCCAATATAGGGATGGTATCTAAGTCCTACGGACTTACCTCAACCTCGTACTCAGCTCAACCACAACAACCTCCAATCCTGAGAGAGGGCATTGCCTAATAACAAGGCATAAAGATATATCAAACTCTATTCATCAAAGGGGACACACCTAGACCCAAAGGGATCCATGAGGATCATACTCAATCTACAAGCCTCACAACCAACTAAACCTCAATATTTCAGCATAACTCACAATTCCTTAAATCTCAAGGTAGTATCTAATACACATTCCTCAATCTCAATTCTAATCCTAATTTAATTAATTAACCTTTAATTGATTAATTAGATTTCGCCAGAATAACGTTTTGCCCGCAGGCAATTTCTAAACCCCCTATCATCAGATTTCATCAAACAAACAACCCATAATCACCAGAATAATATAACGACCATAATGGAATTTCTAATTATCCATTTTGACAAGCCTAAAGTCAATTTAGGCCAAATCTTAGTACGGAAAACGAATAAATTCATAACTTATTCGTTACTAACCCGATTGACGATCTGAAAGAAGATTCGGAATCACAACGACGCAGGCTACGCATGGACAACATCAATTTCACCGGAATTTGAGCGACGGAACCTGCCTGGTGACATATATGCTCGACCAACCTTTCATCTGCTCGGAAATGCAAAAACTCGGTACCGATATGAAGAGAATGAAGAGAGGAATCCAGAAACTCAAACGGAATTGAAATCGAATTAAAAACGGAGAGTAGATATGAGTTTGAAGTTTGAGAGAAATCAGAGCTTTTATGAGGAAATGTGAAAGGAAATGAATTAATAAAGGATTTTCCGCTATTTATAGTGAAGACGATAATTATCCTTTAGCAAAGTCGATAATTATCCTTTAACCGATCCAAAGGCGGGTCGAACCTCCTTCTCCAAACTTCTCGAGATTGGAATATTAAATATGAAATATTGTAGGGATAATTATTCCACATCTGCCTCGAAAAATGTGTATTCCTAAGCCGTCTTTCTTAGTCGTTAAGAAACGAAATAGCGACTCTTTTGGCCGTTTTGCCTCTCCATGTTATTTCATATCTAGGACATATCCGATGTCCTGATCATTTCTCTCAACTGCATTTTTATTAATTGGAGCTCCCAAATGCTCCAAATAACACCGGAGGGTAAAAATAATTACCCGGGGGAAAAAGTAAAAATTTTCCCAAACGTCCAAAATTACGCTAGGAACATAACGGTGGGACTCATACTCACCACTTGCGAAATCTTCGCGAGTTATATATCAATTACTATAAACGATTAAGTTAATCAACATTAATTAGTATTCGGAAATCATAGCTATTACATAAATAGTGTTATACTAGAGTGTGTGTTACCCTGCGAAGTAACTAGGCTATTATAGCAAGGTTGAGAGTTGGAGCTAGATCGTAGCATTGGTTACAGTGAAAGAAGAAGTGGATTTCTTCTAGTTTGTATCTAGGACTCTTTGAGGCTGATAATAGATAGTTAGATCCTAAGGCTATACCCTGGGACGGAGAGTAGGCTATTTAGAGCCGAACTTCGTAAACATATCCTCGTGTCGATCTTTTCAATTCCGCACCATATATACTTTATTGTAACTAACTTTATTTTGCAAGAGCAAGAAGTCAAGGCCCTTGAAAGTAGTTTCAAAGCCCTTGAAATCAAAGTTTCACAAAGATCACAAATCGACATCAAGGCCCTTGAAAGGAGTTTCAAGGCCTTGAGATTTGGTTTGCGAAAAGTTCTCATACTCTATTTAACCCCCCCTTCTAGAGTATCTTTTACCTTATTTATTTCACCTACCGGTTCTTCCATTGGTATCAGAGCTATACTCACGTTTATTGATTTAACCATTAGTGAGACTAATCATGAATCCTGTAGGTTATGGTGGATTTGCTTAAGGAAGATATTCATCTCGACCACCACTCTTCTGTGGTAACAACTTTGCTCATTGGAGAGCACTCATACGTATGTTCATTATTGACCAGGACATGGAGCATTAGAGCATCATTCAAAATGGACCTAAAATTCCAATGACAACGGTTGAAGGTGTCCAATTCCCAAAGAAGGAAGATGACTTCACATAAGCTGACCTGGACAGTGTGTCAAAGAATTATAAAGCAATGAACCTACTATACTATGGATTAGATGCAAATGAATTCAACCGCATCTCATCATACAAGAGTGCTACAGAAATATGGGACAAGCTTGTTGTCACTTATGAAGGAACAAGTCAAGTCAGGGAAACAAATATTAGCATCTTCCTCAAACAATACGAGTTGCTCAAGATGAATCCAAATGAATCAGTCAAAAATATGTTCACAAGATTCACTGAGATCGTGAACAACCTGGACTCACTAGGAAAGATCTTCACAAATGAAGAGAAAGTGAGAAAGGTTCTAAGGAGCCTACCTAAAGCCAAGTGGGGACCAAAGATGACTGCTATTGAAGAAGCTCAAAAGATGGAGACCTCCTATCCAACTCCAAGAAGATGGCATTCAAATCAAGAAGAGACGAATTACCATCTGACAAAGAGGAGAGTGATGATGATGATGATGAAGAAGATGCAATCGCCATGATCTCTAAGGGTCTCGCAAGAATTCTCAAGATTAAGAAACAATATGCTAATAGAGAATATCCACGAGCATCAAAACCCCGAGGTAAGTTTTTTAACTCTAATAAGAAAACGAGAGTACTAACTTGTTTTGAATGTGGTGAAACAGATCATCTTGTGAAGGATTGTCCACAAAAGAAGAGGACCAACTTCAAGAAAAATGATCGAAAGAAGAAAGCTATTGTTGCTTTATGGAGTGATTTAGAATCAACAAATGAATCAGAAGACGAAAAAGAACAAGCAAACTTGTGTCTCATGGCCGATCATGAAGAAGATTCAAATTTGTATGTCGACAATGTGGTAAGTACTATTATGTCTCAACCTGAAATCGACCTGAAACAATTCCTTAAAGATATTATCATATGTGATAAGGAACATAAAATAAGGATAAATTCTTTAAAAGAAAAGCTACTTGAACAAGAAAAACAACTAAGTGAAATGCCTTTGGAGATTGAAAATCTTAACACAGAAAAGGTAGAACTTGATGACAATATCAAGGCCTGGAATAAGAGAACATGATTCTCAAGGACAACCTCTCCTCTCTCCATCGAAACTATATCGATCTAGAGAAAGAGAAAGTTGATCTAACTTTGACGTGTCAAGACCAGAAGGCTGTACTTATTAAGTTTACTCGTTCAAAAGCTAATCTTGAGAGAATGATGGGTGAACAACAGTCCTCCCTTAACAAAAATTATATAGGTTATCATAGGAGCTTTCCTACAAAACCTGTCACCACTTTTGTCAAGGCCAAAGGAAGCATTCATATGCCTACTTGCTTCTACTGTTGTAAAAAGGGTCATGTAAAATCTACATGTCCTTATAGAAGAAATGATCCTTATATCATCAGAAACACCTATCCTTTATTTTTAAGGAAACATGTCAAACAAATCTAGGTTTCTAAAGGTACTAGATCACCAAACATGATCGAACCTGAGTATGAACCAAAATATGCCATTTGGTCGACCCGGAAAGGTTGATGTTTGCTGTTTTGCAGGATATCACCAAGGTAAAGGAGCACAAATGGATATTTGATAGTGGTTGCTCAAGACACATGAGTGGAAAAAGCTCTTTATTCTCATATTTAAAGAAGCAATCATCTGGAACCATTACTCTTGGTGATAAAGGAAAGTGTGACATATTTGGCATTGGTAAAATTTGCTATAATTCATCCAACTTTATTGATGATGTTTATTTCGTTGATGGTTTGAAATATAATCTGCTAAGTATATCTCAAATTTGTGATAAAAGCAACAAAGTCATGTTTGATTCAGATAAGTGTGAGGTTCAAAACAAAAAGACGGGTGAAGTGTTGCTTACCGCTCCTAGATGTAATAATATATATTCCATGAGTACTAACCAAGTTTCAGGAACTAAGCTAAAATGTCTAAAGGCCTTGACTGATGATCCAAGGCTTTGACATAGAAGACTTGGTCACGTAAGCATGCACACCATGCAGAAGCTACTTACAAAAGATTTGGTACGTGGTTTGCCAAACCTAAATTTCAAGGTCAGTGATCTATATAAGGCGTGCACACAAGGTAAACAAACACGAGGTTCATTTAAACCTAAGAAAGCTGTAAGTTCTTCTCGACCTATTGAAATTTTACACATGGATTTTTGTGGACCTATGCGTGTCAAATCTCCTAGAGGCAAGCAGTACATCCTTGTTATAGTGGATGATTTCTCTCGTTTCACATGGATTTCTTTTCTACGTGAAAAATTTGAAGCCTTATTTGAGTTTTAAAAATTGTGTTAGGAGTTACAAACTTTGAAAAACCTACCAATTGTTTCTATAAGAAGTGATCATGGTAGAGAATTTGATCAATTGAAGTTTGATTTGTTTTGTGCAAAATATGGCATTTCACATAATTTTTCAGCTCCTAGAACTCCTCAACAAAATGGAGTTGTGGAACGTAAGAACCGCACTCTTGATGATATGTCTAGGACAATGCTTTTAGATAACAATTTGCCAAAAAGTTTTTGGGCTGAAGTAGTAAACACTACAAATTATATTTTGAATAGATGTTTAATTCGCCCTATTTTGAAAAATACTCCTTATGAACTCTTTAAAGGAAGAAAACCAAATATTTCATATTTCAAACTCTTTGGATATACTTGTTTTGTTCATAACAATGGCAAAGATAATCTTGGGAAATTTGATGCACGTAGTGATGAAGCTATATTTATTGGATAAGCTTCAAATAGAAAAGCTTATCACGTCTATAACAAACGTATCAAATTTGTTGAGGAAAACATTCATATCATTTTTGATGAAAACAATGATGGTACTTTGAGTGAAAATTTTGCAGATCTTAATCTGAATCAAAGACAAGATCATAATTCTGATAAAGAGGAAGATCCTAAAGATCGAGACAAGAATATACAGGAAAATATTCAAGATACCGAAGAAAACCCTCAAGACCTTGAAACACACCTTTAAGACCTTGAAACAAGAAACTGTGATAACAAAACTCCGCTTCAAGGGCTTGAAACCCAACTTCAAGGCCTTGAGATTGGATGAACAGGAAACATACCAATGGTACCTTAATTTAGTTAAACGTATGAATTGAATGAATTTGAGAGGATGTGATCTCAGATCCAAATGCTGCAGTTCAAACTAGATCTAAAGTGGACGATCTATGTGCCTGTTCGCTCCAAACGGTGTGTGCAAGCTTTAAATTTATAACCCTAGACGTAAGCTTAAAACAAGGATGCGAACCCGCAGTGTACGGGTCAATCGTAGTAAAAAGCAAGGAATTCCAGGGGTCGATCACAGGGACTTAGTGAAACAAAGTCCAATTAGAGTATGCTTATGTAAATACTAACCACAAAAGGTAATCAAAACAATCAAAGATGATATAGAAGTCAATAAAGGAAATATGCAATTCTAGGGATTAAAGCATCTAGTTGTGGTTCCAACTCAAGATCTAAAGATAAGCGGACAAAGCTGAGGTTTTTGCATAGGGAAGGTGTTACTAAAGTGGAATAGATCACCGGGTAAGTCTCACTACTCACTAATCCTAAACCGTAACTCCTATTACCGGGTAAGTCTCAAGGAATTAAGATAAAGAACTATAACCTCAAACTAACACACCATCTAAGGGAATAGAATCAACCTTTACCGGGTAAGTCTCAGGCTAACTCACAAAGATGGGATGAAAGCACACTCAAACCCCAATAAAGGATAAACCTTTATTACCTACACTTATGATCTTAGGTACACAAACTAAGGAATTACAGGGTAAGTCTCATCCTAAGCTTGCATTGGACCAGGAAAGGTGTAATAAGAATAGGATTTGGCAAACTCTAACACTTAACTCTCAGTTTCGGATCAGAAAAGTCACCTCGGTCAGACAATTTCCACCCCGGCCGAGATGTTCATCGACTGAGCGAGATGCTTAGGGTTAAGGTAAAAGACTCGAACTTTCAGGGTCCTACTGGAATCTAAGATTATTCTATCATTGTTTTTCCCACAACCTTCAGCTGATCACCCTAGAATCACACAAGGAAATTAGCCACTCATCATCATGAAAGCAATGATCAAATATATGGGAAGAAGGTGAATATTTGAGCAAGAAGAATTTAATGAAAAGACTTCAATAACTGAATCAAATATCACAACAAAGCGTTCCTTGAATAAAAATCCAACAAGGCAAGACAACAAGGAAGGGAATCTAAGATGATCTTACAAAAACCCTTCAAAAGCTATAAAAGCTATAACCTTCAATCTTCCTTCAACCTTAAAAAAGGTTCTTCAATCTCCCAACTGGAGTATGACTGCTGCGATGTAAGCGAATGTATGCTGCGTGCTATGCGGGATAAGCGGAAATGCCGGATGTCGGATTTGTGGGAAATCCGACCCTTTTTATAGGAAAATTACTCTCCAAAGATAAGATATCTTAGAAAGATCTCTTCTCATAAAAATAGGTAAAATATATGATCTAGCAAATCTTCTTCCTTCCAGGAGCCAAGCCCAAAAATATAAGATCTCTTTCCAAAGATAAAAGATCTCAGCCAAGAATAAAATATTCCCGCCGCGTCCCGGGTGTTCGCCTCGGTCGAGTCGACTTCTCTGGATCACCTCGGTCGAGGTGAATCTGCCTCAACCGAGGTGAGTCATAACTGAATGTGAAATCTCTCAAATCTAGTCCAAAGTGAATCTCTAATCCATAGCTATGCTTCCTGGATGGTTCCTTATGTTCCTGAATGTAGCTCCAATGACTCCATAGCTCCTTTTGCTCCTTTTCGATGCAAAACGTGCCATTTTACCTACGATTACAACAAAACTAGGTGTAGGCCTCGATTCCCGCAAAGGTAGATGAAATGGTAATATAATCACATATAATACATACAAACATGCAAATTATTGAAGATAAAACGTCCAAACAAACCCCAAAATATCGACTAGAATTCATGCTATCAGTGCCTTCTTCGCTTTTGTTTCACTTGTCGAGCCAAAGAACTACGCTCAAGCTCTTCAAGAACCTGATTGGATCATTTCCATGCAAAATGAATTGAATGAATTTGAGAGGAACAAGGTATGGACTCTTACTTCAAGACCAAAACATCAATCAGTTATTGACACGAAATGGGTCTTTTGAAACAAATTGGATGAAAGTGGCAAAGTCATTCGAAATAAAGCGCGACTTGTAGCACAAGGCTATAACCAAGAAGAAGGTATTGATTATGAGGAGACTTTTTCTCCAGTTGCCAGGTTAGAAGCCATACGTATGCTACTTGCATTTGCATCTTTCATGAGCATAAAACTTTTTCAAATGGATGTAAAATGTGCTTTTCTAAACGGCTTCTTAGAAGAAGAAGTCTACGTTGCTCAACCTCCTGGTTTGAAAATGATGAATTTCCAGATCATGTTTTTAAATTAGACAAAGCTCTTTACGGTCTTAAGCAAGCTCCTAGAGCTTGGTATGAAAGATTGTCTAAGTATCTTCTTGAAAACAATTTCAAAAGAGGTTTGATTGATAAAAAAATTGTTTATCAAAACTAGAGGCAACGACATTCTAGTAGTACAAATCTATGTTGATGATATATTATTCGGTGCTACTAATGATTCCCTCTACAAGGAATTTTCAGATATTATGTTCAGGGAATTTGAAATGAGCTTAATGGGAGAGCTAAATTTCTTTCTTGGACTTCAAGTTAAACAAGCAAAGAAGGAATTTTTCTCAATCAAAGCAAATATACTAGAGACTTGCTTAAGAAGTACAAAATGGATCAATCTAAGGTT
Organism: Fagopyrum homotropicum; assembly: GCA_033239125.1. Lineage (NCBI taxonomy): Eukaryota > Viridiplantae > Streptophyta > Magnoliopsida > Caryophyllales > Polygonaceae > Fagopyrum > Fagopyrum homotropicum. Next base: position 97,536,753 of record BSWB01000006.1, read on the forward strand.
GCAAAGACTCCTATGAGTTCAACACTTTCACTATACCAGGGCAGGAATGGAAAAAGTGTAGTACAAAAGGAGTATGGAGGTATGATCGGTTCATTGTTGTATCTAACTGCTAGTCGTCCTGACATTATGTTTAGCGTGTGCATGTGTGCAAGATTTCAAGCTGATCCTAAAAAGTCACACTTGATAGCTGTGAAAAGAATTTTTCGGTATCTCAATGGCACTAAGGATCTAGGGTTATGGTACCCACGTCAAAGCTCGTTTCATCTAGTTGGATATTCAGATGCAGACTTTGCAGGTTATAAGGTCGATAGAAAAAGTACTTCTGGTTGTTGACAATTCTTAGGGTCATCCCTAATTAGTTGGCACTCCAAGAAGCAAAACTCTGTTGCCCTATCCACAGTTTAAGCTGAATATATAGCTGCAGGAGCCTGTTGTGCACAAATTCTTTGGATTGCTCAACAACTTCGTGATCTTGGCTTTGACTTATAAAGATATTCCTATAAAATTTGATAATACTAGTGCTATTTCTATAACCAAAAATCCTGTGCAGCATTCAAGGACTAAGCATATTGATAGAAGACATCACTTCATACGTGGTCATGTTGAGAAAGGTGATGTTTCGATTTCTTTTATCTCAACTAACTTGCAGCTTGCAGATATCTTTACCAAGCCTCTTCTTGAGGAACAATTTAATTTTATTAGATTGGAACTTGGTATGTTGAACAAGAAAGCATTAACGTTGGGGGAGTAAACAAGTTTAATTGTTCCTACGCATGTAGCCTAATTGATGTTTTCAAGGGCCTTGAAATAAAATTCAAGGGGCCTTGAAACATATTTCACAAGGTATATTAAATTTACGGATCTTTTAAGAATTAATATCTTTTAGATATTTCAATTCTTAAAATATTTTTAATAAATCTTTTGTTTGAAAATTTTGAAAAAGATTTGTTGTTATTGGTTTTTATAGGTCTTTTAAAAGCTTGATTTTCTCAAAGATTTTTTTATTTTCCTGTTAAAAAGGATATACTTTCTCTATCTTTTTATTCTTTCACAAGAAACCCTATTTCAAAATCCTTTGATTTCTCTCTCAAACTTTCCTCATGGCACCCAGAAGCAAGAGATCTGCTCCTCCAGCTCCCAAAAAGAAAGTTGTTCAGAATTCCTCAATTGCTAAAGAAGAAAAATCTTCTGAAGATCTGGATACATCTCAGACGACCGGTCTACCCTCATCATGGTTCGTTAATTTTCAAGCTTTTGGATCTTGGATTGATGGTTTTCACAATCGACCGCTCTGTATGTGTGATTTTATTGATACTGATTTTCTCAATACCGTCAAGATACCCTGCATAGACAAGCTGAAGAGTTCGATTATCTGGAAGGTTCTAAACCCTGGAGATTTTGCTTTTCCACGACTCACGAGACTATTCTATGTTAATCTCACCACAAAAAGGGACAAAGGATGCATCACTCTTGAATCTTCAGTCAAAGGTACTCCGATTTCACTCACTCCTTCTATTCTAAGTGAGATTTTTGGAATTCCTACAGATGTTGTATTCAACTATCCTTCAAGATCAGAGAGTGTTCGTATTTCTAAGGAGAATTTTCTGGTTCTAAATTCAACCTCACGTCAACTTACTCATACATCTCTAACCTTAGAGGCTAGAATAGTGTTTACCATATTGGTTCGATGTGTAGTTCCTCGTGCAAACTCAAGAGAGCTGCCGACTGATCAATCTCTAGAATTAATTCATTTGCTTATGTCTGATCTGGACATAGATGTGCCTAATATGATTCTCAACCATATGATGCATTCTGTCAATTCTAAGAGACCTATTCCTTTGCCTTATGGAAATTTGTTGCCTAAGGTCTTTGATTATTATGAAATTGACACATCCTCTGAGGAAAGACAGTCTATTACCAACAAAATTGATGAAACTGCTTAGAGCATCTGGGGATTGAGAAAACTCTTGCAGGAACATGGACTTTAAAAGGAAAAGGAACTACTTAAAATCCAAATGAAGAAGTCAAACCTTCTCCTAATCCAGAAATTAGGTTAGAGGGTTGTGAAAAAGAAATAGCTTGTCTCAATCGTGAATTATCTGATTTTCAGTTTAACACCAAGAGGAGAATGGATGCAAATTTCGAGTTGCTAGCTACCATAAATGCTAAAGCCAATGAAATGTATTTGATGAATGCTCTTACGCTGGCTACAATGGAAGCATTTTGCCCATACTTGAAGATGTAGCTCAACATACTCAAGAGAAGGTCGAGAATGTGCTGATGAATTGTAAAAGGCGTGTACAGAATAAATCAACTCTGTATCCAACTCATGTTGAGCCAATGTTCTTGCCAAAGGTTGAGTATGAAGTAGTTAAGCAGAGAAGAGCTGAAGAAAAGAGAAGACGTTTGGCAGCTGAAATGGATGATTGGCATTATAAGAAATCTTCACCCAAAGAAAAGAGGAAGTTTTATGAGAAGAATTAAGCTGACTGGTTTTCTGAAAATCTTTCTATGTGGTTTGTGAAAATACTATTTTGGGTTTGTAATCATATTTTAAACTCCCGTGCTTTGACTGTTTTTCTCCCTTGTTGAAAGACAAAGGGGGAGAAATATGATCCGACATTTCGATATACTGCATTCTGCATTTTTAGTATTGATTTTCATATGCATTGCTAAACTAACAAATGCAAGTACGATACAACATTTGTGTTGTCTTCCATCAAGGGGGATATTGAAAACTCCACCTTGATTAAAATGTTTTACAAGTGTTGATGATGGAAGACTTAATACAAATGTGGTAGTTGGATACACTAACAATATATTGATTATATTCTCTAGATGTTTGGTTGATTTGAATTCAGTGCAGGTTTTATCACAATGTCAAAGGCCTTGATATGAATTTCAAGGGACTTGAAGTATAACTCAAGGACAAGGAAGATAGCGTTTACAAAGGGACGATCTCAAAGGCCTTGGAGTTATAGATGCACGAAACAAGGATTCAAATGAGCTGAAGATCTTCCAGAAAGATTTTTTTTTAACAGAAAGATCTCATCAACCGAAGAAAGATCTCAACCGAAGATTAGAGAATCTTTTCAAAAGATTTTCTAAAAACAAAGAGCAGCAAAATATCTTCTCTCTCTCAATTCAACAGAAGATGAGAAGATCAAGGAGCTAAGGACTCGACATGTTCTCAGGAGCTGAAGATTTGCAACGTCTACCTTATCTCGAAACAAGAAACGATCTTCATGGAGAAGAAGATTCATCTTCAAACGGTCATCTCGACAACGGCTAGAAGACCTCTCCATATAAGAGTATAAATGAAGATGATGGTCGAAGAAGAGAAATACACAAGCTTACACAGGAAAACATCTTTACGTCTTCAAGAAACCTAAACATCTTCATTCATTGTTTTTCTTTCTCTCTTTTACGCAAAATCTATATCCCCTTAGTGAGAGAAAACACAAGAGCTCCATTGGAAGATCTAAATAGTGTTATACTAGAGTGTGTGTTACTCTGCGAAGTAACTAGGCTATTATAGCTAGGTTGAGAGTTGGAGCTAGATCGTAGCATTAAATACAGTGAAAGAAGAAGGAGATTTTTTCTAGTTTGTATCTAGGACTCTTTGAAGCAGATAATAAATAGTTAAGTCCTAAGGCTATACCCTGGGATGGAGAGTAGGCTATTTAGAGCCGAACTTCGTAAACATATCCTCGTGTCGATCTTTTCAATTCCGCACCATATATACTTTATTGTAACTAACTTTGTTTTGTAGGAGAAAGGAGTCAAGGCCCTTGAAAGTAGTTTCAAAGCCCTTGAAATCAAAGTTTCACAAAGATCACAGATCGACATCAAGACCCTTGAAAGGAGTTTCAAGGCCTTGAGATTTGGTTTGCGAAAAGTTCCCATACTCTATTCAACCCCCCCCCCCCTCTAGAGTATCTTTTACCTTATTTATTTCACCTACCGGAACTTACAACTTTCTTAGGTTTGAATGAACCTCTTGTTTGTTTACCTTGTGTGAAAGCCTTACATAGTTCATCTACCTTGAAATTTAGGTTTGGCAAACCACGTACCAAATCCTTTGTAAGTAGCTTCTACATTGTGTGCATGCTTACATGACCAAGTTTTCTATGCCAAAGCCTTGGATCATCAGTCAAGGCCTTTAGACATTTTAGCTTAGTTCCTGAAACTTGATTAGTACTCGTGGAATAAACATTGTTACATCTAGGAGCAGTATGCACAATTTCACCTATCTTTTTGTCTTGAACCTCACATTTTTCTGACTCAAATAAAACTTTGTTTCCTTTATCACATATTTGAGAAATACTAAGCAGATTATACTTCAAACCTTCAACCAAATAAGCATCATCAATAAAGTTAGATGAATTATAACATAGTTTCAAAGCCCTTGAAATCAAAGTTTCACAAAGATCACAGATCGACATCAAGACCCTTGAAACGAGTTTCAAGGCCTTGAAATTTGGTTTGCGAAAAGTTCCCATACTCTATTCAACCCCCCCTCTAGAGTATCTTTTACCTTATTTATTTCACCTACCGGAACTTACAACTTTCTTAGGTTTGAATGAACCTCTTGTTTGTTTACCTTGTGTGAAAGCCTTACATAGTTCATCTACCTTGAAATTTAGGTTTGGCAAACCACATACCAAATCCTTTGTAAGTAGCTTCTACATTGTGTGCATGCTTACGTGACCAAGTCTTCTATTCCAAAGCCTTGGATCATCAGTCAAGGCCTTTAGACATTTTAGCTTAGTTCCTGAAACTTGGTTAGTACTCGTGGAATAAACATTGTTACATCTAGGAGCAGTATGCACAATTTCACCTATCTTTTTGTCTTGAACCTCACATTTTTCTGAATCAAATAAAACTTTGTTTCCTTTATCACATATTTGAGAAATACTAAGCAGATTATACTTCAAACCTTCAACCAAATAAGCATCATCAATAAAGTTAGATGAATTATAACATAGTTTCAAAGCCCTTGAAATCAAAGTTTCACAAAGATCACAGATCGACATCAAGACCCTTGAAAGGAGTTTCAAGGCCTTGAGATTTGGTTTGCGAAAAGTTCCCATACTCTATTCAACCCCCCCCCCTCCTAGAGTATCTTTTACCTTATTTATTTCACCTACCGGAACTTACAACTTTCTTAGGTTTGAATGAACCTCTTGTTTGTTTACCTTGTGTGAAAGCCTTACATAGTTCATCTACCTTGAAATTTAGGTTTGGCAAGCCACGTACCAAATCCTTTGTAAGTAGCTTCTACATTGTGTGCATGCTTACGTGACCAAGTCTTCTATGCCAAAGCCTTAGATCATCAATCAAGGCCTTTAGACATTTTAGCTTAGTTCTTGAAACTTGGTTAGTACTCGTGGAATAAACATTGTTACATCTATGAGCAGTATGCACAATTTCACCTATCTTTTTGTCTTGAACCTCACATTTTTTTGAATCAAATAAAACTTTGTTTCCTTTATCACATATTTGAGAAATACTAAGCATATTATACTTCAAACCTTCAACCAAATAAGCATCATCAATAAAGTTAGATGAATTATAACATATTTTACCAATGCCAATAATGTCACACTTTCCTTTATCACCAAGCGTAATGGTTTTAGATGATTGCTTCTTTAAATCTGAGAATAAAGAGCTTTTTCCACTCATGTGTCTTGAGCAACCACTATCCTATATCCATTAATGCTCCTTTAACTTGGTGATATCTTGCAAAACAACAAACATCAACCTTTCCGGGTTGACCAAATGACATATTTTGGTCCATATTCAGGTTAGATCATGTTTGGTGGTCTAGTAATTTTAGGAACCCAGATGTGTTTGACCTGTTTCCTTAAACATAAAGGATAGATGTTTCTAATAATATAAGGATCATTTCTTCTATAAGGATATGTAGATTTAACATGACCCTTTTTATAACAGTAAAAGCAAATAGGCATATGAATACTTCCTTTTGCTTTGACAAAAGTGGTGGTAGGTTTTCTAGGAAAGTTCCTATGATATCCTATACCACTTTTGTTAAGAGAGGATTGTTGTTCACCCATCATTCTCTCAAGATTAGCTTTTGAACGAGTAAACTTAACAAGTGCAGCCCTGGTCTTGACACATCAAAGTTAGATCAACTTTATCCTTCTCTAAATCGATATAGTTTCGATGAAGAGAGGAGAGGTTGTCTTTGAGAATCATGTTTTCTGATTCTAAGGCCTTGATATTGTCATCAAGGTCCACTTTTTCTGTGTTAATATGTTCAATCTCCATAGACATCTCACTTAATTGATTTTTTTGTTCAAGCTGCTTTTCTTTTAAATAATTTATCCTTATTCTATGTCCTTTGTCACATATGATAATATATGTAAGGAATTGTTTCAGATCAGATTCAGGTTGAGACATATTTGTACTTACCACATTGTCAACATGTAGATTTGAATCTTCTTCATGATCGGCCATGAGACACAAGTTTGCTTGTTCTTTTTCGTCTTTTGATTCATTTGATGATTTTGAATCACTCCATGAATCTACCATAGCTTTCTTCTTTTGATAATTTTTCTTGAAGTTGGTCCTCTTCTTTTGTGGACAATCCTTCACAAGATGATCAGTTTCACCACATTCAAACAAGTCAGTACTCTAGTTGTTTTGTTAGAGTTAGACACAACTTACCTCTGGGTTTTGATATTCGTGGATATTCTCTATTGTTAGCAGATTGTTTCTTTAACTTGAGAATTCTTGCGAGACCCTTAGAGATCATGTCAATTGCATCTTCTTCATCATCATCATCACTATCTTCCTCGTCTGATGGTAATTCATCCTTTCTTGATTTTAATGCCAAATTCTTGGAGTTGGATGGGAGCTCTCCATCTTCTCACCAAGAATCATTTCATGTGTGATGAGTTTTCCAAGGAAGTCATCAAGAGGAAGAGTTAAGAGATTCTGAGCTTCTTCGATGGCAGTCATTTTTGGTCCCCACTTAGCTTTAGGTAAGCTCCTTAGAACCTTCCTAACTTTCTCTTCATTTGTGAAGATCTTTCCTAGTGAGTCCAAATTGTTCACGATATCAGTGGATCTTGTGAATATATCCTTGAGTGTTTCATTTGGATTCATCTTGAATAGCTCGTATTGTATGAGGAAGATGCTTATCTTTGTTTCCTTGACTTGACTTGTTCCTTCGTAAGTGACAGCGAGTTATTCCCATATTTCCTTTGCACTCTTGCATGATGAGATGCGGTTGAATTCATTTGCATCTAATCCACAGTAGAGTAGGTTCATTGCTTGTAGTTCTTCGACACACTGTCCAGGTCAGCTTGTGTAAAGTCAGCTTCTTTCTTTGGGACTTCAACACCTTCAACTGTTGTAGTTGGGACTTTAGGGCCATTCTGAACAATGCTCCATAGTTCCATAACCTGATCAATAATGAACGTATGAGTGCTCTCCAATGAGAAAATTTATTGTCACAGAAGTGTGGTGGTCGAGATGAGGATCTTCCTTGAGCAAATTCTCCATCACCTACAAGATTCATGATTAGTCTCACTGATGGTTAAATCAATATTCGTGAGTCTAGCTATGATACTAATTGAAGAACCGTTAGGTGAATATAAAGGATATAAATACTCCAAAAGGAGGGGGGGTTGAATAAAGTATGGGAACTTTTTGCAAAACCAATCTCAAGGCCTTGAAATCAATTTCAAGGGTCTTGATGTCGATCTCAATTTGTTGTGAAACTTTGATTCCAAGGCTTTGAAACAACTTTCAAGGGCCTTGACTTTGAACTCCTTCAAAACAAAGTTAGTCACAATAAACAAAATATAGTGCGTAATGTAAAAGATCGACACAAGGATATGTTTATGAAGTTTGGCTTTAAATAGCCTACTCTCCGTCCCAAGGTATAGCTGTCACGCTAGGAAATAGCACAAAAATCTTTACATTTATAAACTCGAACTAAATCCTAAACTACCTAGCGAAACCCGCAGTGTACGGATCGTTATGTAGAAAGGTAAGTATTCCGAGGTCGAACTCAAAGACTAAGGTGAAATCGAGTCAAGCAATGATCAAAAATAGTGTAAATCTAGGCTAAGACAAGATGAGGAACAAAGAAAATGGAAAACTCAATGTTTTTGTTGGTTTTTATGGTCATCAAGCAAGGGTCATAACTCATGCAAAGCAATAAATCAAACCAAACCAAAAATCAGCACAAATAAACGAGTCAAACGAGATATTGATCAAGAGAAAGGGAAGACGGATTCTAGGGGTTGGAAATTCCGGTTATGGCATAAAACTCAAGTTATCTATTCATTCTTTGGATTGATTATGATATGTTGGGATTAAGTGTTCCTAAAATGGGATCAATTACCGGGTAAGTCTCATGATCCTACTAATCCACACCTAAGGTCTCATTACCGGTTAAGTCTCTAAGAACCTAAGGGGAGGAATTTAACACAAACCGGATTGTTTAATTAGGGATCTAACCTATCCTCACCGGGTAAGTCTCGGAAAGGGAAGTCCTAATCAACTATCCTAGCACATTTAATCCAATGGCGGCTTATTAGGCTCACCATTACCTAAGGTTTTGCTATTTTAGATTCTAAGGGCAAGGATTACCGGGTAAGTCTCTCCTAACACTTAATCGCTACACTAGGACACCCTAGGGTAGGTTAAACTCAGCAAAAACTTAGGGTTTCAACAATTTTATGAACCTAAGATAAGATCCTTCGAACCAGGAAGAACCACGGTTTGTTCTACAGAAACCACGACCGTGGTTCTTCAAGAACTACCCGTGATTTCTAACAGTAGCTACGTTCATAAACAAAAATTCATCCAAAGGTAAATCTAAGTTCGTCCTATCATAGATCTAGCCATAACCATCCTTTCCTTACCCTAGAATCACATCAATCTAGCCTACAACATTCATATTAGAAATCAAATCAAACAAGCATAGACTCATAACCTCCATTGCAAGAAAATGAGAGAAAGAAGATGAACAAATGAACTTCAAACACAATCTGAATCTGAAGATGAAATTAGAACGACTTACAACCCTTCCAAAGGAAGGTTCAAGAGTTCAAAAACTTCTAGAAATAAATCCGAAAATACAAGAGCTAAGTGTGTCTTCTCCTCTCCTCTTCAATGGCAATGGCTCCTTTCTTCTTCTTCTTGCACTTTCCTTCCTCGAAAAAGTCCTTCTTCCTCTTAGAATATATTTTGTCCCAGAAAAATGGAGAATATGTGAGCTGCTCTCAAACTACCCAAATCCCAGCTGCCTCTAACAACTATCAAGGACCACTTTTATAACCAATTCTTCATGAGCTGGCCATGAGAGTCGTGGCACAGCTGTCACGAGAATCTGGCAAAATCCACGGTCATTTCCACGGCCGTGGTTCTTCAGAGAACCGTGATTCTGTGCAGAAACTTCTCCTTGGATCATTAGGCTGTGGTTTGGTGCATGGCCTGTGTTGGCAAGGTTCCTTGAGTCCTTCTCAGCCCTTGCCTTGCGTTCTAATGAGTTTGGAAACGTGTCCCCTAAATGAGCGACCCTCAAACGTGTCGTTTTGGCTCGAAACTTCCCGAAATACCTACAAAACGCACACAAGTCCGTGTAGACGTCTATCTCGACAAAATACATGTTTTGAGTGCAAAACGTATTGGACTAGTGCTAGATAATGCATGATTGAGCGAGAATTCTACCTAAATGTGCACCTAAAACTATGCTATAAATCGTGTTATCAATAGCCTTAGGATCTAACTATCTACTTTCAGCTTCAAAGAGTCCTAGATACAAACTAGAATAAATCTCCTTCTTCTCTCACGGTAGCCAAAGCTACGATCTAGCTCCAACTCTTCACTTTGCTATAATAGCCTAGTTACTTCGCAGAGTAACACACACTCGAGTATAACACTCTTTAGATATGCCAATGGAGCTCTCAAGTTTTATCTCCCCCTAGAGGATAAAGCTTTTTTGAAAGAGAGAAAGAAAAACTATTTATCGAATGAAGATAACTTTGGATCGCTTGAAGACTATGAATGTTTCTGTGCAGGCTTGTGTATCTTTGTTTTTCAAATGCCATCTTCATATATAGTCTTCTATGTAGAGGTCTTCTAGCCGTTGGAGAAATGACCGTTTGAAGATGATTCTTCTTCTCCATGAAGGTCGCTTCCCGTTTGAGATGAGATAGACGTTGTAGATCTTCATCTCCTGATAACACGTTGATCTCTTGGCTTCTCAATCTTCAAATCCAGATGAGAGAATCTTCGTGCTTTTCGGTTAAGGATCTTTGTTAGATCTTCTTTGTTGGTCGGTTGAGATTTTCACTTGATCAAATCTTCTCAAATCTCTTGTTTGAGCAAATCTCTCGTGGAAGATGTTCTTTGTGATTGAAATCGTTTCGTTGTGCAGCCTTGTCTTCCTTGTTTCTTTGGAATCTACTTCAAGGCTTTTGAGATCTTTTCGTTGTGCATCCTTGTCTTCCTTGTGCCCTTGAAATCCATTTCAAGGCATTTGAAATTTTTGACAAAACCTGCACTTAATACAAACCAACCAAGCATCTCGAAATATAATAATTCATTGGTTAGTGTATCAAACTACTTCATTTGTGTTTAAGTCTTCCATCAGCAACACCTGTAAAACCTTTATAATCAAGGTGGAGTTTTCAGTGTGGTTTTGGGATAGAAGTACAAGAAGTCGCCACCTCTGCTATGGATCTCTACAGTATAGATATGTGATAGCATGAATTATAGTCTATATTTTGGGACCCGTTTAGACGTTTTATCTTCAATAATCTGCATGTTTGAATGTATATTATGTGATTATATTTTCGTTTCATCTACCTTTGTGGGAATCGAGGTCTACACCAAGTTTCGTTGTAATCGTAGGTAAAATGGCACGTTTTGCATCAAAATGGAGCAAAAGGAGCTAAGGAGTCATTGGAGCTATATTCAGGAGCTTAAGAAAGAATCCAGGAAGCATGAAAATGGATTGAAGATTCACTTTGGACCAGATTTGACAGATTTCACATTCAGTTGTGATTCACCTCGGTCAGCTACAGTACCATCTCGACAGAGGTGATCTAGAGGAGCTGCTCGACCGAGGCGAACACCTTGGACGCGGCGAGAGATATTTTATTCTTGGCTGAGATCTTTTATTTTTGGAAAGAGGATCTTATATTTTTAGGCTGGATTCCTGGAAGGAAGAAGATAATTTAGCCCATATATTTTACCTATTTTTATAGGAAAATATCTTTCTAAGATATCTTATCTTTGAGAGGAAATTTTCCTATAAAAAGGGTTGGATTTTCAACAAATAAGGGAGGCGCTTACGGCTGGAAAACACCCACTACTGCTAGGAGATTTGAAGAACCTTTTTGAAGGTTGAAGGAAGATTGAAGGAAGGAAGTTGATAGCTTTTATAGCTTTTGTGAAGGGTTTTGTAAGACTTTCTTAGATTCCCTTCTTTGTTGATTGTCTTGTTGGATTGTGATCCAAGGAACGCTTGTTTGTTTTATAATTGATTCAGTTATTGAAACCTTTTTCTTAAGGTTTTTGTGTTCATTTATTCACTTTCTTCCCTTATATTTGATTATTGCTTTCATGATGATGATTGGCTAATTTCTTTGTGTGATTCTAGGGTGATTGGTTGAAGGTTGTGGGAAAAACAATGATAGAATAATCTTAATCACAGTAGGACCCTGAAAGCTCGAGTCTTTATCCTTAACCCTAGAACATCTCGTTCAGTCGATGAACATCTCGGCCGGGGTGGAATTCGTCTGACCGAGGTGACTTTTCTGATCCAAAACTGAGAGTTAAGTGTTAGAGTTTGCCAAATCCTATTCTTATTACACCTTTCCTGGTTCAATGCAAGCCTAGGATGAGACTTACCCGGTAATTCCTTTGTTTGTTTACCAAAGATCATAAGAGTAGGTAATAAAGGTTTGTCCTTGATTGGGGTTTGAGTGTGCCTTCATTCCATCTTTGTGAGTTAGCCTGAGACTTACCCGGTAAAGGTTGATTCTATTCCCTTAGGTGGTGTGTTGGTTTGAGGTTATAGTTCTTTTCCTTAATTCCTTGAGACTTACCCGGTAATAGGAGTTACGGTTTGGGATTAGTGAGTAGTGAGACTTACCCGGTGATCTATTCCACTTTAGTAACACCTTCCCTTTGCAAAAACCTCAGCTTTGTCCGCTTATCTTTAGATCTTGAGTTGGAACCACAACTAGATGCTTTAATCCCTAGAATTGCATATTTCCTTATTTGATTTTTTTTATCATGTTTGATTGCTTTAATCGCTTTTGTGGTTAGTAGTTGCATTGACAACCTATACCCGCTTTGTTTCACTAAGTCCCTGTGATCGAACCCTGGAATTTCTTGCTTTTTACTACGATTGACCCGTACACTGCGGGTTTGCATCCTTGTTTTAAGCTTACATCTAGGGTTATAAATTTAAAGCTTGCACACACCGTTTGGAGCGAACAAGTTTTTGGCGCCGTTGCCGGGAACTTGGTCTAGACCGAGCGGTTGCGGTTGGATTTTGGGGCACTTGCCCCTATCTCTATTAACCACTCTACTTGAGTGACTTACGCAGGTTCTTTTTCTTAGGTTTATGCGAAGAACCCGCGCTGGGAAGGAAATCGTTCCCTACGATCCCGAACCAGAAAAGACATACAAAAGACGCTTGAAAGAAGCGAAGATGGCCAACCAAGACAATCGCGATCTTAAGGCCGAATTGAAGGAGGCGTTAGAACAACTACACCTCAGTAAAGAAGAGCTGAGACTGGAGAGGGAAGAAACTCGCACAAGGACTGAGGCGATCGAAGCAGATATGGAGGCTTTGTGAGACCAGTATCTACCTCGACCGAACCCAGATCCTCGACCGAGGCAAGACCCTGCTCTAGATCTTCGACCGAGGCAGAATCCAGTACTTTTTGCCCCGGCCGAGATACTACCACCTCGGATGCTAGTCCGAGATGTTCTTTTTGCAGGTATTCCACAAACCCTAGGGCAAAGGATGGACCCCAATCAGCAACTGAGGTGTCCAGGAGTCAACCTAGGTTATCCAGCGGACCATGATTATGAGCTTCGACCGCAAGTTTTTTCCATGATCCGCCAATGCCAGTTTGGAGGGCTAGAGAGGGAATCTCCACATCAACATCTACAAAACTATGAGATCTTGATGGAGACCTTGAGACCTTCATGAATAGAAAACAACAACTACAAGATAAGGCCTTTCTACTTCTCTTTGAAAGATAGAGCTCTTACTTGGTATCAATCTCTTCCTCCAGGAAAAATCAATACTTGGGAGGAGATGACGACGGAATTCTTGACTAAATTCTTTCCCCCCTCTAAAACCGCTGAAATGAGAGGGAAGATTAATGCATTCATCATGAAGGACAAGGAGAGCTTGTCCAAGTCATGGGAGAGATTTAAAGACATTCTTTTGGATTGCCCACATCATGGGATCCCAAAGATAGAGTTGTTGGAGATATCCTTCAAGGGACTGGACGGAAACACCCAGTTCAACCTTCAACTACTATCCGCCGGCACGTTCATGGACATGCCGATTGACGAAGCTTGGGAGTTCATAGAGAAGCAAGCTTTGCACATGGAGAAATACTCCCACCAAGGAGCTAAAGGTGGAGTTAAAAGAGTCAACTTTTAAGACGCTCCACCTAACAATGATCAACTCACTTCTTTGAAGAATGATGTGAAACAATTGAAGGAACTCTTAGTTGCTCAAACCAAGAAGGAAGATCAAGGATCAAGGAACAACAATGGATACCGTAACAACAACGGTTCCCGGAACAACAACTACAACAACAATAGAGGATCCAACAGCAATAATTGGAGGGCAAACAACCAAAATTCGGGTAACCCTTACTCTAACTCCAATTCGAATGACTCCTCTAATCCTTTCCTCTCTTCTTCTTCATCTTCTTCTTCTTCTACTCCATTGAAGAGCCAGGAGCAAGGATCAAGTTCGTCCCAGCCGGAAAAGAAAGATACGGTGCTGGAGGCCATCTTAATCAAGCTCAACTCTATGGAGACATCCATGACTTCATTTTCGAAGGCACAAAAAGCCTTAGAACAACAATTTTTTAACAAGGCGAATGAAATGCCAAGAGATCCAAGGAAGCTTCCAGCAAGGATGGAAAGCAACCCTAAAGGCCAGATTATGGCAATAACAACGAGGAGTGGACTGAAGACTGCAGATCTAGTGCCTCGGTCGATGCCAATACAGACGAAGACCACCTCGGTCCAGGTACAATCGAAGAACACTTCGGCCGAGATGCCAACCGAGGTGGAGCCACAGAAAGCGGAGGAGAAAACTGAAGTTTATATTCGACCTCCTGCATATGAAACCACCACTTCCATTCCCCCAGTCAAGGGCCAAAGCACATCTAGACAAGCATTTTGGTAAGTTTCTTGACTTGATGAATAAACTACACATTAATATCCCTTTCCTTGATGTTATTCTAGGGATGCCCGCCTATGAGAAGTTTTTGAAAGAGATTCTATCAAGGAAGAGGAAGTTAGAAGACTTTGGTGAAGTAAGGATGACATCTAAATCCTCGGAGCTTATTCAAATAATGAAGGAGAAGATGCCACCCAAGTTGAGAGATCCCGGCTCATTTTGCATTCCTATTTAAGTTGGGGATGTAACTTGTGAAGCCTTATGTGATCTAGGAGCCAGCGTGAGCATCATCCCGCTGGAGCTATGTGTTAAGATTGGACTTGGAGAGCCCAAGCCGGTGAAGATACGGTTATAAATGGCGGACCGCTCCATTACCCATCCCGTGGGCATTTTGGAAGACGTTCCGGTTAAGTTAGGTAACTTTTATTTACCTATAGACTTTGTTGTACTTGATATTCCCGCAGATTATCCCGTTCCTATCATTCTCGGGAGACCATTTCTAGCAACTTCGGGTTGCAATGTGGACTGTAAGAACGCCAAGTTAAAATTCAACATTGGCGGAGATGAAGTGAAGTTTGCATTACTTGCGGCAATGAAGGGAGAGCAGCTAGGAGATGATATCTTCAACATCTATGATGAAGAAGAATCAAGAGAATTGGTGAGCTCTATCCTTATTAAAGATCCACTTGAAAAAGTTATTAGCTTTAGCTTAATGGAGGAAGGTATAGATGCTTCTTGTGATACAGATATACGGAGCTTAAAGGCACTGGAAGAAGATCCAGGAGCTAAAACTGAAAGACTAATCCAGGAGAAGAAGATCTCCATTTTCGGTTCCAGTTGCAGTACCTCGACCGAGGCACTTCCTGGATCAAGCAAAGTGACTGAAGAACATCTCGGTCAACCTCTCTGGACCTCGACCGAAGTCGAAAGCGAGATGATGTCAACTGAGACTTCTGAAAGTCCAGTTCTTCGATCTACTCCACTGGAAGGAGGAAGCAAGGATCCCCCTCAGAGAGCACCCCCAGTTGTGGAGCTTAAACAACTCCCAAGTCACTTGAGGTATGTCTTTCTTGGACCGGATTCTACTTATCCCGTTATTGTTAGTGCTTCCCTCTCCGAATCTGAATTATCTAAACTAATGCATGTCCTGAGGAAGCATCAAAAGGCTTTGGGTTATACTATTGATGATCTTATTGGCATTAAGCCTTCTTTCTGCATGCATAGAATACTAATGGAGGACGACCATAAGACTTCACGGGAACCTCAAAGACGGTTAAATCCGATCATGAAAGAGGTTGTGAAGAAAGAAATTCTTAAGTTGTTGGATGCAGGTATCATATTTCCAACCTCGGACAGCAAGTGGGTTAGCCTAGTACATGTAGTTCCGAAGAAAGGAGGGATGACCGTTGTGACAAATAAGAACAACGAGTTAATCCCAACTAGGACCGTCACGGGCTGGAGGGTGTGCATCGACTATAGGAAGCTGAACGTGGCCACTCGGAAGGACCATTTTCCACTTCCCTTCATTGATCAAATGCTCAAACGGTTGGCCCAACATTCACACTTCTGCTATTTAGACGGATATAGTGGTTTCTTTCAGATTCCTATCCATCCGGATGATCAAGAGAAGACCACTTTCACTTGTCCATGGGGGACATTCGCTTATAGGAGGATTCCATTTGGATTATGCAATGCACCCGCTACCTTCCAGCGATGCATGATGGCGATCTTTTCCGAGTATATAGAGGAGATCATGGAGGTATTTATGGATGATTTTTCAGTATATGGTTCCTCTTTTGATGATTGCCTATCTAACCTTTCTCTAGTGCTACAAAGATGTGAAGACACTAATCTTGTCTTGAATTGGGAGAAGTGTCACTTTATGGTTAATGAAGGCATTGTGCTAGGACACCTCGTTTCTAATCGAGGTATTGAGGTCGATCGCGCTAAGATCGAGACTATTGAGAAACTCCCTCCCCCTTGCTCTATTAAAGGTGTGAGGAGTTTTCTCGGACATGCAAGTTTCTACAGGAGATTCATCAAGGACTTCTCGAAGATTTCTAAACCACTAACTAACCTCTTGAATAAAGATGTTGTTTTTGAGTTTTCGCAGGAGTGTCTTGATGCATTTTAAAGGATTAAGGAAGTGTTGATCTCCGCTCCCATTATCCAGCCCCCGGATTGGGCCTTGCCTTTTGAGATCATGTGCGATGCGAGTGATGTGGCGGTAGGAGCGGTGCTTGGACAAAAGAAGGATGGGCGGACCACTGCCATTTACTACGCTAGCAAGACGCTAGATGAAGCCCAGCGTAACTACGCCACCACCGAGAAGGAGCTATTGGCGGTTGTATATGCTTTCGAGAAGTTTCGTTCTTACTTAGTAGGGGCGAAAGTCATTGTCTACACCGACCATGCAGCCATTCGTTACTTACTTGCTAAAAAGGATGCCAAGCCACGCCTTATTCGATGGATTCTCTTGCTTCAAGAGTTTGACCTAGAGATCCACGATAAGAAGGGATTCGAAAATTCTGTTGCGGATCACCTCAGCCGGCTACCTCCCTCTTCCCGCGAGAAGGACGACCCGCCCATAGACGATTCATTCCCCGATGAGCACTTGCACTTGTTGGAATGTTTGATAGACTTACTTATCTCACCCCATGATGAAGGTGAAGTATGGGGTGAGGATACCTCCCATCACGTTTAGGGACACCGTACGGTCCAGCTAGCGACCTTAAATCAAGCACTTCTTGGGAGGCAACCCAAGGTATTGCTTTCTTTTCCCTTTTTCTAGTCTTGCTTTAGATAGTTTGCTTTTGGTTTGCTTTGTTTTGTTTTTGGCGTCCTAGACAGACAACAGGTGACATCTAAGGAAGGAATACGACCCAGGAGCAAAACTGGAAGGACAGAAGTTCGAGAATTTGAGAAGACGAAGTTTGACTGAGACACATCTCGGTTGCTGTCACAGCACCTCGACCGAGATGATTCTTGAGCAACCGAGGCGACTAGGGTTTCTGAAGATCCACCTCGGTCCGTACCACCTCGGTCCAGTCAAGACCATCTCGACCGAGGTGATAGTAGTTCCAGAAAAGGGTATAAAAGGGGACTGAGATTTCTCTCTCCTCCCTTTACCTTCTTCTCGACCGCGGCGCAATCCTCACCTCGCTCCTTCGTTCTTCGCTCGTTTTCGACGATTCTCGCTTCCAAACTGCAGGGAAAGGGTAGAGGATCTATTTGCAACCGTCAATATGCATAGAAAACGAACCGAATCGAGCAAATCTAGGTAAAATTCGAGAAAACCCTAACTCCCTCTTCTTCCACTTATTCCTTTCGATTTGGGCTTTGGTTGCCCCTGCATTCTGCTGAAAAAGGATTAAGTACCCCATAGGAACCTTTGGTAGTGATTTTGGGGGAAAAGAACTGGATTTTTGAGAGTTGCGATCGAACAATTTTTCGCCTCGGTCCAGTCGGCCTGCGCCTCGGCCGAGGTGTTCTTGAGATTTGTTAGAGAGACCGAGGTGGTCTGACAGATTGCAGAAAATGAGTTCTGACAGGCAGCTTGTGTTGAGAGACAGATCTTCTCCTTCCCCTTCTTCTTCTTCACGCCGTACTAGACCGGTGATCCATGAGCATCACTAGGTCGACTATGACCGCATAGCGGCCCGTCTAGTGGTTGCACCACGTTTCATGGATATCTCTGCTTTTGATTGCCTCTATATGGATGAGGACTTGAGGCGGATGATATCTGCTGTGGGGCTGGAGCAGTTCACTGAGATCCGAGCTCCGGCCTACTTAGAGCCGACTCTGGAGTTTGTCAGCTCCATCACCTACTTGCCCACCGAGCGCGCCATCAAGTACCGGTTGATGAACCGGAATTATTTAGTTCCCCTGGACCACTGGCGGGATATCTTTGGCTTCCCGACCCCTACTGTTGCTGACTTTCCCTCTCGAGCTGTAGCTCGAGAGTTCTGGGGACAGATTGCTCATGTGGTTGAGCATGTTGATAGATGGAGACCTGGAGATTCCAGGGAGTGGATTATATTCCATCTAGCTTTTAGACTTGCTCACAGGATCTTTAGTGAGACTCTTATGGCGCGTACTGAGACGCCCCAGAAGATCAGACAGGGTGAGCTTCTGAGTCTGTACTGCATGGTGACCGGAGGAGTTCCAGACTTTGGGATTATGCTGGCTAAGGATTTGCACAGGATAAAGGCGAAGGCCAAGGGAGATATCTGCTGCGGAGGGATAGTGACTCATATAGCGAGTTATATGGACTTGGATCTGAGCGCATGCACTATGGTGGCGGCTGCCAAGCCGCTCGGGCTTCAGGAGATGATCACCAGGAGGATACTGGTCCCTCGTGGTCTTACTACGCCATATGTGGCGATGCCCTGGGAGCAGACTGCACCCCAAGGTATTAGGTGGTCAGCTCAGTTGTCCGTGTATGATCCGCATTACTGGCAGACTGCATGGATCCCGCTGATGGAGGACGCCAGAGAGGCAGTAGCAGCAGCTCAGGGGCCAGCTGAGGAGAATGAGGCTGAGGAGGATGAGGATGATGATGAGGATGGCGGTGCTCCCATGGATACGGGCACAGATACAGCTGGGACTAGTACGCCGGTCATTGATTTAGATGACGATGAGACTGAGGAGGAGCCGGCTGCAGCACCAGCACGTCCCGCTAGGCATAGGGTATGCAGGAAGAGGGATCTAGTTGCTCACCGTCGGATCGACGATCTGACGGATCAGATGATAGATTCCTACGTTGCCTTGTCCTTGGAGATCAGAGAGATGCAGGAGAGACTACATTACCAGCACACGATGGCTGAGATTCAGTTTTAGCATGTCATGGGCTATCCTTTCGACCCATCTCAGCACCCGTACGTGCCACCACCACCACCGCTGGATCGGGATTATTGAGAGCTTGCAGGATTTTCTTTATTTATTTACTATGCAGCTCAGCTTTATCCGGTGAGTACTTTTTTTCTTTAGACTTATTTTGACCCATTGGGACAATGTGTCCCAAGTATGGGGTATTTAATGTATTAGTTGACTTTTATGTGGATGTATGACTCGACTCTATTTGAATATTTATGTTTTATTTTGCTCTATATGCTTATCTGAGATTACATGCATGCATACAGGTTATTTGATTGAGAAAAACGTCAAAAACCGGTTTTAAAAAAAAAATTTTATGACCTCGACCGAAGTGATTCTGGCCAAACAAGGTACTTCACCTCGGTTGAATTAGAACATCTCGACCGAGGCGGTTTAACTGAAAAGAATTTTGAAACGATTTTTGTGCTTCTTATCTGGATATGACCTCAGTGAAAATTTTTGTTTGCAGATTGATTTTGAAATCTTTATATGTTTGAAAGGTTTTATGATATGTTTAAGTTGCTAAATGCTTAGTTTGAAATTTTGGCATGTTTAATACTTTGTTTTTATCCAAATTATGTTGAATTTGAAGGTTGACACCACATGATAAGTTCTCTCACTTTCTTCCTGGGATGATTAAGGAAATTCATTCTCTTCTCTTCTTCTTCTTGATCATGCTTAGCCCCTCATATACATATTTGCCTCCCTTTACCTATCCGGGAATTTGGAAGCAAGCAAAAGTGAAAAGTAAGTGAAAGAAAAGTTGAGATGTTGGCTGAAAGTTAGAAAGAAACATATAGGTTTGGGGAAGTCAATCATGATGATGAGTAACTCGGCACCATTCACATAGCCGGGTGTTTGTGTCTTGCCAAAGTCGGATTGAGCGATATTCCTAACGGGTCATGGTATGTGCATCAAGGGTTTGAGGCATCTCGAGAAATTGATGATTGCTGATTTCCTAGGCCTCGGTTATTGTGCACCTCTATCCATGCATCCCAAAAAGTAAAGTAAAAAGTAAATAAGCAAAGCTTATTGGTGGAAGATGTTGAAGTTCAAAGGAAGTGAAGAAAAGATCCTTTTCCCGGATTCTAGCACCACATTCCCTATATACATCCCACCCTCACACGTTTCTTGACCTTTCTTTTGGAAGCCCTTGAGACCTCGAGCTTGTTGATTGACTTAGTGGTTTAAACTGGATTATACATGATTGATTTCGATAATTATGATTTATTATGCATTCTATGATTTTATGCAAAGATGAACAACTTTCTTATATTTATAAAATGTTTTGATCATATTTTGATTTTAAATTCCATGAAGCATTCTCTAAGAGTGATCTATGAGTGGAGCACACCATTAAAATGTTTTGAAAGACTTTTTCATTGATCTTCATGACTTATAATCCATTCTATCTTGTATTTTATATTCGGAACTTGCTTGGGGACAAGCAAGGGCTAAGTATGGGGTATTTTGATAGCATGAATTATAGTCTATATTTTGGGACCTATTTAGACGTTTTATCTTCAATAATCTACATGTTTGAATGTATATTATGTGATTATTTTGTCGTTTCATCTACCTTTACGGAAATTGAGGTCTACACAAAGTTTCGTTGTAATCGTAGGTAAAATGACACGTTTTGCATCAAAATGGAGCAAAAGGAGCTAAGGAGTCATTGGAGCTATATTCAGGAGCTTAAGGAAGAATCCAAGAAGCATGAAAATGGATTGAAGATTCACTTTGAACCAGATTTGAGAGATTTCACATTCAGTTGTGATTCACCTCGGTCAGCTATAGTACCATCTCGACCGAGGTGATCCAGAGGAGCTGCTCGACCGAGGCGAACACATTGGACGCGGCGAGAGATATTCTATTCTTGGCTGAGATCTTTTATTTTTGGAAAGAGGATCTTATATTTTTAGGTTGGATTCCTGGAAGGAAGAAGATAATTTAGCCCATATATTTTACCTATTTTTATGGGAAAATATCTTTTTAAGATATCTTATCTTTGAGAGGAAATTTTCCAATAAAAAGGGTTGGATTTTCCACAAATAAGGGGGATTTGAAGAACCTTTTTGAAGGTTGAAGGAAGATTGAAGGAAGGAAGTTGATAGCTTTTATAGCTTTTGTGAAGGGTTTTGTAAGACTTTCTTAGATTCCCTTCTTTGTTGATTGTCTTGTTGGATTGTGATCCAAGGAACGCTTGTTTGTTTGATAATTGATTTAGTTATTGAAATCTTTTTCTTAAGGTTTTTGTGTTCATTTATTCACTTTCTTCCCTTATATTTGATTATTGCTTTCATGATGATGATTGGCTAATTTCTTTGTGTGATTCTAGGGTGATTGGCTGAAGGTTGTGGGAAAAACAATGATATAATAATCTTAATCACAGTAGGACCCTGAAAGCTCGAGTCTTTATCCTTAACCCTATAACATCTCGTTCAGTCGATGAACATCTCGGCTGGGGTGGAATTCGTCTGACCGAGGTGACTTTTCTGATCCAAAACTGAGAGTTAAGTGTTAGAGTTTGCCAAATCCTATTCTTATTACAACTTTCCTGGTTCAATGCAAGCCTAGGATGAGACTTATCCGGTAATTCCTTTGTTTGTTTACCAAAGATCATAAGAGTAGGTAATAAAGGTTTGTCCTTTATTGGGGTTTGAGTGTGCCTTCATTCCATCTTTGTGAGTTAGCCTGAGACTTACCCGGTAAAGGTTAATTCTATTCCCTTAGGTGGTGTGTTGGTTTGAGGTTATAGTTCTTTTCCTTAATTCCTTGAGACTTACCCGGTAATAGGAGTTACGGTTTGGGATTAGTGAGTAGTGAGACTTACCCGGTGATCTATTCCACTTTAGTAACACCTTCCCTTTGGAAAAACCTCAGCTTTGTCCGCTTATCTTTAGATCTTGAGTTGGAACTACAACTAGATGCTTTAATCCCTAGAATTGCATATTTCCGTAATTGATTTTTTTTATCATTTTTGATTGCATTAATCACTTTTGTGGTTAGTAGTTGTATTGACAACCTATACCTGCTTTGTTTCACTAAGTCCCTGTGATCGACCCCTGGAATTTCTTGCTTTTTACTACGATTGACCCGTACACTGCGGGTTCGCATCCTTGTTTTAAGCTTACATCTAGGGTTATAAATTTAAAGCTTGCACACACCATTTGGAGCGAACAATATGTATATATATGTATTGTGGATTATGTTTGTATATGTGTTATATATCTATATATACCTATACATATGGCCTATATAGAGCAGTTAGGTGTGCATACCCTGTAGATGGCTCGGACTAGAGCTACTCCTACTGTAGGCCGAGGTAGAGGAACACCACCTCTTCCTCCGGGCGTGATAGGAGAGAGACCAGTTCCCGCTGCTGATCCACTAAGGGTGGAGGAGGTACATGAGGAGATTGCTGAGAGTGTCGTCCCACAGACGAGGAGTGGTGGATCGAGGAGACATCATTCACATCGATTCCAGTCTGATGACTCGGATCGTGTCTCCAAGAGAGAGCCAAAGTTTAGATAGTACGTTAGACGTGTTGAGGAGACTGCCAGAGCTGGCAGACGGGCCCCGGATCTACCAAGGCATGAGGGATCTTCTCAGATGTCTCAGGGAGCCACACAGGTGCCAGCTATGCCGGCACGTGCTGCTGAGACTGTTCAAGTTCCCTAGGAGACCAGAGGGCCTCGACTAGATACTTGGTTGAAGGCATTCCATCAGATGGGCGTACCACCTTTCTTTAGAAAGGTAGGGTTGGAGACCGAGGTCTGGATAGGACATGTAGACTCAGCTTTAGAGTCTATCAGATGTCCTGAGGACAGACGGATAGAGCTAGTTCAGTCTCTATTCCGCGACCTTGTACATCAATGGTGGAGGACTGTACGAGCTAGAGACACCGGCTATGACCGCATGAGGAGCAAGATTAGAGAGCAGTTATGCCCTGCCTCACTAAGGAGGGAGAATCTGCAGAATTTTGTGGAGGCCTGTTAGCATGAAATATTGTGATATTTTAGGCACGTTTTCTAAGTGTATTTGATTCATATTGATAGTCTTTGATTTAGCATTGTTGCATTTGTGAGCTAGTTTACCTATATTGTCGATATGGATGTCTACACTAGCTTTATGTTGATTATAGGTGATTGAGAGCCATTTCCGAACGGAATCGAGCAAAGATGAGTTGATTGAGTGTGTCCATGGATTGAGGGCATTCTTAGGAGCAAAATGGATGTCAACTTCAGGAATGCACGAGGCTAGGGAAGAATCACGTTCTTGCCCTAAACCACGCTCTAAAATACGGCCGTACTACAAACCACGTTCAGTTCCACAGCCGTGGAACCCTGCAGGAGAAGCGTGATTCATTCCAGGAGCTTTTACGGTCGTGGAATCCATGGTTCAAACCGTGTTGATTCCCACGCTCTAAATTACGGTCGTGGAACCTTCCACGACCGTGATCTTGGCGATCTTTTTCGCCACATTTTGAAGCCACGATCTTTTGAGGATTGGGCCGGGCCGATATTTTATCTTGCCCTATAAAAAGACGGACGAAGGGAGATTCCGTCATGCTCGCTTACCCCCGTTTAGACGCGTTTTGCGACCTCGTTCTAGAGTTACGCTTGCACCTTCACTTTGGAGATTTTTGGCGGTTCTTGCAAAAGACGTATTTTGCCCTTACCTTGGAGTTGCCCTAATCTCGCACTTTTGGTGGAGATTGCTGTGGAGATTTTCGGATTGACGGAAGATCGAAGTTTTTGGAAGATTGTTGCAAGAAGAATTCTCTTCTTGTTTAGGTTTGATTTGGAAGACGGATTGACACCCCGTTCTTCTTTCTTTCCTAAGATTGTGATTGTTTGCTTTATTCTGAATCTATTGACAATATTCATTCTTGATTGTGACATTGAGATTGGTTTGAAGTTTATTGGAAGTTTTCGGAAGTTTTCATCTTTCAATCTTTTAATCTTTGAATTTGATATCATAATGATGATTGTTGGCTAAAAACCCTTAACAATTCTAGGGTGAAGGGTTGATAGTTGTGGCTTAGATGATGATAGATTGATCGTAAACAGATTAGACCCTGAGAGTTAGAGAGAATCGTCGACGAACCCTAAATCACGGTTTGTTCTTGAGTTCCACGACCGTGGAATCTCAAGATCTACCCGTAATTTCCCTTAGTTTACGAACCTGCTTTTACTTTAATCCAAAGTTAAAGATTTGCTTTAACTTAGTTTAGGCTTGCCTTTTCTAGGTGGTAGTGAAGCCTCAACAACCCCTACCTCGATTGTGAGTGTCACAACCGTAATCGGTTTAGTTAGTCTTGATCCTTGGATTACAAGTTTGGGTATTTGACATAAATTCTTACCTTTAGAACCTTTCTATATTGAAGCCTCAACAACATGTATAGAGAGTGTCTTGTAGGTGAGTCATATAAGGTTTTTGGAACTTCACCGTACGATTACCTTACATTAGCATACCTTTGCATATCTTAACTCTGTCTTTATATCATTAAGAATATCTTGAATCGATTGCCACAGCTGGATACTTGGATCTTTAGGATTGTTGTTTTCCCAATAATTTGCAAAGCTCTTACATTCAATTGCTTGATAACCTATGATCGGATTTATTCTCCCCAAATTCCTGTGTTCGATACTCTGGAATTCTTGCTTAACTATATCGATCCGTACACTGCGGGTTCGCTTGCTTGATTCTAGTTTTATAAATTTAAAGCTTATTTGCACGCACGCTAAGTGGCGAACAAGTTTTTGGCGCCGTTGCCGGGGATTTGGTTTAGACCGAATTCGGTAGCCGGTTGTCAAGCTTGGGAGCTTGCTCTCGTTATTTGATATCTCTTTGAGTGCATGCGCGGGTCTAGGAACACCGAAGACCTCTTACCTCTTGATCAAGAGCTTGAGAGGACTTTAAGGCAAAAGCGCAAGGAAAAGAAGATGGCTGAAGAACACGAACGTGATCTTCAAGCGGAATTGGCGGAGAAGGAAGCTCAACTCCAATGGAATGAGAACCTCCGCCGGGATGAAATGGATCGTCATCAATCTCAAGTTAACAATCTACAGGATATGATCTTCCAAATGAGGATAGAGCTAAGCGACTGTTAGCATGAAATATTGTGATATTTTAGGCACGTTTTCTAATCGTATTTGATTCATATTAATAGTCTTTGATTGAGCTTTATGCATATGTGAGCTAGTATTGCCTATATTGTCGATATGGATGTCTACACGAGTTCTATGTTGATTATAGGTGATTTGGAGCTATTTCCGAACGGAATCGAGCAAAGGAGAGTTGAGTTGATATGTCCATAGATCGAAGACACTTTTTGGAAGCAATTTGGAGTCTTAGATTGAGGAATGCACGAATGAAGGCCAAAAACCACGCTCTTACCCTAAATTACGGCCGTGGAAACCAAGTCAGGATTCGATGTTCATTCCAGGGGATATTACGGCCGTGGAACTAACCGTAGTAGTTTCCATGCCCTAAATTACGGTCGTGAAAAGATTCCACGACCGTGATTTTGGCGAATCTTTTCGCCATGTTTCGAAGCCACGATCTTTTGAAGATTGGGCCGGGCCGACATTTTGCCCTGCATTATAAAATAGACGGATGAGGCAAGATTCCGTCACCTCACCTCACCTCACCTCGCTTACGACCTTTCAACCCTCGCTTAGCGGCAAAACGCAAAAACCCTCATCTTGGAGGTAATTTGGAGATCTCATTGAAGATCAAAGTTCGTATTGAAGAGTTGCTGTTGGTGATCTTCGTGTTTGTGGAAGATCGAAGTTCTTGGAGGATTTTGCAAGAAGATCTCTCTTCTTGTTTAGGTTTGATTCAGAATCGGATTGACATCCCGTTTCTCTTCTTTCCTAAAGATTGTGATTGCTTGGTCCGTTTTGAATCTTTAGATAACACTTGTTCTTGATTGTGATTCTGAGATTCACTTGAAGATTATTGATAGTTCTTGAAAGTTTTCATCTTTTATCTCTTAATTCTTGAATCAATATCAATATGACAGTTATTGGCTAAAAACCCTTAACAATTCTAAGGTGAAGGGTTGATAGTTGTGGCTTAGATGATGATAGATCGATCGTAAACAGATTAGACCCTGAGAGTTAGAGAATTATCGCCGACAACCCTAAATCACGGGCTGTTCTTGAGTTCCACGACCGTGGAATCTCAAGAACTAACCGTGATTTTCCTTAAGTCTACGAGCCTGCTTTTACTTTAATCTAAAGTTAAAGATTTGCTTTAGCTTAGCTTGGACTTGTCTTTTCTAGGTGGTAGTGAAGCCTCAACAACCTCTACCTCGATTGTGAGCCTCAACAACCTCAATCGGATAAGTTAGTCTTGATCTTTAGATTATAAGTTTGGGTATTTGATACTAATCCTTGCCTTTAGAATCTTTCTATATTGAGCCTCAACAACCTGTATAGGGAGTGTCTTTTAGGTGAATTACATAAGGTTTTTGGAACCTCAACCGTACGATTACCTTACATTAGTATACCCTTGCATATCTCGACTCTGTCTTTATATCATTAGTATATCTTGAATCAATTGCCACAGCTGGATACTTGGATCTTTAGGATTGTTGTTTTCCTGATAATTTGCAAACTCCCATATTCACTTGCTTGATAATCTGCGATCGAGTTCGTTCCACCCAAATCCCTGTGTTCGATACTCTGGAATTCTTGCTAATCTACGTCGATCCGTACACTGCGGGTTCGCTTGCTTGATTCTAGTTTTATAAATTTAAAGCTTATTTGCACACACCTCTAGGGGCGAACAAGTTTTTGGCGCCGTTGCCGGGGATTTGGCTTCGTCCGAATCCGGTAGCCGGTTGTCAAGCTTAGGAGCTTGCTCTCGTTATTTGATTTTTCTTTGAGTGCATGCGCAGGTCTAGGAACACCAAAGATCTCTTACCTCTTGATCAAGAACTAGAGAAAACCTTGAGGCAAAAGCGCAAGGAAAGGAAGATGGCTGAAGAAAACGAGCACAATCTTCAAACAAAGTTGGCGGAGAAAGAAGCTCAACTCCGATGGAATGAGACTCTCCTCCAGGATGAGATGGATCGTCATCAAACTCAAGTTAACGGTCTACAAGACATGATCGTCCAAATGAAGATAAAAATGAGTGATCTTGAAGATAAGGTGGGCAAGAAGTCCTCGAGAAGGAGGACAAGGTCTAGAAGAAGAAACCACTCATCCACCGATGATAGTGATTCTTCCATGCCTCCGCTAGAAGAGATTGATCCCACGATCAATATAAATCCTTTCAATCCACAAGGAGCTGCTAACCGCCGCATTCCACCTAGGAACGCGAGGGTCGAACGTGTGGATAATGAGCCGAGAACTCTTGGCCAGCGGATGGATCCGACACAACAACCACGCCGCTTAGGTGTGAATTTTGATGCTGAAGATGTACAAGGGTTTAGCTTTAACCCTCAAGTTATCACTCTTGTTCGCCAAAGTCAGTTTGGCGGTACAAGCGCTGAATCCCCACACCAACACTTGCAAAACTTTGAGTGTATGATGGAGACGATGAGACCGAAGAGCGCTACTACCAACAGCTATAAGCTCAAACCTTTCTTTTTCTCCTTGAAAGGAAAAGCGCTATCTTGGTACCAAGCTCTTCCTAGTGGGAAACTAGAAACATGGGAAGACCTCTCCGCAGAGTTTCTCACCAAATTCTTTCCGCCATCCAAAACGGCGGAACTTAGAGGTAAGATTAATGCTTTTTCTATGAGACCTAACGAAAGTTTGTTTCAATCTTGGGAAAGGTTTCAGGATTTGCTCTTGGACTGCCCTCATCATGGCATATCCAAGCTTGCCTTGCTGGAGATTTACTACAAAGGGCTGGATGCGGGAACGCAATTCAACCTCCAATCCCTCTCATGTGGAACGTTCATGGACATGAGAGAAGATGACGCTTGGGACTTCATTGAGAAGCAAGCAAGAGTCATAGAGAAGTATTCCCACCGGAAAGTGGAGGGAAATCGTGTGGAGCAAGGAGCAAAGCTCACACATGAAGCTCAAAATCAGATTTTCTCCCTCAACAATGAGATCAAAGAGTTGAAGGAGACTATCAAGACCAACTTCCCAAAGCAACAAGAGAAGGATGTTGGCTATTTGGGCAACAATAACGGCGGTGATAACACCAACCGCAACAACAATAACCGGAACAATAACCGGAATAACAATTGGAATGGAAACAACAACAACCGGAACAACAACAATTGGAACAACAATCGGGGTTCGAACAACAACAATTGGCGCTCCAATCAACAAAATTCCGGTAACTCCTATCCTTCCAATTCCAATTCACTAACTCCACCCTCTTCTTCCTCTACTCCTTTGAAAAGCCAGGGACAATCATCAAATGGAGGAAACAATACGGGAAAGGAGAAGCCGGATCCTATGTTGGAAACAATCTTGGGAAAGCTTCAAGGGTTGGAGAACCGCATCATCAAGGTTGATGATCAAATTTCTAAGGTTGACAAAGCTCAAAAGGTTTTGGAAAACCAAATGTTCAACCATGCGGAGGAAGTTCCTAGAAATCAAGGGAAACTTCCAGGAAAAACGGAGGACAACCCTAAAGGAAGGGTAATGGCGATTACAACTAGGAGCGGAGTGACTACCACCGATCCGCAGCCTACGTTCGTTGAAGTCCCCGTAGAGAAGGGCAAAGAAAAGGGGAAGGAGAAGGAAGACGTCTATGTTCCTCCTCCAGCTTTCAAACCTCCACTACCGTTCCCTCAATCTAGAGCGCGAGCGCGCCTAGATAAACAATTTGGTAAGTTTATAGAACTCATGAGCAAGCTGCATATTAATATACCTTTCATTGATGCCATTGTAGGTATGCCGGCTTATGGCAAGTTCTTGAAGGAGCTCCTCTCTAACAAGAAGAAGCTAGAAGATTTTGGTGAAGTCAAGATGAGTTCGGATTCTTCGGATCTCATCAAGACTATGAAGGAGAAAATGCCCCCAAAGCTGAAAGATCCGGGGTCATTTTGCATTCCCATTGGAGTGGGAGAGGTCACATATGACGCTTTATGTGACTTGGGAGCAAGTGTGAGCATCATACCACTTGCATTGTGCAGGAAGATCGGTTTAGGCGACCCTAAACCGGTGAAGATGACGTTATACATGGCGGATCGATCCATTACTCGCCCCGTCGGCATTGTAGAAGACGTCCCGGTCAAGCTAGGCAAGTTCTTTGTTCCCTTTTGATTTTGTCGTGCTTGACATTCCTGCGGATAGTCCGGTCCCGATCATACTCGGAAGGCCGTTTCTTGCAACTTCTGGCTGCATGGTCGATTGCAAGAATGGGAGGCTCGCTTTTGATATTGGGGAAGAGAAAGTAGAATTCGTTCTTTCCACTCTAGTGAAGGAGCCAATCTTTGATGAGGATATTTACAATGTCCAAGACGAAGAAGGTTTATCTAGGGAAGAGGTAAGTGCAATTCTCTTTAACGATCCTTTGCAAAAGGTTATTACTATGAGTCTAACCGATGTAGGAGAAGAGGAAGAGTGCAAAGAGGAAATTAAAGCCTTAGGAGCACAAGAAGA
This sequence comes from Fagopyrum homotropicum, assembly GCA_033239125.1. Classification (NCBI taxonomy): domain Eukaryota; kingdom Viridiplantae; phylum Streptophyta; class Magnoliopsida; order Caryophyllales; family Polygonaceae; genus Fagopyrum; species Fagopyrum homotropicum. Next base: position 97,566,633 of record BSWB01000006.1, read on the forward strand.
GATGTATGAAGTGGAGTTTGAGATACTCCACGATGAGGCTGAAAATACTCGAATCCACGGTCATACTCTGTATTCCACGACCGTGGATTCCACGACCAAAATCAACCTCCATTCCAGAGGATATTACGGCCGTGGAACTCCAGAGGAGACCGTAATTTTGGCCGTGGAAGATGGTGATCGGCATACTTCTCCAACTTCTTCTAATTCTTCTCCAAACCATCCAACCTCCTTAGAAACTTCTAAGGAAACATCGGAAGCTCCTCAAGGATCATTGGAAGCTCCGAAAGCAATGGAACTCAAACCACTTCCTACTCATCTAAGGTACGCTTTTCTTGGATCTAATTCCACCTTCCCGGTTATCGTTAGTTCCGAATTAAGCATAGATGAACATGAACAGCTCATGATTGTCCTTAGGAAACATAGAAAAGCCATAGGCTATACTATTGAGGACTTAGTAGGAATTAAACCCTCCCTATGCATGCATAAGATACTAATGGAGGAGGACTTTAGAACTTCAAGACAACCTCAAAGGCGGTTGAATCCGACCATGAAGGAGGTTGTCAAGAAGGAAATTCTTAAACTTCTTGATGCAGGTATCATCTATCCTATCTCCGATAGCAAGTGGGTGAGCCCAGTTCAAGTAGTTCCGAAGAAGGGAGGAATGACAGTCATCACCAATAAGAACAACGAACTCATTCCTACCCGAACTGTAACTGGATGGCGAATGTGCATAGACTACCGCAAGCTCAACAATGCAACGCGGAAGGATCACTTTCCATTGCCATTCATCGATCAAATGCTTGAAAGGTTAGCACAACATTCATACTTTTGCTACCTTGACGGCTATAGTGGTTTCTTTCAGATCCCGATACATCCGGATGATCAAGAGAAGACCACATTCACGTGCCCTTGGGGTACGTTCGCTTATAGGAGAATGCCGTTCGGGCTTTGCAACGCCCCAGCCACCTTTCAACGGTGCATGATGGCCATCTTCTCCGAATATGTAGAGGAAATCATGGAAGTCTTCATGGACGACTTCTCCGTTTACGGTTCCTCTTTTAACGATTGTCTTTCTAACCTTTCTCTTGTTTTGCAAAGATGTGAAGACACTAACCTAGTTCTTAATTGGGAGAAGTGTCAATTCATGGTTAAGGAAGGAATCGTGTTAGGTCACTTAGTCTCTAGTAGAGGGATAGAGGTAGACAAAGCTAAAATAGAGACCGTAGAGAAACTTCCTCCCCCAATTTCGGTGAAGGGAATAAGAAGTTTCCTAGGACATGCTGGATTTTATAGACGTTTCATTCAGGACTTTTCTAAGATATCAAAACCTCTCACTAATCTATTGATGAAGGATGCGGTTTTTGAGTTTTCACAGGAATGTCTAGATGCGTTCAACACCATTCGGCAAGCTCTAATTTCAGCACCCATTATCCAACCCCCGGATTGGACTCTCCCTTTCGAGATTATGTGTGATGCTAGTGACGTAGCCATTGGAGCTGTTCTTGGGCAACGAAAGGAAGGACGAACCCACGCCATATACTATGCTAGCAAGACGCTAGACGAAGCCCAGCTCAACTACGCCACTACGGAAAAAGAGTTTCTAGCCATTGTCTACGCTATTGACAAGTTTCGCTCTTATCTTGTAGGTGCAAAGGTGATTATCTACACGGATCATGCTGCGATCCGGTACCTCCTTGCAAAGAAAGACGCGAAGCCAAGGCTAATTAGATGGATTCTTCTCCTACAAGAATTCGATCTTGAGATCCGCGACAAGAAAGGCTCGGAAAATTCTGTTGCGGATCATTTGAGTCGTCTAACACATCTAGAGGACGACCATTTACCCATTGATGACTCCTTCCCGGACGAACACCTACATATCATAGAGGAGTGCATCAAGGTAATCTCCAAAGGTAACGAACCATGGTTTGCTGACTTCGTTAACTATTTGGTTTGCCAGGAGATACCACCCGGACTGTCATACGCACAAAGGAAGAAGTTCTTCAAGGACGTCCGAGAATACCATTGGAACGAGCCTCTCCTCTTCAAGAGAGGTCCGGATGGCATCATCCGGCGATGTGTGCCGGAAGATGAGATGCAAAGTGTCATCCGTCATTGTCATTCACTACCTTGTGGAGGACACGCTAGTTCGAGCAAAACTAGCGCAAAGGTATTGCAATCTGGATTCTATTGGCCTACTTTATTTAAAGATGTGCAATCCTTTATTTCTTGTTGCGATGCTTGTCAAAGAACAGGCAATATCTCTAGGAGGAACGAGATGCCCCTCAACAACATCCAGGAGGTAGAGATTTTCGACGTTTGGGGAGTCGATTTCATGGGACCATTCCCTTCTTCTTGTGGAAACCAATACATACTATTGGCGGTAGATTACGTCTCCAGATGGGTCGAAGCAATTGCCTCTCCCACAAATGATGCCATGGTGGTGGTCAAGTTCTTCAACAAGACCATCTTTCCGCGATTCGGGACGCCAAGGACGATCATTAGTGATGGAGGTTCTCACTTCATAGCCCGTCGCTTTGAAGCTCTTCTAACCAAGTATGGGGTTACTCACAAGATCGCCACCCCTTACCATCCACAAACGAGTGGACAAGTTGAGATCTCAAATAGGGAGATCAAGGGAATTCTAGAGAAGACGGTTTCAAGGACTAGGAAGGATTGGTCCTTGAAACTAGATGATGCATTATGGGCATACCGGACTGCATACAAGACTCCCATAGGAACCACACCATACAACCTTGTGTATGGGAAGTCTTGTCATTTGCCGGTAGAGCTAGAGCACAAAGCGTTTTGGGCTATCAAATGGTTGAATTTCGGCATGAAGGAAGCGGGAGAGAAGCGTCTCCTAGACATCAACGAGCTGGATGAACTCCGTTTGAACGCCTATGAAAACGCTAAGATCTACAAGGAAAGAGCAAAGCGTTGGCATGATAAGCATATCATTCCAAAGGACTTCCAAGAAGGAGATCAAGTTCTCCTCTTCAATTCGAGACTTCGCCTCTTTCCAGGTAAGTTAAAATCTCGTTGGACTGGACCTTTTCTAATTAAGCGTATTTTCCCCCATGGTGCAGTTGAAGTATGGGGTGAAGCTAGTGGAAGTTTTAAGGTGAACGGCCAACGACTCAAGAAATACTCGCCGGAACTCCAAGCTGAGGAGTTTGCACCTACCGCACTCGAATAAGTGCGAGATTGGTCTAGCTACGGACCTTAAACAAAGCGCTTCTTGGGAGGCAACCCAAGGTATTGCATTCTCGTTTTTGTTTTCGATTCATAGATTAGCTTAGAATAGACGTTTTCGCTTTGTTTTGCCTCGATTTCTTCCGGTATGTTCGTGTTTTTGGTTGTAGGAATGATGGAAAAGGAGAAAGGAGGGATAATGTCAAAGAAAAGCGACGAAATTTGGACTTTGAAGCTTTACAGAGGGTTCCACGGCCTAAACCACGGCCGTCATAGCTACAGTGGCCGTAATTCCCAAAAGCCTGTGAAAAATCACCAAAACCACGGGTCCGTACATTTCCACGGCCGTGGAATGCCCCGACAGACCGTGATTTTTGAAATTTTGCCTGCGAGTATAAAAGCCACACTTCGTCACAAAAACACCACAATCCTTCCCCAATTCCACGACCTAGATACCGAAAACACGAACCCTCTCCAAATTCTTCATTTTCTAATCGTTTTCAACGATTCTTCGTCCTAAACTGCAGCAAATCCAACCACGAACAAGATTCAAGCAACAAATCGAGTGGAAAACGATCAACAAACCCGCATTTTGGATTATTCAATCCGAAAAAAAAAAAAAAAAAAAAAGGTTATTTCCTTCTCTTCGATTCTAGTGGATTTGGTTCGTTTTTGCCATAGATTTTTAGGAAGAACTGATAAAGATTGGAAGAAATTAGATTAGGACTGCTTGTTGTGGTGAGATTGGGTGAATTTGCTGAGATTCACAAGATTCTGTCTAGAATTACGGTCTCTGGAGGTTCCACGGCCGTGGTTTTCGAAGAACAGACCGTAATTTTGAACAGAAATGGATTTCGTAAGGAGAGTTTCGGGAAGGATAAAGGAGAAGAAAGGGGACCAAAATAAGAAAAGAAAGGGCAACCCCTCCACATCTAGGGCACCACCACCCTCATCTCCCTCACCACCATCCTCACCTTCACCTCCATCTTCACCACCTCACCCTAGCATCCCAACCATACATGATGACCACCTAGCTGCATTTGAGAAGATAGAGAAGAGGGCAGTGATTGGCCCTAGGTATTTGTTGTTGGAGGATCTACATCCTCTCAACATAGTTGACGATCTTACATGGCTCTTGGATAGAGCCGGATTGACCGTCTTCACGAACATTCGTGAAGATGCCTATGAGGAGATCACCCGAGAGGTTGTGACATCTTTCGAGCACAGCCATGTTGATAGGACTGTCTCCTTCCGTCTCATGAATCGAGACTACCAGTTGAGTATAGTTGAGTTTGGAGCCATTTTCGGGTTCCATGAGACCTACAATGGTCGATTCCCTAACGGTATCTACCCTAAGGATTTCTGGGAGGAGGTAGCCATGATCTACGCCGACGAGGACCGTTGGCAACCCGCTGATACCAAGGCTAGATTGATGTACCATCTAGCCTTGAAGATAGCTCACCGTGTTCTTTCGGAGTGTCTCTTTCCTAGGACGGAGACGCCCCAAAAGATCAAGACGGATGAGCTATTCCTGCTATACTGTATGCTCTACGGTCGCCGCGCAGATTGTGCTACTCTTTTGGCGGCTACAATGAGTAAATTGAAGAACAAGAGGAAGGGGAACATTGGTTATGGAGGGATAGTGACCCACATAGCTAGGACATTCGGAGTGGATTTTTCTGGTTGCACCCGCATACCCGCCGTACCTCTAGGATTACATGCGTTCATGGTTAGGGGACTCATCTTCCCCACACATAGAGGTCCGCCTTATGCGGGCATGCCCTGGGAGAGTAGGACAGGCAGGGGTATTGAGTGGCTGCCGGAGTATTCCATTGTGGCGGGACGCCACAATTGGAAGGAGACGTTCGCTGCGATGCATGCGAACAGGCTAGGAGCTCCCCTTTACGTTCCACCGCCAGTTGTGGATGAGGAGGAGATGGGAGAGCAGTACGAGAGTGGTGGAGGAGCGGAGCAGGAGTTCGGCTCGTTTCCGGATCAGCCGGAAGCGGCCCCGGATGTACCTAGGCGCTCTCCACGCCCAGCTAGAGCTTCAGGCTCATCATCTCGCCGCGCCAGCGTGAGTGAGAGGCCCACGTGGATGACTACACCTCCCACTTGGTACGATACACCCCCTCCTTGGTCCACGACGCAGCCAGCAGCACCACCACCACCACCAGCACCAGCACCAGCCGATGCCCCCGCATGGTATGGTCACCCCCCGGGATGGTACGAGCAGATGCCGGATTGGGCTACCGGACTTTCAGAGAGAGTCGGAGCACTAGAGATCCGGGCGGATGCTAGAGACGGACGCCTAGACGACCTCGACCACATGATGAGGGACGTCTACCGCCAGCAGTTTGGGCGGTTCTATGATCCGAGTTTCTCTCCATTCCCACCACCACCGCCGCCGCAGTGATCGATGCATGACAGTTTGTTTTAGACATTCCCGCCACCACTTGTGAGTTTCTTTTTCTTTTGCTTTCTTTTGTTCTTTCTTGTGAACATTAGGGACAATGTTCGCCCTAAGTATGGGGTGGGATGTACTAAATGTTTGTAATAACTCTACTCTATATGTTGCTTCCATTACGAGACTATCATTGCATGTTCATTATATGTTACACGTTTCATTCTTGCATTGCATGAAAAGTGACTTGAAAAACCCATAAAAATTGAAAAATTTTGAAAATTTTGTGCTTCTAATGAATTGAGATGATTTCCATGATAATCACTACTTGTGAATTGAGTTTGATGACAATTGCATGCTTAAAAGGATTGTAAATTGAAAAGAATTTGAATGAATGAATTTTACCTCTTTTGCAAACTTTATAATGTGAAAACGTTACCTAAATCATGTTGAGAGATTGAAGTTGAAATCACATTATAAGTTCCTATACTTCTTGTTGAAATGATTAAGGCAATTCGATACTTTCTTTCTTCTTTCTTTGATCATCTAGCTCCTCATTGAAATATTAGCCTCCCTTACCTATCCGGGAATTTGGAGAAGTGAATGAGAAAAAGCCATGTTTGATGTGGGAGGGCCATGAGAGCAATTATTTGCAATCAATCGAATAGAAAGAAATTATAAGTTTGGGGAAGTCAATCATGACGATGAGTAACTCGGCACCATTCACATAGCCGGGTGTTTGTGTCTTGCCAAAGTCGGATTGAGCGATATTCCTAGCGGATTATGGTATGTGCGCTAAGGGTTTGAGGCATCTCTTGCAATTTTGAGAAACGCCAATCTCCTAGGCTTCGGTTTTTGTGCACCTCTATCCATAACTCCAAAAGTAAAGTCGAAAAAGAAGAGAGCAAAGCTCTAAGTGAAGTGTTGCGGAAACCGCAAAAGAAGAAGAAGGTAGTTGTCCACTTTCCCGGATTTATGCACCACTCTCCCTTAAAGTTTTCCCTTCCCTTCCATACTCTAGACCTTTTCTTTGAAAGTCCTTAAGATCAAAAGAATGTTATATGGCTTGGTGATCTAAATTGAAGTTCTTATGATTGATTTTGATAATATTTGAAGGTTATAATGCTTGTTTGGAAGTTAAATTGATTCATGAGTTTTCTTTGCCTTTTACTCTCTAATCAAGTGTGTGAAAGTTTGAAAAACGATTGAAGCAAGGTTTGAGAATGATCTATTCTTTAGAAGTCACTTTCATCCAAAAGAAGGTACACATATTTCATCCTAACTCTTGTTTAAAACTTTTTGAAAGACCTTGCTTAGGGACAAGCAAGTGCTAAGTATGGGGTTATTTGTTAGCATGAAATATTGTGATATTTTAGGCACGTTTTCTAATCGTATTTGATTCATATTAATAGTCTTTGATTGAGCTTTATGCATATGTGAGCTAGTATTGCCTATATTGTCGATATGGATGTCTACACGAGTTCTATGTTGATTATAGGTGATTTGGAGCTATTTCCGAACGGAATCGAGCAAAGGAGAGTTGAGTTGATATGTCCATAGATCGAAGACACTTTTTGGAAGCAATTTGGAGTCTTAGATTGAGGAATGCACGAATGAAGGCCAAAAACCACGCTCTTACCCTAAATTACGGCCGTGGAAACCAAGTCAGGATTCGATGTTCATTCCAGGGGATATTACGGCCGTGGAACTAACCGTAGTAGTTTCCACGCCCTAAATTACGGTCGTGAAAAGATTCCACGACCGTGATTTTGGCGAATCTTTTCGCCATGTTTCGAAGCCACGATCTTTTGAAGATTGGGCCGGGCCGACATTTTGCCCTGCATTATAAAATAGACGGATGAGGCAAGATTCCGTCACCTCACCTCACCTCACCTCGCTTACGACCTTTCAACCCTCGCTTAGCGGCAAAACGCAAAAACCCTCATCTTGGAGGTAATTTGGAGATCTCATTGAAGATCAAAGTTCGTATTGAAGAGTTGCTGTTGGTGATCTTCGTGTTTGTGGAAGATCGAAGTTCTTGGAGGATTTTGCAAGAAGATCTCTCTTCTTGTTTAGGTTTGATTCAGAATCGGATTGACATCCCGTTTCTCTTCTTTCCTAAAGATTGTGATTGCTTGGTCCGTTTTGAATCTTTAGATAACACTTGTTCTTGATTGTGATTCTGAGATTCACTTGAAGATTATTGATAGTTCTTGAAAGTTTTCATCTTTTATCTCTTAATTCTTGAATCAATATCAATATGACAGTTATTGGCTAAAAACCCTTAACAATTCTAAGGTGAAGGGTTGATAGTTGTGGCTTAGATGATGATAGATCGATCGTAAACAGATTAGACCCTGAGAGTTAGAGAATTATCACCGACAACCCTAAATCACGGGCTGTTCTTGAGTTCCACGACCGTGGAATCTCAAGAACTAACCGTGATTTTCCTTAAGTCTACGAGCCTGCTTTTACTTTAATCTAAAGTTAAAGATTTGCTTTAGCTTAGCTTGGACTTGTCTTTTCTAGGTGGTAGTGAAGCCTCAACAACCTCTACCTCGATTGTGAGCCTCAACAACCTCAATCGGATAAGTTAGTCTTGATCTTTAGATTATAAGTTTGGGTATTTGATACTAATCCTTGCCTTTAGAATCTTTCTATATTGAGCCTCAACAACCTGTATAGGGAGTGTCTTTTAGGTGAATTACATAAGGTTTTTGGAACCTCAACCGTACGATTACCTTACATTAGTATACCCTTGCATATCTCGACTCTGTCTTTATATCATTAGTATATCTTGAATCAATTGCCACAGCTGGATACTTGGATCTTTAGGATTGTTGTTTTCCCGATAATTTGCAAACTCCCATATTCACTTGCTTGATAATCTGCGATCGAGTTCGTTCCACCCAAATCCCTGTGTTCGATACTCTGGAATTCTTGCTAATCTACGTCGATCCGTACACTGCGGGTTCGCTTGCTTGATTCTAGTTTTATAAATTTAAAGCTTATTTGCACACACCTCTAGGGACGAACAGCGACCTTAAGAATAAGGGAAGCAAGAAATCCTCAAGAAGAGCATCAAGATCTAGAAGAAGAGGTCACTCATCCGCCGATGATAGTGATTCTTCCATGCCACCGCTAGAGGAGATTGATCCCACAATCAATGTGAATCCTTTCCATCCACGGGGAGCTGCTAATCGCCGCATTCCACCTAGGAATGCGAGGATCGAACGTGTAGATGAAGAGCCAAGAACTCTTGGTCAGCGGATGGATCCAACACAACAACCACGCCGCTTGGGCGTGAATTTCGATGCTGAAGATGTGCAAGGGTTTAGCTTCAACCCTCAAGTTATTACTCTTGTTCGCCAAAACCAATTTGGCGGGACAAGCGCTGAATCTCCACACCAACACTTGCAAAACTTTGAGTGTATGATGGAGACAATGAGACCGAAGAGTGCTACTACCAACAACTATAAGCTCAAACCTTTCTTCTTCTCCTTGAAGGGGAAAGCGTTGTCTTGGTACCAAGCTCTTCCTAGGGGGAAACTAGACACGTGGGAAGACCTTTCCGCGGAATTCCTCACCAAATTCTTTCCGCCATCCAAAACGGCGGAACTTAGAGGTAAGATCAATGCATTTTCCATGAGGTCTAACGAAAGTTTGTTTCAATCATGGGAAAGGTTTCAGGACTTGTTATTGGATTGCCCTCATCATGGCATATCCAAGCTTGCATTGCTGGAAATTTACTACAAGGGGCTGGATGCGGGGACGCAATTCAACCTCCAATCCCTCTCATGTGGAACATTCATGGACATGAGAGAAGATGACGCTTGGGACTTCATTGAGAAGCAAGCAAGGGTCATCATAGAGAAGTATTCCCACTGGAAAGTAGAGGGAAATCGTGTGGAGCAAGGAGCAAAGCTCACACATGAAGCTCAAAATCAGATTTTCTCCCTCAACAATCAAAGAGTTGAAGGAGACTATCAAGACCAACTTTCCAAAGCAACAAGGGAAGGATGTTGGCTATTTGGGAAACAACAATGGCGGTGATAACACCAACCGCAACAACAACAACAATAACCGGAACAACAACCGGAATAACAATTGGAATGGAAACAACAACAACCGGAACAACAATTGGAACAACAATAGGGGTTCAAACAACAACAATTGGTGCTCCAATCAACAAAATTCCGGTAACTCTTATCCTTCCAATGCTAATTCACTAACTCCACCTTCCTCTTCCTCTACTCCTTTGAAAAGCTAGGGGCAATCATCTAATGGAGGAAACAATACGGGAAAGGAGAAGCCCGATCCCATGTTGGAAACAATTTTGGGAAAGCTTCAAGGGTTGGAGAACCGCATCATTAAGGTTGACGATCAAATTTCTAAGGTTGATAAAGCTCAAAAGGTTTTAGAAAACCAAATGTTCAGCCATGCAGAGGAAGTTCCTAGGAATCAAGGGAAACTTCCAGGAAAGACGGAGGACAACCCTAAAGGAAGGGTGATGGCAATCACAACTAGGAGCGGAGTGACTACCACCGATCCGCAGCCTAAGTTCGTTGAAGTCCCCGTAGAGAAAGACAAAGAGAAGGGGAAGGAGAAGGAAGATGTCTACGTTCCTCCTATAGCTTATAAACCTCCCCTACCATTCCCTCAATCTAGAGCGAGAGCGCGCCTAGATAAACAGTTTGGTAAGTTCATAGAACTCATGAGTAAGCTGCATATTAATATACCATTTATTGATGCTATTGTAGGTATGCCGGCTTATGGTAAGTTCTTGAAGGAGCTCCTCTCTAACAAGAGGAAGCTAGAAGACTTCGGAGAGGTTAAGATGAGTTCGGATTCTTCGGATCTCATCAAGACCATGAAGGAGAAAATGCCCCCAAAGCTAAAGGATCCGGGGTCATTTTGCATTCCCATAGGAGTGGGAGATGTCACATACGATGCGTTATGTGATTTAGGAGCAAGTGTGAGCATCATACCACTTGCGTTGTGTAGGAAGATCGGTTTAGGCGACCCTAAACCGGTGAAAATGACGTTGTACATGGCGGATCGATCCATCACTCGCCCCGTCGGTATCGTAGAAGACGTCCCAGTCAAGCTAGGTAAATTCTTTGTTCCCATTGATTTTGTCGTGCTTGACATTCCTGCAGATAGTCCGGTCCCGATCATACTCGGAAGACCGTTTCTTGCAACTTCCGGCTACATAGTCATTTGCAAGAATGGTAGACTCGCTTTTGATATAGGAGAAGAGAAAGTAGAGTTCGTTCTTTCCACTCTAGTGAAGGAGCCAATCTTTGATGAGGATATTTTCGATATCCAAGATGAAGAGGGTTTGTCTAGGGAGGAGGTAAGTGCGATTCTCTTTAACGATCCTTTACAAAAAGTTATCACTATGAGTCTAACAAATGTAGGGGAAGAAGAAGAGTGCAATGAGGCAATTGAAGCCTTAGAAGCACAAGAAGAGATGGGTGAAATGGAGTTTGAAAAACTCCACGATGAGGCAGAAAACGTGAGAATCCACGGTCACACACTGTATTCCACGGCCGTGGATTTCACACCCAAATCCGTGTCCCACTCCAGGGAGTTATACGGTCGTGGAGAAGACATGACAACCGTATTTCCTTTCCACGCCCTAAACCACGGCCGTGGAGGCCATGAGGAACCCGTAATTTTGGGCGTGGAAAGGAGTGATCGAGACACTTCTTCAACTTCTTCTGATTCTTCTCCCACACACTCATCACCCTTAGAAACTTCTAAGGAGACATCGGATGCTTCTCAAGGATCATTGGAAGCTCCGAAAGCAATGGAACTCAAACCATTTCCTACTCATCTAAGGTACGCTTTTCTAGGATCTAATTCTACCTTCCCGGTTATTATTAGTTCCGATCTAAGCATAGATGAACATAATCAGCTCATGATTGTCCTTATGAAACATAGGAAAGCTTTAGGCTATACTATTGAGGACTTAGTAGGAATTAAACCCTCCCTATGCATGCATAAGATACTAATGGAGGAAGATTTTAGAACTTCAAGACAACCTCAAAGGCGGTTGAATCCGACCATGAAGGAGGTTGTCAAGAAGGAAATTCTTAAGCTTCTTGATGCAGGTATCATCTACCCTATCTCCGATAGTAAGTGGGTGAGTCCGGTTCAAGTAGTTCCGAAAAAGGGAGGAATGACGGTCATCACCAACAAAAACATTGAACTCATTCCTACCCGAACTGTGACGGGATGGCGGATGTGCATAGACTACCGCAAGCTCAACAATGCAACGCGGAAGGATCATTTCCCATTGCCATTCATTGATCAAATGCTTGAAAGGTTAGCACAACATTCACATTTTTGCTACCTTGACGGTTATAGTGGTTTCTTTCAGATTCCGATACACCCAGATGATCAAGAGAAGACCACATTCACGTGCCCATGGGGTACGTTTGCTTATAGGAGAATGCCGTTCGGGCTTTGCAACGCCCCAGCCACCTTCCAACGGTGCATGATGGCCATCTTCTCCGAATACGTAGAGGAAATCATGGAAGTCTTCATGGACGACTTCTCCGTATACGGTTCCTCTTTTAACGATTGCCTTTCTAACCTTTCTCTTGTTTTGCAAAGGTGTGAAGACACTAACCTAGTTCTTAATTGGGAGAAGTGTCAATTTATGGTTAAGGAAGGAATTGTATTAGGCCACTTAGTCTCTAGTAGAGGGATAGAAGTAGACAAGGCTAAGATAGAGACCATAGAGAAGCTTCCTCCCCCAATTTCGGTGAAAGGGATAAGAAGTTTCCTAGGACATGCTGGATTTTATAGACGTTTCATTAAGGATTTTTCTAAGATATCAAAACCTCTCACTAATCTATTGATGAAGGATGCGGTTTTTGAGTTTTCGCAGGAATGTTTGGATGCGTTTAACACCATTCGGCAAGCTCTAATTTCAGCACCTATTATCCAACCCCCGGATTGGACTCTTCCCTTTGAGATTATGTGCGATGCTAGTGACGTAGCTATTGGAGCTGTTCCTGGACAACGAAAGGAAGGGCGAACCCATGCCATATACTATGCTAGCAAGACGCTAGATGAAGCGCAGCTCAACTACGCCACTACCGAAAAAGAATTTTTAGCCATTGTCTATGCTATTGACAAGTTTCGCTCTTATCTTGTAGGTGCAAAGGTGATTGTATACACGGATCATGCTGCGATCCGGTACCTCCTTGCAAAAAAAGATGCGAAACCAAGGCTAATTAGATGGATTCTTCTCCTACAAGAATTCGATCTTGAGATCCGCGACAAGAAAGGTTCAGAAAATTCTGTTGCGGATCATTTGAGTCGCCTAACACATCTAGAGGACAACCATTTACCCATGGACGACTCCTTCCCGGACGAACACCTACACCTTATTGAGGAGTGCATCGATGTGATCTCCAAAGGTAACGAACCATGGTTTGCTGATTTTGTTAACTATTTGGTTTGTCAGGAGATACCACCCGGATTATCCTACGCACAAAGGAAAAAGTTCTTTAAGGATGTCCGGGAATACTTTTGGAACGAGCCTCTCCTCTTTAAGAGAGGTCCGGATGGCATCATTCGGCGATGTGTGCCGGAAGATGAGATGCAAAGTGTCATTCGTCATTGTCATTCACTACCTTATGGAGGACACGCTAGTTCGAACAAGACTAGCGCAAAGGTATTGCAATCTGGATTCTTTTGGCCTACTTTGTTTAAAGATGTGCAATCCTTTGTTTCTTGCTGCGATGCTTGTCAAAGAACAGACAATATCTCTAGAAGGAATGAGATGCCCCTCAACAACATCCAAGAGATGGAGATTTTCGACGTTTGGGGAGTAGATTTTATGGGACCATTCCCATCCTCTTGTGGAAACCAATACATACTATTGGCGGTAGATTACGTTTCTAGATGGGTAGAAGCAATTGCCTCTCCCACCAATGATGCCATGGTGGTGGTTAAGTTCTTCAACAAGACCATCTTCCCGCGATTTGGGACGCCAAGGACGATCATTAGTGATGGAGGTTCTCACTTCATTGCCCGGCGCTTTGAAGCTCTTCTAGCTAAGTATGGGGTTACTCACAAGATCGCTACCCCTTACCATCCACAAACAAGTGGACAAGTTAAGATCTCAAATAGGGAGATCAAAGGAATCTTAGAGAAGACGGTTTCAAGGACTAGGAAGGATTGGTCCTTGAAGCTTGACGATGCATTATGGGCATACCGGACTGCATACAAGACTCCCATAGGAACCACACCATACAACCTTGTGTATGGGAAGTCTTGTCACTTGCCGGTGGAGTTGGAGCACAAAGCGTTTTGGGCTATCAAGTGGTTGAACTTCAGCATGAAGGAAGCGGGAGAGAAGCGTCTCCTAGACATCAATGAGCTGGATGAACTCCGCTTGAATGCTTATGAAAACGCTAAGATCTATAAGGAGAGGGCGAAACGTTGGCATGATAAGCATATCATTCCAAAGGACTTCAAAGAAGGAGATCAAGTTCTCCTCTTCAATTCAAGGCTTCGTCTCTTTCCAGGTAAGCTTAAATCTCGTTGGACCGGACCTTTTCTAATTAAGCGTATTTTCCCCCATGGTGCAGTTGAAGTATGGGGTGAAACGAGCGGAAGCTTTAAGGTGAACGGCCAACGACTCAAGAAGTATACGCCGGAACTCCAAGCTGAAGAGTTCGCGCCTACCACACTCGAATAAGTGCGAGATTGGTCTAGCTACGGACCTTAAAAAAAGCGCTTCTTGGGAGGCAACCCAAGGTATTGCATTTTTGTTTCTTTTTCGATTCATAGATTAGCTTAGTATAGACTTTTTTGCTTTGTTTTTGCCTTCGATTCGTTCCGCTATGTTCGTGTTTTTGGATGTAGGAACAATGGAAAAGGAAAAGGGGAGGATAATGTTGAAGAAGAGTGACGAAATTTGGACTTTGGAGCTTTACAGAGAGTTCCACGGCTTAAACCACGGTCGTGACAGCTACAGTGCCCGTAATTTCCAAAAGCCTTTGAAAAATCACAAAAACCACGGTTCCGTACAATTCCATGGCCGTGGAACACCCCAACAGACCGTGATTTTCAAAAATTTTGCCTGTCACTATATAAACCACGTTCTTCACAAAAACCACCCACAAAACCCCTCTTCCACGACCTAAAAGCCGAATCCACGCCTCCTCTCTCAATTCCTCATTTCCTAATCGTTTTTAACGATTCTTCTTCCTAAACTGAAGCAAATTCGACCACCAACAAGATCCAAGCGACGAATCGAGCGGAAATTCACCAAGGAACGCGCAATTCGGATTTTTCAATCCGAAAAATAGGTTTTTCCACTCTTCTTGATCTTTGTCGATTTGGTTCGTTTTTGTTAGAGATTTTAGGAAGAACTGATTGAGATTGGAAGAAATTAGATTAGGACTGCCTGTTTGCGGAGATTGTGTGTTGATTTGCTGAGATTTGAGACTTTTTGAGACGAATCACGGTCTCTGGGAGAACCACGGCCGTGGAATCTGTAGAACAACCAGTAATTTCTAACAGAATGGACTTTGTGAGGAGAGTTTCGGGGAGGATCAAAGAGAAGAAGGATAACCAGAACAAGAAGAGGAAGGGTAATCCATCCTCTTCCTCATCCTCTAGAGCACCACCACCCTCTTCCCCTTCACCTCCATCATCACCTTCCTCACCCTCACCACCTAGCCCTAGAGTCCCGACCATACATGAGGATCACCTTGATGCACTCGAGAGGATCAAGGAGAGGGCTGTGATTGGTCCTAGGTACTTGTTGTTGGAGGATCTAGATCCTCTCAACATTATGGATGATCTTACTTGGCTCTTGGATAGAGCCGGTCTAGTTGTCTTCTCGGCTATTCGAAAAGACGCTTATGAGGAGATTACACGGGAGGTTGTGACATCTTTTGAGCACAACCATGTAGACAGGACCGTCTCTTTCCGTCTCATGGAAAGAGACTATCATTTTAGCATCCGTGAGTTTGGGACCTTTTTCGGGTTTCAGGAGACCTTTAACGGTCGCTTTCCTAGTGGCGTTTACGCCAAGGATTTTTGGGAGGAGGTGGCGATGATTTACGCTAGCGAGGACCGCTGGCAGCCCGCTGACACCAAGGCTAGGTTGATGTACCACCTAGCCTTGAAGATTGCTCATCGTGTTCTTTCGGAGTGTCTCTTTCCTAGGACGGAGACGCCCCAAAAGATCAAGACGGATGAGCTCTTTTTACTCTACTCCATGTTGTACGGGCGCCGAGCTGACTGTGCCACTCTCTTGGCTGCTACTATGAGCAAGCTCAAGAACAAGAAGAAGGGCAACATCGGATATGGTGGGATAGTTACTCACCTTGCTAGGAGCTTGGGTGTTGATTTTTCTACTTGTACCCGCATACCGGCCGTTCCCTTAGGACTCCATGCCTTCATGACTAGGGGTCTCATCTTTCCCACACATAGAGGTCCGCCTTATGCGGCCATGCCTTGGGAGAGCAGGACGGGTAGGGGTATAGAGTGGCTACCGGAGTACTCCATTATGGCGGGACGCCATAATTGGAAGGAGACGTTCGCTGCTATGCATGCGAACAGGATAGCAGCTCCCCCATATGTCCCACCACCAGTTGTTGAGGAGGAGGAGATGGGAGACCAGTTTGAGGGTGGAGGAGGAGCCGAGCAGGAGTTTGGCACGTTTCCGGATCAGCCGGAGGCGGCCCCCGATGCACCTAGACGTTCTCCACATCCAGCTAGAGTTTCAGGCTCGTCTTCTCGCCGCGCTAGCGTGAGTGAGAGACCTACATGGATGACCACACCTCCTGCATGGTACGGAGCTCCACCTCCTTGGTCTACAGAGCAGACAGCAGCACCAGCACCAGCACCAGCACCATCCGACGCTCCAGCATGGTACAGTCAGGCTCCGGGATGGTATGAGCAGACGCCGGATTGGGCTACCGGACTTTCAGAGAGAGTGGGAGCATTGGAGATCCGAGCCGATGCTAGAGATGGACGCTTAGACGACCTCGACCACATGATGAGAGACGTCTACCGCCAGCAGTTTGGGCGGTTTTATGATCCTAGCTTCTCTCCATTCCCGCCTCCACCAGCGCCGCACTGATGAGGATTTGATGATTGACCGTTCGCCTTAGACATTCCACCACCACTTTGTGAGTTTCTTTTTCTTTTCTTCTTTTCTTTCTTTCTTTTGAACATTAGGGACAATGTTCGTCCTAAGTATGGGGTGGGATGTACTAAAAGTTTGTAATAACTCTTACTCACTATGTTGCTTCTATTCGAGACTATCATTGCATGTTCATTATATTGTTGCACATATCATTATTGCATTGCATGACAAAGAACTTGAAAAACCCATAAAAATTGAAAAATTTTGAAAATTTTGTGCTTCTAATGAATTAAGATGATTTCTATGATAATTACTACTTGTGAATTGAGTTTGATGACAATTGCATGCTTAAACGATTAGTGAATCGAAAAAGAAATTGAATGAATAGATTATACCTCTTTTGCAAGTTTCATAATGTGATGAATATTACCTAAATCATGTTGAGAAATTGAAGTTGAAATCACACTATAAGTTCTTATACTTCTTTTTGAGATGATTAAAACAATTCGATTTTTCTTTCTTCTTTCTTTGATCATTTTAGCTCCTCATTGAAATATTGACCTCCTTTACCTATCCGGGAATTTGGAGAAGTGAATGAAAAAGGCATGTTTGATGTGGGAGGGCCATGAGAGCAATTATTTGCAATCAAAAGAATAGAAAGAAATTCTAGGCTTGGGGAAGTCAATCATGATGATGAGTAACTCGGCACCATTCACATAGCCGGGTGTTTGTGTCTTGCCAAAGTCGGATTGAGCGATATTCCTAGCGGATTATGGTATGTGCGCTAAGGGTTTGAGGCATCTCATAAAAATTGAGAAACGCCAATTTCCTAGGCTTCGGTTTTTGTGCACCTCTATCCATAACTCCAAAAGTAAAGTCGAAAAATGAAAAGAAGAGAGCGAAGCTCTAAGTTGAAAGTGTTGCGGAAACCGCAAAAGAAGAAGAAGAGTAGTTGTCCACTTTCCCGGATTCATGCACCACATCCCTTAAAGTTTCCTTCCCTTTCCACATTCTAGACCTTTTCTTTGAAAGTCCTTAAGATCAAAAGAATGTTATATGACTTGGTGATCTAAATTGAAGTTTCTTATGATTGATTTTGATAATGTTTGAAGGTTATGATGCTTGTATGGAAGTTTGATTAATTCATGAGTTTTCTTTACTCTTTACTCTTTGATTAAGTATATGAAAGTCTTATAAACGATTGAAGCAAGGTTTGAGAATGATCTATTCTTTAGAAGGCACATTCCTCCAAAAGAAGTATTGCTTTGAGAAGGTACACATATTTTCATCCTAACTTTTGTTTAAAGCTTTTTGAAAGACCTTGCTTAGGGACAAGCAAGTGTTAAGTATGGGGTTATTTGTTAGCATGAAATATTGTGATATTTTAGGCACGTTTTCTAAGTGTATTTGATTCATATTGATAGTCTTTGATTTAGCATTGTTGCATTTGTGAGCTACTTTGCCTATATTGTTGATATGGATGTCTACACTAGCTTTATGTTGATTATAGGTGATTGAGAGCCATTTCCGAACGGAATCGAGCAAAGATGAGTTGATTGAGTGTGTCCATGGATTGAGGGCATTCTTAGGAGCAAAATGGATGTCAACTTCAGGAATGCACGAGGCTAGGGAAGAATCACGTTCTTGCCCTAAACCACGCTCTAAAATACGGCCGTACTACAAACCACGTTCAGTTCCACGGCCGTGGAACCCTGCAGGAGAAGCGTGATTCATTCCAGGAGCTTTTACGGTCGTGGAATCCATGGTTCAAACCGTGTTGATTCCCACACTCTAAATTACGGTCGTGGAACCTTCCACGACCGTGATCTTGGCGATCTTTTTCGCCACATTTTGAAGCCACGATCTTTTGAAGATTGGGCCGGGCCGATATTTTATCTTGCCCTATAAAAAGACGGACGAAGGGAGATTCCGTCATGCTCGCTTACCCCCGTTTAGACGCGTTTTGCGACCTCGTTCTAGAGTTACGCTTGCACCTTCACTTTGGAGATTTTTGGCGGTTCTTGCAAAAGACGTATTTTTCCCTTACCTTGGAGTTGCCCTAATCTCGCACTTTTGGTGGAGATTGCTGTGGAGATTTCCGGATTGACGGAAGATCGAAGTTTTTGGAAGATTGTTGCAAGAAGAATTCTCTTCTTGTTTAGGTTTGATTTGGAAGACGGATTGACACCCCGTTCTTCTTTCTTTCCTAAGATTGTGATTGTTTGCTTTATTCTGAATCTATTGACAATATTCATTCTTGATTGTGACATTGAGATTGGTTTGAAGTTTATTGGAAGTTTTCGGAAGTTATCATCTTTCAATCTTTTAATCTTGGAATTTGATATCATAATGATGATTGTTGGCTAAAAACCCTTAACAATTCTAGGGTGAAGGGTTGATAGTTGTGGCTTAGATGATGATAGATCGATCGTAAACAGATTAGACCCTGAGAGTTAGAGAGAATCGTCGACGAACCCTAAATCACGGTTTGTTCTTGAGTTCCACGACCGTGGAATCTCAAGATCTACCCGTAATTTCCCTTAGTTTACGAACCTGCTTTTACTTTAATCCAAAGTTAAAGATTTGCTTTAACTTAGTTTAGGCTTGCCTTTTCTAGGTGGTAGTGAAGCCTCAACAACCTCTACCTCGATTGTGAGTGTCACAACCGTAATCGGTTTAGTTAGTCTTGATCCTTGGATTACAAGTTTGGGTATTTGACATAAATTCTTACCTTTAGAACCTTTCTATATTGAAGCCTCAACAACCTGTATAGAGAGTGTCTTGTAGGTGAGTCATATAAGGTTTTTGGAACTTCATCGTACGATTACCTTACATTAGCATACCTTTGCATATCTTAACTCTGTCTTTATATCATTAAGAATATCTTGAATCGATTGCCACAGCTGGATACTTGGATCTTTAGGATTGTTGTTTTCCCAATAATTTGCAAAGCTCTTACATTCAATTGCTTGATAACCTACGATCGGATTTATTCTCCCCAAATCCCTGTGTTCGATACTCTGGAATTCTTGCTTAACTATATCGATCCGTACACTGCGGGTTCGCTTGCTTGATTCTAGTTTTATAAATTTAAAGCTTATTTGCACGCACGCTAAGTGGCGAACAAGGCCGGCTTTGAGGATGTGCCAATTGCAGACGTCACCAGCCGTTTCCAGTATGAGTTAGCTTTGTTGGGTCCAACTGCACCATCTGAGGACCAGTATGTGTACATGTTCTCTCATCGTTTGAGGGAGAGCACACGCTCATATATGGTGGGATTCCATTGCAAGTCCCTAGTTGATTACCAGGACCAAGCTTTTGCTTATGAGATGGAGCGAGCCAGTTTAAGGAGGGCTTCTCAGACGGGACGGTTTGAGAAGAGGCAGTGCACTGGGCAAACCAGTGGAGTTGGAGGAGCATCTGGATCTAGGCGGAGTCAGAGACGTCAGAGTTACCCCTCGTTTGCACTGACTGTAGATAAGGGATGACAAGAGTGTACGAGACCACCAGTGACTTGCTTTACCTGTGGTAGACCAGGTTATCAAGCTGCCTTCTGTAGGCAGGGAGGAGTTGCATCACAACAGGGTTTTTCTACTGCGAGTGTAGCAGGAGGTGGTCAAAGGACACCTCAGTAGTAGACACAGGGACAATAGAGGGTCCAGATCGTCTTTCTACTCAAGGATATACTCCCGGGCCGAGTAGTGGTAAAGGTCGTGGTGGGAGTACCACTGACATCAAAGGAGCTTAGGGTAGAGCTTTTAAGTTGAGGAGTGCAGAGGAGCCACCTGCACCAGCTGCTACAGGTACCATTCTGCTTCATGGTTTACCTGTTAGAGTTTTGTTTGATACGGGTGCTGCGCATTCCTTTATTTCTAATACATGTGTGGAGCATCTAATTTTAGCTACTATAGAGGGGATACCCTTTACTAGAGGGTTACCTGATGGTAGCCGGGTCAGAGGTACCCGTGAGATACGTAGTTGTCCCCTTCGTTTAGGGACTCGTGTGTTACTTATTGACCTCTTATTTATGCCATTGATGCATGAAGAAGTCATATTAGGTATATATTGGATGTGTAGACACCATGCGGTTTTAGATGTTGGTAGAAGGACTACTATAGCCTCTACCGAGGTAGGTCAGATAGAGGTCTTCCGAGGTTGGGACCTTAGGAAGACGGCATCTTTTATCACTGTCGTACGAGCAACTAGACTGATAGCAAAGGGATGTGATGCCTTCTAGTGCTATGCCATGAAGGATGGAGAGAGTCCAACATTGGAGGACATACATGTGGTCTGCAAGTTTGCAGACGTATTTGCTGAGCCGTCGAGCTTTCCGCCTCAGAGGAGTGTGGATTTCAGTATCGAGTTGGAGCCTGGTACGAGACCCATCTCGAAGACCCCATATCGTATGGCGCTTGTCGAGATGTTGGAGCTAAAGATGCAACTCGAGGAGTTGGCTGAGAAGGGCTTCATTTGCCCTAGCGTATTCCCCTAGGGAGCACTTTTTCTCTTCGTGGAGAAGAAGGACGGATAGTTGAGATTGTGTATTGACTACAAAGAGCTGAGCAAGGTGACCATCAAGAACAAGTATCCACTGCCTCGTATTGATGATCTACTTGATAAGCTTCAGGGAGCGACAATATTCTCCTGGATTAACTTATACTCAGGATATCACCAGTTGAGGGTGAGGGAGTAGGATGTGCATAGGACGGCATTTCGTACCCATTATGGACACTACGAGTTTGTAGTGATGCCATTTGGGCTGACAAATGCCCTAGAAGTCTTCATGGAGTTGGTGAACAGTATCTTCATCGACTTCCTTGATCAGTTTATGGTAGTATTTATTGATGATATTTTGATATATTCTCGTAGTAGAGAGGAGCATGCCGGTCATCAGAGGATGGTTTTGCAGATTTTGAGGGATAGAGAGTTGTATGCCAAGCTCTCTAAGTATGAGTTCTAGATGTCTGAGGTTGCTTTTCATGGACATATTGTCTCCGCCAGTGGGATCATGGTTGATCCGGAGAAGATTGAGTATGTTGCTGCATAGACGACACCGACGAACGTCAAGGAAGTGCGTAGCTTTCTTTGCCTAGCCGGTTATTACCGACGCTTCGTGGAGGGTTTTTGTGTGATTGCCTGTCCACTGACGAGTCTTCTGAGGAAGACTACCAGATTTGTATGGACTAATCAGTGTGCCTAGAGTTTTGAGGAGTTGAAGAGGCGTTTGACTTCTACTCTTGTATTGGCACAGCCACAAGGTTTTGATGATTTCTTGGTTTACAATGATGCATCCAAGCTAGGCTTGGGATGTGTGTTGATGCAGAGAGGCAGAGTGATTGCATATGCGTCTCGACAGTTGAAGACATATGAGGAGAACTACCCGACCCATGACCTAGAGTTAGAAGTGGTAGTTCATGCTTTAAAGATCTAGAGACATTACCTGTATGGTGCCACATGTCAGATCTTCACAGACCATAAGAGTCTGAAGTACATTTTTACATAGCAAGAGTTGAATAACCGCCAACGTCGATGGATTGAGTTGATCAAGGACTTTGACCTTGAGATTTTGTATCATCCAAGGAAGGCGGATGTTGTAGCTGACGCCTTGAGCAGGAAGATGCCTATAGAGAAGGCAACTGCCAAATTGACGGTACATCCTCAACTTTAGAGGGGTCTAGCTTGGCAAGAGCTGGACATACAGTTTCCGGATAAGGATGCCCAATTATATGCTTTAGAGGTTCTACCTGGTCTGTTGGATGAGATCCAACAGAAACAGGGGACCTGCCCGACCTTGATGAGGATCAAAGAGAGGATGTCTCGTGGTGAGGCACCACAATTCTCCATCGGTACAAATGGAGTGATGAGGCGCCATGACCGCATCTGTGTACCTGCTGATGCAGAGTTGAGACAGAGGATCTTATAGGAGGCTCACTATACACCTTACTCAGTACAACCGGGTACGAGCAAGATGTACCATGATATGAGACGCTCATATTGGTGGGGAGGGTTGAAGCCCGATGTAGCCAGATTTGTGGTACAGTGTGCGACCTGTCAGCAAGTCAAGATAGAGCATTGCAGACCTGGAGGTGAGCTCCATCCACTGCCACTACCGCAGTGGAAGTGGGAGGACGTCTCCATGGACTTTGTGACTGGACTGAGACTCAGCAAGAGTTTTGACGCTATATGGGTTGTTGTTGACAAATTGACAAAGACGGCATGTTTCATTCCTATCAGAGAGACGTGGCCAGTGAGTAGATTAGCTGAGGAGTACACTAGACAAATAGTGAGACTCCATGGTGTACCAAGGACGATCATCTCTGATCGAGATGGACGGTTTACCTCGAGATTCTAGCAGCAGATTCAGACTGCTTTGGGGACTAGTCTACACTTCACGACTGCGTTTCACCCCCAGACAGATGGTCAGTCAGAGAGGACCATCCAGACCCTTGAGGATATGTTGCGAGCTTGTGTGTTGGATTGGGGACAATGATGGTCTGATTACCTCCCACTAGTTGAGTTCTCATACAACAACAGATGGCATACATCTATTGGGATTGCTCCTTATGAGGCACTGTATGGACGTAGGTGCCGTACACCTTTATGTTGGGATGAGCCTAGCAGTATCAGTGGGATAGCGCTAGAGCAGATTCAGGATGATATGGCTCGAGTAGCGCTGATTAGAGAGAGGATGCTGGTTGCACAGAGTTACCAGAAGTCATATGCAGACAGGAGACGTCGACCTCTAGAGTTCAGAGTGGGAGCTCATGTCTGGTTGAGAGTATCTCCGACGCGAGGAGTCAGACGTTTTGGCATAAAGGGGAAGCTGAGTCCCCGATATGTCGGCCCTTTCGAGATACTAGATAGAGTTGGGAGGGCAGCCTACAGATTAGTATTGCCTCCGAGGTTAGAGGGTGTTCACCCTGTGTTTCATGTGTCTCAGCTGAGGGAGTATATACCAGATCCGAGGCACATTGTGAGTTATGATGACTTGGTGGTTGAGCCGGACCACACCTTTGTTGAGCATCCCGTTGCAGTCTTAGAACGAGGTGTGAGACGTATGGGTTCGAAGGACATTCCTATGATGAGGATACATTGGTCTAAACGAGGACCTGAGGAGGCTACATGGGAGACTAAGGATAGTATCCAGAGGAACTATCTAGAGTTTTATGTTGAGATAGATGCACCTAGGGTCGATGAGTAGATCTTAGTGTTATCTTGGTGAGTATATGATTATGTGCTTATGTGCTTACCTGCTTTGATATGTTATTTCATGCTAGCTATCATGTGATTTACGATCTTATCAAATCTTGATGTGCTAGCATGATGTATGATTATAGTTGGAGATGGTTCTTTCCTCCATGCTATCTGAGTGTGATTAGGATTCAGCTTGAGATGGTTCTTTCCTCCATGCTACCTTGATGGACATAGTTTATGGAGATGTAATTCCTCCATGCGTTGTATATGAGTATGGTTTGGCTAGAGATGGGCTTCCTCTATGCCTTGTGATGTGGTATGGCGAGAGATATGATTCCTCTACGCCTTTGGGTAGCGTTATGGCCTTGTTTTTTGGAGTTGATGATTCCTCCATGTTGTTTGAGGTTATAAATTGTTATAGGTGATGACCTTCTGAACGGAGATGTGATACCTCCAATAGAGAGAGAGAGAGTTATACCTCGGCTTATGGGTCCGAGAGGCTTTGGGATTTTGCAAGTTTCGGGACGAAACTTGTTTATAGGGGGGTGAAATGTAAGAGCCTAGTTGCGGAGTTGCTGAGGGTGTGTGCTGAGACCTAGAATGTGCCTAGACCGCCCCTGCGTGACCTAGAGGCCGTCCCTGCGGTTTGCCTAGGCTAAGCATGTCCACGGGTCGGACCCGCCGGGTCAAGGGTCCGGGAAGGGTGACCCGGACCCGGACCCGTATAAATGGCCGACCCGCCGGGTCACGGGTCAGACCCGGCGGGTCGACGGGTCGGCCACCTCATTTTAAAAAAATAAAAAATAATAATAATGGAAATAAACTTAAAAAAAGAAGAAAATAAAGAGAAGAGAAAAATTGGACTTAAACTTAAAAAGAAAAAAATAAAGAGAGGACTTAAACTTAAAAAAATTAAACTTAAACTTTAAAGAAAAAAAAAAGGGAAGAATTGGGCTTGAACCGGAATCTCGGTTGCCTACGTATCCTCTCGGGAGGAGGAATCAAAGCCCACGTAGTTCTCTTACCTTTGTTTATATCCCCGATTGGCCCTTACCTTAGTTGTTGGACTCTCCCGCCGATACATCCGATGGCGTTTGTTGTCGCTCGTCGTCATCTTCCTCGCCTTCCTCCGCCGAGAGGTTGTTTTTTTTATGTTCGCATTTCCGCTTTCCTCCAATCGGCTAGGAGGACTTGTGCCTCCAACGTCTCGGGCAACATGTTTGATCTCGTCAGATCGAGCACCTTTCCACTCCGGCTAAAGGTTTGCTCAACCGCTACCGTTGAGGCGGGAACAACAAGAATTTATGTTGCGATCATTGAGAGGGTAGGGAACCTCATTCTCTCCGATCGGCTCCCCCATTCTAATATGTTGAAATGCTCTTCTTCTTCATCATTGGCAAACTCAAAAGAAATGGTTAGATATTCGTCGAGTTCCGAATGGGAACTCGACGTGGTTTTTGCCCTTTTCGGGCCAAACAAATCTCTAGCAATTGATTTAAATTTAGATGAAGTTGAAGATGAAGGACGAGGACGGGGTGGAGAAGATTGACCTTGATCGGAAACACGATATTGAATCAATAATTCATCAAATAATTTTCTAACTTTACCAATTATGGTAGAAACATGACAATCGGGATGTTGTTCTAAACCTAAAAATTCATAATAAATTTCCTAAAATTGTTTTAAACCATCCATTTTACTTCTAGGGTCTAACACAAATGCAACAAGAAAAACATCGGGAATGGTTGTATAATAATCTAACCATTTACTTCGCATTGAAAAAATAGCTTGTGAAATATTTTCAATTAAAAGAC
The DNA here is from genome assembly GCA_033239125.1 of Fagopyrum homotropicum. Lineage (NCBI taxonomy): Eukaryota > Viridiplantae > Streptophyta > Magnoliopsida > Caryophyllales > Polygonaceae > Fagopyrum > Fagopyrum homotropicum. The sequence continues at coordinate 97,592,359 of BSWB01000006.1, forward strand.
CTTGTTGAATTGCAAATGCAATATTAATTGCTACATAACAAAATATGTTTGAAGTTGGTGTATAAACATAACTAAAAGTGTTAGTAGCATCATAAAAATATTTAAAAACCTCCATTACATCTTTTGCTAAAACCCAAGATTCATCGAAAACAAAATTACCGTCAATATGTTGTGCGGCAAAACCACTTAAAAGTTCTCGATATTCATATGATTCGTAAATCATTTTGTAAGTAGAGTTCCATCTTGTACAAACATCTTTTGGAAATTTTTAGGATAAACGACATTTTGTTTACAATATGCATACCATTTAGTACGTACACTTTTTTTAGACCAAAGTTCATTAAGAATATTTCGAATAGGTTGTACTAAATCTCCAACGTATGCTAAACCGTCTTGAACACACAAGTTTAAAATATGAACGGAACACCTAATGTGAAAAAATTTACCTCCAACCGTCGGCTTACAATAGTTGGTTAAATCTCTAATGGACGTCGTGTTAGCGGAGGTGTTGTCAAAACCGATTGAAAAAACTCGTGAAAGTAATCTATATTCTTCCAAAACATTTGCAATCAAACGGGCAATGTTTTGGGCGGTGTGTTGTTCGTTAAAAACTCGTAATGCTAAAACTCTTTTGTTTAAAATCCAAAATTTATCAACAAAATGACAAGTAATACCTATATATGAATTTTTTTGAAAACCGTCGGTCCAAATATCACTACAAATAGAAACTTGAATATCACCGTTTTCCATAAAATATCTAATCAATTCTTCTTTACGAATTTATCACTACAAAATTTATGCATCATTTTTCTTTTAGCGGTTTGGCGAGAAATCGGTTTATATGCGGGTTGAGCATGTTTTTGCATCCAATCATTAAAACCAACATTTTGTGCAAAACTAAATGCTAAAGAATCTACGGCTAACATTTCCGAAAATCCATCCACAGAAGAAGCAAAATCATAAGTAAATAAAGAAGGAGGTTGGTTAGAAGTAGATGCGTACCCGGTAAGTTGTGTTTGCCTCGTGCTAATCCCATTTTTTCGGGATGCTTGTTCCGGATATGCCTCTTATAGTTCCCGTAGCCTTCTCCCTTTTTGTGTTTGTATTGTGCCGCACAAAAATTGTATTTGGCATAGTAAACCTCGTTGGCATCGGGAGCACCTTTTGTGAACCAAAATCGGAAGACCGCCGTCGTTAGTTGAGTGTTGTTCAACGGCGGCTCCTCCGCCTCCTCCGTGAATTGGGTCTCGGATTCTTGGGTGTTAGGGAAAGTAGGTGAGTCCATATCCTCCTCCTCGAAGATCTCGTGATCTCCACTTAATAAGTCCCGCCTTAAATTCAAACCGGTTGGAAGACCGCTAACGGAATGACGTCCTCGGGTAACACCTTCGCCGGATGAAGGACCGGCACCGCTAACGCAACGTCTTCCTCGGCTAGACATTTTTTTTAATAATAGAATGTAGTAGTAAGAGTAGTGAAATGAAAAATAAGAGAATGAGAATATGAGATTAAGAGAGTAATTGAATGTAAGAGTTGGAAATTATGGAGAGATTGAGAGAGTGAATAGATGATTGAATGAGAATTGGTGTGATATTAAATGAATTGGGTTTGGGGTATTTATAGAATTGTTTTTGGGTTAGATTTATTATAGTTTATTGTTTTTTAATTTTTTTTTAATAATCTAGCCGTTACAACGGCTACCCAACGGCTATATAGCCTTTGGGAATTTATTTTTTTTTAAATTTGTGACCGTTACGGATCGACCCGCCGGGTCGACGGGTAAGGATCTCATGACCCTTACCCGTACCCACGACCCGGGGGACATGTCTAGACAGAGCTGCAAGGGGTCGGGATAGGGCTGCGAGGTCGAGGGGTCATGGTGCAGTCGCTATCATGTGGCTGGAGGATGTAGCTTGGGCGGCCAATGAAGGTTGAGGGTCATACGCAACCCACTAGCATGCAGGAAGAGAAAGAAAAACAAAAAAAAAGAGGGAAGGAAAAAAAATAAAGAAAAGTAAATGAAAAGTAAATAAATAAAATAAAAGGAAAAAAGGTAATAGAAGAAATTCGATCAAAGCATTTGGAACGGGATTTTCGAATCAGGAATTTTTGAATTCTTCCGAAAAAATAAAAGTAATACGACATCCAAAATATAAATATACTCGGGAATAAATACTTCACATCGTAAAAATACTTTTAATAAGAATATTTACGCTAATAAATTATGGATAAAAGTCGGAAAAAGAAATATCGCAAACGCGCCAAAATTTGGGACGTTACAATATGATTTACTTCCTAGGAATCGAGGTTGTGAGAAGAAAGATGGCATATCTATCTGTTAAAACGATATGTCGAGGATGCATTGAAGAGGTTTCACATGTTTGATAGCAACCCCGTCAACAATCTTATTGTTCCTGGAGTAAATATGTCTAGTGATGTAGATGATACACGTTGGATGAGACTCTTTATAAGACCGTAGTTGGAAGTCTAATGTGATAGAAATAGGGGCGATATAGATCGAGAAGAAACATCAACTACTTCTTATTGACCGTTTGAGTTGGATCAAATGGTAGAACTTGGGTGGCGGAAGCTTAGAAATGGATGTGGAAGCGTTCGGTCGATCCGATCTAGTTAGACCGAATCATTCACGAAGTGGAGTAGATAGAGTTGATTACTAAAAAGGATCCTCGAGTATGAAAGGATTGGATCAAAGAGTAGATCCAAGATAGAACTTCAAAAGGGTAGAAGAGGAGGTGATGCCCGAACAAAGTAGGAGGATTTTCCTTCACAATAGAAAGCACGCAAACAAGTCCAAGCGAGTTGCGAACAAGACGTCTCTTACTCAGGCTTGCTCTCCACTCTGTTAAGACGACGGTAAACACAACGCAAAAAGATAACACAATGTGTTAAACAAATGTATATTCGAGGTTGAGAAAATAAGAGGCACAACCTCCCTATTTAGAGGGTGTGGATCGGGCATATGGGCTTTGTAACCTAGCTCGTAAAATCAAGTCTTATTTAGAATAAGATATAATCTTGATCTTAATAAAATAATAAAATAAGATCGATCTTCTAATAAGTTTTTATCTTCTAAGACTTGGGCCTCGTGTATCTCTACAAAAATAATATCCAAATCTTATATCTAATAAAGTAGACACCTCTATTGTCACGTGTCAAGCTACGGTTCTCTCATCCCAAAATAATTTATAAAAGTGGTTTTAAATCCCATAATTAAATAAAAAATTTGTTTAAAGTGGTTATTTGATCCGTGCTATATTTTTGATTAAACAAAATAGTTTTAAAAAATATCAAAATTAATATAAATTAATTTTTTCCTATCAAATCGGGGATCAGAATCGATTTCAAAATATTAGGAGATAATATCAAACTTTAAAAAACAATTGAATATAAATTTATTCTACATGTTAATATAAATTAGAAGTAATAAAAAACGTATATAAATAATAATTTTGTAGTTGGATTTGTTTTAGAAAAGTTCATATCATCTAACTAATTCCTAATATCTAAACAAACTTTATAAATAAATAAAATATAAATAAATAAAATAAAATCCACTCCAATTGTTTTTTTTATAATTCTTTTATTTGTGACATTTGTTACGGGATATTTTTTATTTTTTACTTTTTTAATTACTAAGGCTCTCACTTAATATATTACTTCTATTTAGTCATTTTTTTAAAATTTATCTCATCGCAACAATTTTTTTCAAAATCAGATTTTTTTTCTTTTATTTTTGTACCAAGATAATCACGTAACATATCTCAACTAAATCATAGTGCTTTTCGTCTCTAATTAAATTATGATTTTCAACAAATCTTCTTTGACACACTTTTACTCTTTAGATACCTTATGCTTTTTCATATCTCACTGTCTTCAAAATTCTACGTCAATTCTATTGTTCTTCCTTGCTTCCTAGGACGAGTCACTCACATGGTTGGTTCATTCGTGTGTTTCTCCTCTTTACTATAAACTCTTTCTTAGCATTGCTTTCTATCTCCCTTCTACATTATCTCATTTGATTTTCATTTGTGATATTGATCATCTATATTCCGTCTTAAATTAGTTGATGTGCCTTAAATTCATATTACTGTAATTGTTTCATTCTAATGGCTAACGTGAGGTTTTATGTGTTAAAAGTAATTCAATCAATTTCAGAAGAAAACAACGAAAAAGAAGAAGGTGTATCTATTTGTTATAATTTGTAGATTAAAACATTTGTTTTTATTTACATATCTTTTATTCATTCTATTTATACTAACTCTCCCGGGCAACTCACAACCTAGCTATGATTGACGTGGAATCTCAATCGTCTAGATCCTTCTCAAATTGATTCGCGCTTAACCATTTAGTTGGTTGAACGGTCATCCAAATACATGATAATTTATCCTCTTCTAAATTTATCCCATCTCTTTATTGTTTTAAATGTTTGACATTTGATAAGTTGACTAGGGTTTTGATACATATATATGATTGTTTTGACGCTTGCAAAATGATTTTAGCCACTATTTTATCATTCAATTTTAATTTTTCACTTGATCGACAACAGTAGGATCACGAATTTTGTTTTCTAAGGCAAATCAAGTTTTTAGGTTTTTATCGTGATTATAATGGTTGCATTGTCTATAATTTAGACAAAGTTGGCTTTGCTGATGGCCGTTCGGGAGTATAGGAACCGTCATTGTTACCAATTCTTCAATATAGATCAAGAGAAAGTAAATCTATGATAACAACAATTAGGATGAAACCACTAAATCTATGATAGCAACAATTAATGATAAGTAAAGAATTTTGAAATGATGACCGAATAGTTGCAACCATGTATCATTTTTTTTAAATTAAAAAAATATTGTCATAACTACTTTTAAAAATTAAAAAAAAATCATAAAAGTATAATTCTGAAACTCCATATCACCCAATACTAATTAAAAAATAGATTTTTTAAATAAATAACGTGATTTCTAAGTAGAAAAAAAAATATTCACAATTTTTTTTTTATTTATTTATAGAATCTATATTCGGTTTTCAAATTTAAAAATAAATTATGTGACTTTAATTAATCTATTAAAACTTTATAGTTCGAATTTGTTAAAAAAACATAATCTTAATTAATCTATAAAAACTTTATAGAATATAAATTCAATTTTAAAAAATATTTAATTTTATATATATATATATATATATATAATGAATTTACATCGACAACTTTTTTTTACAATCTCTTATTAGAGTTACCCGTCAGGCCGTCACGTATACTTATTTCGTCTAAAGTAATATATTTATGGTATGAAATTCAGCATATAACCTAACCACGTTGTTTATCAAATATTTAAAAAAAGCAAAGAAATTAAATCAAAATATTATTTTGTTACAAACTTTAAAGTTTATAAAACTTAAAAAATATATCAACAAATCCCGTGCAATGCACAGGGATTACACTAGTCTATATTTAAACTTTCCAATTAGAAGACATATTTATTTGTAAAAATAAATGAAATAATTTAGCCTGAAAATATAATTAAAAAGCTCGCAAAATTAACTCATAATTAAACGTGTTTCGAGATTGTGGGCCCTATGTGGTGAGCTTGCATGGATAGCTTGTATGGGTGTAGCAAGAATGATCCGATCACCACATAAACTCATAAACAAATAATCTCCACCGCAGTATGGAGATTACAAGGTTATACAAGAAAAAAAAACTCTCTTCTCTCTCCTCTCCGCTCTGGCGTAAGTCTCGCTTACTCCACCCTAGTGTGGCCCCCGGCCACGCCCCACCCCTCTCCGCCGCTCCGTCTACCACCATGGCCGGATCGAGGAGGTCCCGTCATATTACCATCAAGCTTTCGGAGTTGCATCGTTCATGCTTAACCCCCCACCAATCACCCAAAATCACCAACTGCCGTCCTCTCCTCCCTCCCCGGATAGCCCGTTTGAGCCCATTCCTGACGATCTGATCCAATCTAACAACAGAAGGCTGAATCCCGAACTTCTTACCCCCCCCCGCCTTATCTTCAAATACCCTTTTTCTCCCGCTGAGTCAAGCATCCTAGAAACTACCCCCATCTCTTCTCCTAACTCCCTGGATTGCTTAGGATCCTTGGAAGACTCTCTTCCCTCTCTTGAAGTAGTGTCGGTTCCGCTTAACCAGCAAGTTTCCAATTCACCTTGCCTGAATCCTACCATGCCGACTAGTCCCGTCAGCCCTGACGCTTGCTCTTCCCTGGCTACGGAAACACCTTCTTTGGACAACCAGGCTGCCAAAACGTCCACCCCCAACTTCTCTTTGGAGCGGTTCAACTTTTGAGAGGGATATCCGCGCTAATCCCCTAAAGGGCCCTGTCACCAACCCTTCTGTCTCTTTGTCTTCTGTTACACAACCTCAAATCTAAGCATGCGTTATGTCTAAAGTTCCTTTAACCGCCACCTCGGTTAATTACAAAGATATTGTCTCGAGAAATGCGTGTTGGAATCATGTTCCCTTACCATTCACCCCTAGGCTTGAATCGGGATACATATCGTTCACTGATGAAGAAGTTGTTGGGAATATGCAGAAATGGCTTCTTTCCCTCGTAGGGTTCCTGCTTGGCAGCCCTATTTCCTTCCAGCGTATGACCAAGTTCGTTAATGAAAACTGGAATTCTATCCCCATGCCCAAGATCCTCCGTAATGAGAAGTGGGTCTTTGTCTTTCATTTCGCAAATGAAGATGATCTCAACGCGATTCTGATTGGTAGCCCGTGGGTCACAAATGGATCCACCACCCTCCTTCTAAAACACTAGACCAAGGATCTTCCCCTGGACTACTCAAGCCTAAGCTCACTACCAAACTGGGTTACTCTCCATGACCTGAACTTCAGGTTCTGGTCCAAGAACATGCTCGCTAAAATAGGTTTTGCTCTGGGTACCCCTATTCTCACTGATTGATATTCGGTTAACCAGGAGAGGCTGGGGTTTGCTCGAATCCTGGTTGATATCCAAGCTTCTCGCCCCCTCCTTCGGGAGTTTACCCTAACTGGTCCGGATGGAACTTCTTACGTTCAAAAGGTGACTTACGACTGGCTACCGTCTCGTTTCCCTAAATGTTTAACGTTTGAGCATTGTTGTAATGTGTCGAAGGAGGCAAGTAGAAGCATGAAGACCATGCATCCTAAGTCCTATCGCACTATTCCAAGGCGTAACCCTAACCCTAATCCCAATCCCCTTCTGCCAACCCCATACATCTCTCTAAGGATCACCCTAATCGTTCTTCCTCTCCCTTCCTTCCAAACCCAGGCCGTACTGACTTGATTCCTCCAAGCCAACCTACTCAAATCACCACACACTGTATACCTGATCCCTCATACTCTATCCTCATCACTAACCCCACCCATGGGATCCCCCTCCCCAGGAAATCTCGCCTAATAACCAACCTGATCTTTCAGTTGCCTCTTCATCCTCTATTCTTCCTATTATACTCATCCTTACCTCTTCCTCTAACATTTCTTCCCAACCCCCAAGCTCCGAGACTAATCCTCAATCTCCATATGTTCTTCCCTTGATAGCAAGTGCTACCAAGGAACAAACCAAATCGCCTAATGAATATTAGAACTTGTTCTTGGAATATTCGTGGCTTGAATGATCCCCAAAACAAAAATCCATTCAAACCCTTGCTAAGAAGAAAAATATCGATATCCTAGTCATTCTTAAAACCAGTCTTAGATCTAACAATGAGAAGCGCCTCTCCAAGTCTCTCTTTCCTTCTTGGTGCCAAGTTTCTAATTCCTCCCTCGCCCACAATTGCAGAATTTGGGTCTGGTGGAACCCTTCTAAGCTTCACCTCTCAACCTTCATCAAAACCAACCAAATCATCCACTACCACATCTCCAAACCTTTGCCTAACCCTGATCAATCTATCATCGTTGAAATTTCCTTCATCTACACCCACAACTCGCCGGAGGATCGCCTTGATCTTTGTTCTACCATCTCTACTATTAGACTGCTCAACCCTAATAATCCTTGGGCTTTGCTTGGAGACTTCAACGTTAATCTCTCCCCTGACGAGAAGTCTTATAACAACCTCCCTTGTATTATGTAGACATCCAACGAGATTGCCTCCTACTTTGAATTGAGTGACATCTCGGATCATCCCTATTCACGTTGTAAATTCACATGGAATAATAAACAAGTTGGATCGCGTACTTGGTGTAAACTTGATCGAATCATCACCAACATTGCTTGGCATACGTATTTCCCTCAATCCAAATCCCACTTTGACAATGCCGATGTGTCGGATCACTCTCCGGCTCTTCTCTTCACTGAGACGGCTGGAGTTAAGTACAACGCCCCATTCAGATTTAACAACACTTGGGTAAATCATGAGGACTACCTTGAATGTGTGAAGAGAACTTGGGAGACGGAGATTGATGGGAACCCTATGTTTAAGCTTACAAAAAAGCTTAAACTGATCAAGCCAAATCTCAAAAAATTCCCCAGTGTCAAACTCGAAGAGATCCACTAGACAATCTAAGAAAACCGTAGGCTCCTCCATTCCACTCAGGTCCGATTATAGGAGAGCCTCCATGACCCTTCCCTCCAGGAGGATGAACGCAGGCTTTCATCTTCCTTGAATGCTAGCACTCTTGCCATCCAAACTACCCTGGCTCAGCTCTCCAAAGCCAATTGGATCGCCCATGGCGATAAGTGCTCTTCCTTCTTCTTTAGAGGAATCAAGACTCGTCGATGTCCTAACCGCATCAATGCTATCGTACCCATGATGGCACTATCACCAATGACCTTGATATCATCGACTCCGTCTTTGTTAACCACTTTCGGCTTGTCCTTAATCCCCTACCTCAACCTCCCTCCTCCCCAATCCCTGACATTGACCTTCCTCTCTTTAACTCGGATGACGTTGCTTCTCTTGATAAGATGGTGACCCCTGATGAAATCAAAAACGCTCTTTTTTGCATTGGGGACAGTAAGACTCCGGGGCCAAACGGATATAACTCACGCTTCTTCAAATCTTCATGGGCTACCACTCACCATGACTTCACTGAAGCGGTTCTTGACTTCTTCTCCCATGGAAGACTCTTAAAGCACGTCAGTCATGCCTCTATTTCTCTTATTGCTAAAAATGATAATCCTCTTGCTCCTTCTAATTACAGGCCTATCTCTTGTTGTAATACAATATATAAAACCATCGCAAAGGTCCTTTTGGCTCGCATCAACGCTATTCTTCCCCATATCATCAACTTCAATCAGAGTGCCTTTGTTTCAAATCGATACATTAAGCACAATGTGTTAATCTGCCAAGAGATGCTCAAGCAAGTATAGTAGAAAACACATCTCTCCTAGAGCTGCTATGAAAGTGGATATATCTAAAGCCTTTGACACTGTAACCCACGAGTTCATCCTACACTGTCTTCTAAAAATGGGCTTTCCGGAGCACTTCACCCGGCTGATCAAAGAGTGCATCTCTACCACTTCCTATTCAGTCAATATAAATGGTTCCCTCCGTGGTCATTTTAATGGTAGCAGAGGGTTGCGTCAAAGTTGTCCCCTATCTCCTCCTCTTTTCATAAATGCTATGGAATTTCTCTCCAAAATGATACAGTTGAGTACTTCTAATCCTGAGTTCAATTACCACCTAAAGTGCTCCTCCCCTATCATTACCCATATCTCTTTTGTCGACGACCTCTTGCTTCTTATAGAGGGGACTTTCCTTCCATCAAAATCCTCAAGGACACCCTTGATTGGTTTGGGGTTGTTTTTGGGCTTAAGATCAATCCCTCCAAATCCAAAATTTTCACTGAAGGTGTGAGCAATAATGAGCAGGATTTGGCCTCTAATCTTACTAGCATGGCCATTGGCACCCTTCCATTTCTCTACCTTGGGGTCCCCATTGGTAGTATGAGGCTAGCTATCCTGGACTACGTTCCCTTGAATCACAAGATCACAAAGAGAATCCAATCTTGGAGTGCTAAGACCCTATCTTATGTTGGGAGAGCTCAACTTATCAAATCCATACTCTTCTCAATTAACCAGTATTTATGTTCATGATCCCTGCAAAGGTTCTGAGCATGATTCAAGCCCTTATCCATTCGTACTCTGGTCTGGCGTAGAGAATAGCAATAGAGTGCTGGTCGCTTGGTCCACTGTTTGTACTGCTAAAGCTGAAGGTGGGCTTGGCTTTCCCGACCTTACGGCCAAGAATAAGGTTGCTCTTGTCCGACTTATCTACGACATTGATAGGGGTAGTGATAACATCTTGTCCCTTTGGATTGATCGTCTTTTAATCAAAGGTAGAAGCATTTGGATATGTAACCCTAAGCCCAATCATAGCTTCTTCTAGAAAAGCTTACTTAAGATCATGGAAGAGATCCCCCCTTCCACCTGTAACCACCACTGTGACGCTTTGTCCAACCCTAACGACACCTTCTCCCATAAAAAAAGCCTACGCCATCTTCAAGCCTGAACCCCCGCTGATCTAACCAAACCCCTTCAGGGCCATTTGGATCCATTCCAACATCCCCAAGAGTTGCTACATCTCTAGGCTTGCCTCTCTTCGATGGCTCTTTACCCTTGCTAAAATCAAGGCTTGGAACCTGGTTGACAACAACACTTGCAAGCTCTGTAATAGGTCGACTGAGAATGATGATCATTTGTGGTCTTTCTACAACTATGGATCTCTTGTACTAGACATCTTATCCTGTTGGACTAGAGTCCCCTATCCAGCCCGTTACATACATAATGTTTGGACTTGGCTTAGCTCTAGACCTAATCATAAACCTAACCTTCTGGATAGCATTCGGATCACCTCTATCATGCCATTCATCTACTTTGTTTGAAGGCTAGGAATAACCTAGTGTTTAATAACTCTTTCACTAGAGCTGTGGAATGCGCTGGAGAGGCCATTAGATCTATCAAGCTTCATTTCGAGTATAACTGAAAGGATCGGTTGTCTTCTTCAATGGCTACTGCTCGAATGTTGAATTTCAATTTTGTTTAAGCTTTCTTCTGCTTTCTTCCTTTTCCTCCCTCTTAGCCCACCTGTTTCTTTCCTCCCTTGGATTTTTGTTATTGATCATGTAAGCTCCTTATGTAAATTTTTTGTTTCTCAATACAATTAAACTTTCAAAAGAGAAAAAAAAGAATGATCCAATCTCATACGGATATTACATGGCTTGCATGGCTGATGGTATATCGTGCATGCCTCATATGGCTTGCATGACTCACATGGCTTGTATGTCTCTTAGTATAGATTTCCTTTACGTATGAATGGCTTGTATAGATCAAAGAAAGTGTTGCATGACGTCCTTTTACGTATGCATGGGGTCCGGAGGTGGAGGGAGCACTTGCATGGTCACTCGGCCTCCAGGGAATCGAGGTGGGTCCGAGATGTTATGAGTGGGCCCAAGGCTCCTTCTATCAAAGCATGGTTGTGTTGGAAGATGGATCATTGTGGGTCTCATGAGTACGCCGTCTCCTCTCTTGAATCCTTTGAACATGATTGATCATGTTCTGATGCAATCTTGATCTTATAGTACGGAAAGATCTCAACCATCTTTTCTTCTTGGTGATGTTCATCTTTTCTTTTCTAGGCCTTGGATTCCATAGTTGTATTTGCTTCCCTTTCCTTTCCCCAATCTTCCTCCTCTTGGTAGGAGGTTCTGGACAGCTCCTACATTCATAGGTGATCCTAGGCATGCTCTTGTAACCATTGGTGATTCTGAATGTGTTCCTGCGTCCATGGGTGACATCGGATGTGCTTCTGCGTCCATGGGTGATCCTTGAGACGCTCCTGCATCACCTTTGTTACCATTAATGAAGATGTAATCACACTTGAGGTCTCTATGAATCTCAGGAGGATCAAGGCCATGAAGATAGAGAAGATCCGCCTACACTAGTACAAATATACCACCTAGACCTCGCTTATGTTGGAGCGGTTTGAAAGAAGCGTGATCAAAGATATTTTCGGACCACGGTTATATGTATAACCGAGTTCAAATTTTTTTTAAAATTTTAGACCCCGGTTATATGATTTAACCAGGGTATTAAAATTTCGGAACCCGGTTATAATATTAACCGTGGTGACAAACGAGTCCGGACCCCGGTTATATAATACTAACCGTGGTGACAGCCCAGACCCCGACTTTTAAATAACCGTTGTAAAAAGGTTACCCTTGCACGACGTCGTTTCGAGCACAATTAGGAAAACAAACACTTGTACCCTAACCTATCGATCCAGACTCTCCTTCGTGTTCAAGGGCTGGCGACATCGATTCCAACCATCTCGACCCCGACTACGAGCGGTGACTAGCGACTGCGTACGACTGGTGGCGGTGACTGGCGACTTCGAGTGGCAGGCGATTCTCCACCTTGACCCCGATTCTCCACCTCGACCCCAACTCTCCAACAGATACTGGCGACTGCGAGCTGCTATGAACTGAAGCACATTGAAGACGTACGGTATGAAATCCCTACTTGGATATCTTGCCTTGTTTGATTCATTAAGAGGAGCTTTAGGTTCATGTTTGCTATGTGAATGTTGCTTTAACATCAAGTAGAAAACGAAATCTTGACCTACAAAATATGAATCAACCACAAGTAGTTCATGAATCTGATTCACAACAAGAGGAGCTTTAGGTTCTGCTAAATGTAGGATGTGGTACTGTCTTACTTCTGTTTTTGTAAAATCATGCCAGTTTGAAGGAGCAACCAATTTGTGATTGAATTTCTGGTTAGTGAATTTCAAAGCTAACCTAACTATTGATGGGGCAAATTGCTGAGTTACTGAGCATTTAAAGGAACCTTTATTGTGATTTTTGTTAGGCAACCCTCAATTTATAGCAACTCTAAATTTATGGCAACCCAAAACCAAATAAAAGGTTCTCTTGAATCATCTCTCCAAAATTAAAGGTGTAAGGTTAAGCATTAATAGTGCATGACTTTACCAGGCGTGTAGGCAAAATGTATATGGCTGGTTTGGGATAACATGGCCTTTTTAAGGGGAGGAAGTGCAGTTTCAATATGCTTCACACGAGTCATCAACTTTCGACTTCTAGAAGCGGTAGTTGTGATATCTTCTTGTAGGCCATGAAAAACCTCTGCTGCAAATCTACATATGCAAAGGACCTATCTAAGACCCACTCTTCCGTACCTTGTAGAGTAGCATGCCTAATTCTTGCTTTATACTTGTTGTTCCTTGTTTCAGATGTCTTCTGTAACAGTCTCCCTCATAAAACCTATCTAAGACCCCACCAGTCCCCACTCATGCATCATGGTTATAAAACTTAGTCAACTGTAACTGTAAGTACTAGTATGCAACTGTTTTAAAATCCTATTTTCCTTCTAAATTCATACTTATAGGATATGATCAACTCCTAAACTTAGCATTGCCTAGAGCCTTCATTATGCTCTCAAAGACAGTCTTACCAAGAACCACTTATCTCAAAGTCTACAGTTATACCCAATGGAGGTATTAATAAAACTAGCACTTCATCATGTTATCATGCCCATTCCCTTATGCTAAAAACTTTATCTGCAAGCTCCGATATATGCAGGTCTTTGTAGTACAAAGGTATACAGTTCCAACATACTTCTAAAAAGTAAAGTTCACACTGAAATTTCATCAAAGGCGTTAAACAAACTCCAGTTCTTCAATTCGTGGATTTTAAGCTAAAATAGTATAAGAAAAATACATCTATAACATAATTACTCACACAAAATAGTATAAGCTACATACCGCTTTCATTATCATATCATAGGTATCTTCGAGTGTTGTGTACTATCAAACTATAAAATAGAGGAGTAAACAAACTTCCCTTTTAGTTCATAATATATTTACTGAATGAGATACCACTATTAGTTTATTAAAATCTCTCTACCTAGCTTTCATTCATTTTTCTAATCAAGCTCTTAATTAATGATTAATCTTGTGATGACTGATGATCGATTGCAGATGATCCGAAGAAGACATACCACTTGCCGAAACTTGAAGGAGCCAAAGAGCGGCTTCACTTGTTCAAAGCCATCCATAAGCTCAAATTGTTGTGATGAAGTTTATTGACAAGTACGGAAAAAGTCAAATGATAAGAAGAAGATGACATTTTGGTGTCACTCACACTCCCAAGTTTCACTATACCTTGCGAGAATCTCTAATGATGAAACCCATTTCTACATAGGTATTCAATCCCAGTGAAAAATACATAATAATTACAACTAAACACTTATTGGGTACCCGTTGGATCAATCTTTTGACAGAACAAGATTGTAGGATCGAGGTACAAAACTATATATATATATATATATATATATATATATATATATATGTACTTTTATTTTTTTTTGGTTGTGAGTTTTCGCTTACTTGTTCCTTTACAAAACTATGTTTTCTCCTTCGCTCACACAATTAGATCTATACTGAGAAGAAGCCGATCTTGGTTGTTGAAGATAGCATAGCCCTTAATTGTGACAGGTGTGATGAGGTAATTGGATGGGTACTTTTGGTTCATTACTCTCAAGTCGAGATGTTTTGAGGCTCTAGTATTTGATAGAAACATTTTCATTGCACCACTCAAGCATTATCATTAATTTGAACTACCTGTGATATGATGCAGCATCTGTATGAATCTTTTGTGGAAGAATCTGGATTTTTTAAATTTGCAAAAGCTTTCACATCTAGTGATGCTAACGATATAGAGAAGTTCCTTCAAGCATCTGTTGATGATGGGTATACTTCTTGTCACTTGGTTCTAAAGTTAAAACTTATGAAAAAAACTTGCATGCAAATTATGTTTTTCAAGCTTTATGTTCACCAATCTATATTAGGCTCTGATATATAAGTGACACATTCATACAGAAAAATTGCAAGCAACTTCTATTCCTATTCTGCTTTTCTTTTTCCTTCAATTTTTTTTTCACTACTGTTGTTTTTGGTGTCTTCTGTAATCATTATTTTGCTAGTTAGGTGGTTTGAGATTGATTTCGAACCTATTCCCTTAGTTTTTTTTCAAATGAATGTGAGGCTTATTAATTCTTTTTGCAATTGCGAGGGTTTGATGATTAAAACTCTGAACAAAGATGCTACTTGTGAGCCTTCAAAGCGGTCCAATAACTGGGTGAAACTGATATCTGACTTTGTTCTGTCGTGAAAATGTTAATCCTAAACCGCTGGTTACTATATAAAAAGGTGTATAGTAGGTCTCACTTGTTGACCGCCGAGGAGTTGTTAGAACAGTTACCTGCATTACAACATCTTATTTACCGCCTTGTTGGTTGTCAAGTAATGTTGATAATGATACCAAATTTTCAATTCATGTGGTTGTTTTGTCTGTTTGACACCACTAAAGAGTCTTCTACATGTTAATCAAATGCAGCCAGATGGAAGGGCTTGCAACAATTATATCATACAATATTCTTTAGCTATGGTATGCAATCAAATCCTCTTGTTCTGCAGTAGCATTTGCAATTCTGCCTAGTTACACACCTTTTCTATATAATTTTCCCATATTACAGCTGAGCTGCAATTTAACTCCAAATATCTTCATATATTTTCTTTTTAAGTTAAAGCAAAGTTTATCTTCTTTTTCAGTTAGAACAGTTACCTTCTCCTTTTCTCTTAACAACCACCTCCTTCATTTTGTGAAACCATGGAAGAGTATCTAAAAGAAGCGCCGCAAACAAGATCAGTGGCGCAAAGACAGCCGGTGAGGATTTTAAATTTTCTATATTTGTTTAGAATTTATTTTCGTTTGGAAACTTGTTGCTTGAGGCTTATTATTATTATCATCCCCAACTCCGTGTTTTTTTGACAACCTTATTTGATCAAGATACATGAAGAAAACCCTAAAGAGGTCACAAAGCAACCTGATGTTGAGGAGACAAAATTCGAGGATGATCAAGAAGATCTTGAGCCTCTAACCGAGTCCGAAGCTTCACCACTGATATTAACAGAGGATCTTTCGGGTATGGATTTTCATATCTGAAGAGTAGAAATATAGCCGACTTGATCTTATTCTCACTACTAATATTTCACTATTTCCATGCACACAGAGATTAAATGACAGCGGTCCCCAAGCAGAAGAGATAGAAGAAAGTATTGCACAAGCCGTTGCCATCACTTCAAATGGTATCCTCAGACTTTCACCAGAACTTTTTCAGCCCAAGCAATGAAGGAAACTCATTTTTACCCGTTCAGTTATGAGTAAATGACCTAGAATATTCCAGGAATGATCTATATGATATTTAACTTTTGTGTGTTTGTACTAATAGATTCATACAAGTTCATACATGATTAAGTCGATGCTTGATATCATTTCTATATGGGAATGCAGGACCTCGTATACTGCAGAGTGATACAGGAAATGATCCACAATCTTTAAATAGTGAATTAAATGATCTCAAAGGCTAGGTTTATTACAGATATTGTTCTGTTGAATTTATCTCGAGCGTGGAGTTTTTTTTTATTCAACCCTTGCAGCCACGGTTCTTTAAGAACCGTGGTGTTTTTTTTATAAATTTTTTTGAAGTGGGACCCCGGTTTTTTTATAATAATCGGGGTCCGAAAATTACCCCGGTTATTAAAAAACCGGGGTCCGAAAAAATTAACCCGGTGACATTTTCCGTGGTGCGAACGCCCGGATCTCGCTCCCGTTAACCACGCTTCCTTAACCGGGTTCCCATGTACAAAATAACCGTGGTCTAGGGGGGTATTTGTACTAGTGCTACACCAATGTTTGATGGCTCTAATTTTAAGTTTCTTATGTTTTAGTCTATACCTACCAATGACAAATTGCAAAGTATGAAGAAAACGAAGTAGAAAATTAAATGAATTGACATGCATGGTATAAGTGGCTATTCAATCACAAGTTCCAAATGATGAAGACTTGAACTACGATCAAAACAATAGACACAACTTAGGAAACATAGTGTCTAGGAGTAGCAGAAGTGAAGATCCGAGTAATGAAATTGATGTTCCTCTTAGTAGGATCAAATTATCGACTTGTGATTGTTGATTCACCAATTTTGTAGTTTATGACTTGGCAGCTAAGTCCTATAGCAACCTTGATGATAAAAAAAAAAAAAAAGACGTACGAATGAAGTGATAGAAAAGACAAATATGTAATTGAGGCACAGTAGCATGGTCCAAATCTTTTGTTTTTCCCTTTCTCTGGCAAAGTAGATGGATTAGCAAGTGGGTCCAGCAAATCCCCCATGTGAACATCTCTTACTTGCTGCTAATGAAACGCCGAAATTCGTTACCCCCATGGGCCGTTAACTCGGTTGGTAGTTGGATTGAAAGAGCTTCAAGTGAACGTTAACCGGGGTGGGGAATCAGACAAAGCAAAAGCCAAAGCCTAAACTTCTTTTTGTTCTTTTCCTTTGATGCTTCTCTTCTCTTGCCTCCTTTTTAATCATAACCCCACACCCTTCTCTTTCCATCCTCCTCCAACCCTTCTTCATCTCTTCAGCTCCTCTATCTACAGAAAATAAAAAAAGAGGGTTGGGGATCGATCGATCGATCACCATGTCGCCTGTTTCATTGCCACCCGGGTTCCGCTTCCATCCCACCGACGAGGAGCTCGTAGCCTACTACCTCAATAGGAAGATCAATGGAAGAAGAATTGAGCTGGACGTCATTCCGGAAGTGGATCTCTACAAATGCGAGCCATGGGAGCTCCCTGGGAAGTCGTTGTTGCCAAGCAAGGACTTGGAGTGGTTCTTCTTCAGCCCTAGAGATCGCAAGTACCCCAACGGGTCGAGGACTAACCGCGCCACTAAGATGGGTTATTGGAAGGCCACCGGCAAGGATAGAAAGGTGAACTCCAAGTCGAGATCCGTCGGGATGAAGAAGACTCTTGTTTACTACGGAGGGAGGGCACCCCATGGTAACAGATCCGATTGGGTCATGCATGAATATCGCCTTGATGAGACCGAATGCCACGTCGCCAACGGCTTGCAGGTTACCCTCATTATTCTTTTCTTCTTCACTTTATCCTAGCTTATATACTTTTCTTCTTAAGGAGATTATAATTATTCTTTTCCGGTCCACATGTAGGATGCTTATGCACTGTGCCGGATATTCAAGAAGGCACCCATAGCAACAACGACTCAGATATCCAACAGCGACCCATCGTCTAGCATCGACATCTATTCCGATGATTTCGACACTTCCCCTGTCCAGAATAATCATCTCTTGCCCGCCAGATCTTCGTCTCATCATCTCCACGACTTGCAAGACAGCCAATGGATGCACTATTTGGCTGATGGAGACTTGCCCTTCTCAACTCCAAACTCTTATCCCCCATCTAAGGTATGTTACATATAAACCTCAAACCCTAATATATTATTCATCTCTCCTAAAATAACAAAGGTCCTAAAATAACAATG
Organism: Fagopyrum homotropicum; assembly: GCA_033239125.1. Lineage (NCBI taxonomy): Eukaryota > Viridiplantae > Streptophyta > Magnoliopsida > Caryophyllales > Polygonaceae > Fagopyrum > Fagopyrum homotropicum. The sequence continues at coordinate 97,610,745 of BSWB01000006.1, forward strand.
GGTGAATTTGTTTCGTAATATTATCTCACTAATATTGCTTAGTATATATCCTTAACAATAAATAATTAAGTATGTATCATTTTTTTTGTTAAATTACTAATTTGTCCTTATTTACTAAATCAACTTTAAAATGTGTTCGTATTTGAATCATTTAGAAAGTGAACGAGCTCGAGCGGAGCCCAAGTATTTCGGATAAAATAATGCTCTTATAGTATTAGTTTACCCGAACGAGCCAAGCATTGACATGTTCAAACTCGACTGGTTTATAAACTATCCGAACCCAATTTCATACAAGTTTTAAAATGTGTTTGTATTCGGCTCGTTTAGAAAAATACGAGCTCGAGCCGAGCCCGAGTAGATTGTCTCATATTACAGCTCTATGTGCTTATAAACCTCAAACCCTAATATATTATTCTTCTCTCATAGAATAACAACTAATTGCAAATTTGTAATGATAAGGTTGATATAGCACTGGAGTGTGCAAGAATGCAAAACCGGTTCACCATGCCTCCACTTGAGGTAGAGACTACTCAAGCTTCACATTTTGTCCATCCATCACCTCTCATCACCATGCCTTCCCCCTACTATGTCAATGCTGGATCAAAGAATGACGACATCCTCGACGAGATACTCTCCGTAGCTCAAGCCTCGCAGGATCTTATTAACCAAAACGACCTTCATCATCAAATCGATCCTTCCATCTTCATGGATAACAACTTCACTTCAATAGAGATTGAAGGAAGCTACCTATTTGATCCCAACAGAATGGTTCAATACTCCGACCTTGTGGTCATGCCAGACGAAGATCTCGAAAAGGTAATAATCACATGAAAATTTTGGTTTTATTCTACTCCATCTTGGGCTCTTTCTTAATACTCACTTTATATAGCTTTTGTCTCGCCGTTTCTGATGCAGAGATTTGACATACAAAATCCTTTTGGTTTGGAATTAACGGAGAATGAGGGACAAGGTAAAAATATGGTGTATATATCTGAGAGTTTTAACTACAAAATGTAATTGTTCCAAGGAAGTTAATTGAACTGTTTGTTGATGACCCAAGTTGTTGCGCAGGAGACGCTTACAACAACTTCCCAATCGAGTTTGTGAGAGACGAGAGTCCGAAGAAGAGCCTGACGGGGGAGACTCATGATGACTTGTCAAGGAGCTTTGAGGAAGTGAGCCACAAGTTATGTATATCAACAAGAGGGCAAGTGGAGACACACTTCCATCGCGTGGTGCCTTCGAGGACACTTCAAGTTCTCGTACACAACAATGCTAAAATTGTCAGGCCGAGGAGTTCTTGGAGGAGATTGCTTTCCCGGCTCACGGGGCTCCCTTGTAGAGGAGTCGGGAACGACGACAAAGAGGTGGAAAGAGAACAAGGAGAAGAGAGCTCTTCCTTGACCAAGCCGAAGAAAGGAGTTGGTCACAAAACACAAGGGATTACGATGTGGCATCCTCTTACTATTGCTTTGGCTTTGTGTTCCTTGTGGGTAGATCATGTTGTCCCTTCTTGATCAATTTTCTTCTTTGTCTTTCTAAGCTTTCGTCTTGATAAAAAAAACTAACATAATCGATCCATGAATTGCCGTGGATTGACGGCTCTGTCGATTCTCCGCTGACATAGTATTTATGTTTCTATCTTATGTCTTGTGATTCTAAGTTTTAGTTTTATGTGCAAGATGCTCATGTGACACTTGATATGCTAGCTCATGGATCATGACTTTATTAACTCTTCTATTGATATACATTCTCATGTGTCATTAAAAAGACTCATGATGTATCTAAGTTGTTGAAAACTAAATATATTTCACATGTCAAGAGTATATAAATTGACAAGAGAAAGATAATGATGACTAAGTAGTACATTCTCTATTGTTTTCAGATTAGTAGACCATTCAACACATCTATAGTGTGTTGAAATATCTTCTACCCATTCAACATATCTAATAGTGTGTAAGTAGTCATTTAAGTATATGATATGCAAATATCAGTCGTACTTGGTCACAACTATCGAGAAGGGAATAGGGTTGGGGATTTGTTGTTCAATTTTATTGATCTTGGTTTACACGTATTGGATAATTCGGGGTGCTTTAATTCTAGATAATTTACGTGGGGTTAATTTTCTCGTATGACACGTTTCGTCCCGTTCTTACTAAAAAAAACCTTTGTTTTAGTAAATAAAATAATATATCACCTTCTTTTAACTAAAGAGCATTTTGGTTTTTAAGTGCATTTAATGGACAAAAGTTACATTCGCACCAAGACAAGTACTCCAATGTAGGGCAAAGATGTTGTTGTGGCTGGAAGGTAGAACTAAGGGCCCGTTTGGTTCCAACTCCGGAAACGGAAACGGAATGGAAACGAACTTAGTCCATATGTATATCATTGTTCATGAAGTTTTGTGGAATCATTCCTTGGGGATTAATGCAAAATGCACTTGCCCCCTCACATTTTGTTACCCTATAGGGTATCAAAAGTAATCAAATTATACTCCAATTAGTTCAAACCACAAGGAATGATTCCACAAACTTTCATGAACAATGATATACATATGGACTAGATTCGTTTCCATTCCGTTTCCGATTCCGGAGTTCAAACCAAACGGGCCCTAAATGTTAATCACATTTTCAGGGAAATCAATGGTGTTGCTGACTGACTTATAACAAGTGGCCATGATAATCCCGCTGACGGCTCGGAGATTCGAAATGAAGTCAAGTCTTTCGTCCGAAAGGACGCCATAGGATGGTTACCAATCGAAATAATAGATGATGTTCAGGATGTGGACTTACTCAACCACAAGATTTATGGTAGCTTAGGATTGGAGGAGGCTATAAAGTGTGGCGGTTCATGTGGCGGCAGTGTTGGAGACGGCTATGGTGATGGAGTCGGTGGTGGCCGAAGAAATGAAATCCGAGGTTACACTTGCACTATAACTAATCTTTTCAAAGTGGTGAATTATGTACATGCAACCCCATCCACGTACATGCATTTTCATGGCCATAATATTTTGTTGACAAGGACTATGAGCCTCGCCTTGACTACAAAGTGCCAAAAGAACCATTATTGTTAGACACTTCCAATATGGTTCGCTTAATTCATGTTGACAGGGGAAATGCTTCCTTATCACTGACTTGAAACCAATGGTGACCAACGTCGTTCGATGCTTCCCACTCTGGATCCTACCCCGATCTACACTACGTCCCCCAATGGGAAACTATAGATAGTCCCTCCCCGACGTCATCTCCACCATCCATCATTGATGATATATCTAACCACTGATTTATGCTGTTTTCCATACTTGAAGCGATATAAATTGCCCCTCCCACCCCTAGGAACGTCAATGCCTCATTCTTGTTCGATATAGTCTCGTGAACTACTCAAAGTACTCAAGTCTCGTTAGTTTCTTGCTCGATGTTGCTTATAATACTTTTCGAGATATTAATTACCTTCTTTGTGGGATAAACTTTTCAAGAAGAGCATTATGTAGTTTTGAGCAAAGTATATATATGCTTCCAGTGAGTAGATGGCAGTACCAATCAACATTTGTGTTGTTGAATGCGAATATGAAAGCTCCCATCTTAATTTATTCCTTAGTGACGTTAGCTGGTTACATGTTCATGCAAACATAGTGGAATTTACACATGCTTGATCGGATCCTCTCCGCATTGTCCATGGAATGACAAGAGCAAATGAAATGGAATGACAAGAGCAAATGAATCAGTACCGGATTAGATTCAAAGTTGACGCCTTCTCCGATGGTAGGAATAGTTACAACTGATGGTTGTTACATCAGATTAGGCGTAGTCAATTGCCGAAGTGTTTGGTCACCCATTGCAACTTGCAGTGTGCGGAGTTCTCTACGGTTCCTGATGAATGTACTTTTGATTTATGGATCAAAATTAACCAGAGACGTATCAGTAGAACGAGTGTGAACTATAAAATAGGTTCACAGTTGATAACTAGCAAAACTACAAAAAAAACATAAACTTCAAGACTCCCCGATAATGGCACCAAATTTGACAGGCATGATGTAGTGTGCCTAATCAAAAAGTTATCTTAGAGTATCTATTAAAAAGAGTATAGCAAGCAATCCAAGGTCAAAACCAAGAGAATCGCATTATCAATTCTTATGATTTTCAAGTTAACAACTAGAAATTAGGGGGCTTAATATTAGTTTTGTAACCAAGTAATGAGTAAACAAATTTACATGAAAAAGTTGTTAATATGATTGGAAAAACATCACACTTGACAAATATCCACTCAACAAAAGATATGATTGATGGTGAATTCTATTAGTCTTAAGTTCTTTTTTTCCTTCCGTTTTTTTATCCGATCATATGTAACTAGCAGTGTTATCGGCTTTGATAGTACTTAATACTATATCAAATCCGAAAACCTTCAAGACTCGATAAAGCAATAGCATTCAAATAAGGATTCAACAAGATACATGCGATATAAACAACCTGTTACTATAAGAATGTAGTTAACTCTCCCTCACGATGAACACTCGCAACTCGCTTATGTAAATCACGTTTGCTACTAGATATTCAAACCGAACCCGGGATTTAAATTTCTAGCAAAATAGATAAAATAAATAAACCTAAATGATCAAACTAGACAATCGATAAGATTCAATCGACATTCAGACATAAGAGAATTAATGCAACTATAGGAAATCGAACAAAAATAGAAAACTGACAACCAATCAATTGAATGCTTCAAACGTCAAGTGCAACAATGAAAACTTAGTTATACATAGAATTTATGAAAAAGAAAATAGAAAGGAAAAATATTTATGCGTTTTTTGGACAAAACCTCACACCTACGTAAAACTACTTCATGAATTAAAGAAGGAAAATTAAAAGTAAAAAATGTAGTTTCAGAATTAAAAAACAAGGTAATAAGCCGTCTTAGAATTAAACATGCTTTTATCTTTAGTGTCAATTTACCCCAAATGTGATGGGTCATTCAACAGCTTTTTTTTTTTTTTTTTGTGAAAGCTTATGTATATATATCCAGAAAGCAAGGGGAATTACAGAGTTACTAGCTTAGAGTAGTAGAGCGAACAATGCATGGGTTAAAACCTAGATACAAGAGAACAAAGCAGATTGCAGGAAAGGGAGCAATTGTAATAATTATTGAGGAGGGAGGTTTATGCCGAGAATCTTCGCCCAACAGAGAGAGTTCCTTGAACGGTTCTTCCATTTGAAGGAAAAGTGAGCCTTGGTTGTGTTGATGATGTTGTAAGCACAAGAGGTAGGGTGTGTGCTTTTGTTGTTGTAGAGGAGATCATTTCGCGCCTTCCAGATGAAGTAGATGTAGCTAATCATGGTAGTAGCTCGGACGTTGGAGATCAAGTCATCTTTTTTTAGTGAAATGGTTCTTAGCCAGGACCAAACATTATCCCTGTAAGGCAGTGGATGGAGAATTCTGAGCCAGGAGGAGATGAGGTTTAGGACCAGATGCGCATAGCTGCAGTGGTGAAGCAGGTGAGTCTCGTCTTCAGGGAGGAGGTTGCAAGTATGGCATGTGTTGTTGGTGACGATGTTCCAATCACGAAGTTTGAAAAGGGTTGGGAGGCGGTTATGGCTGGCGATCCAGGCAATGACGCGGCATTTAGGTGGGCAGAGAGCTTTCCAGATGATGTTGTACTGGTAGGGAGGAGAGGGTACAGGTGGGGACCAACAAAGGTTGTAAGAAGCAGATGTGGAGAATTTGTTGTTGGTGCCAGAGGTAAGGTAGATGAAGCGATCGCCATTCATCCTGGTAAGAATTTCATCCCTAACCTTGAGAAGCTGACACCAGGAGTGACTGTTGTTGAAGTTGGCGTTGCAGGTCCAAATGGATTGCATTGTCTGCGTGCTCACCGTGGGTATGGTGGTTCTGGGCGCAGGTATGGTGGTTTAACATAAACTCTTCTTCATACTCTTTTGCACAACTCTTTAACTCTTCACTTCAATGTATTCTAAAACTTTGTTATTCTCACGTTTTCTTCACTTCTCATCTTCTCTTCTAGATTACAGAACTACAACCTAAACACATCTAAAACATCATTTCAATCATGCTAATAAACATTAGATGTGACATACAATATATCACATATCATTTAGTAGTATAAATAGAGATCTTTATTCCCCGTAAACATTACTTGAGAATTGATTAATATTGAGCTTAATATTGATAAATTATTCAAGGCTTATAATAAAATTTTGATTTTTTTTGAGTTTGCATCCTTCACCTCCTTATTATCGGTCTCCAACTTGTTTCTTTGTTCAAATTTGACACTTGATTTATACAATTTAGATTGAACCAAATATTGTGTTCCGATCGTGTGGAAGTTTTATCAAAAGTAACAACAACCTCCCCCACAAGGATACGGGATCAAATGTAGTATAATCGGGTATCGAATCTCAAGGGCCGCGGCTGATTTGGATGATATTGATGGTTAATTATTGTAAGTGGAAAACAAGGCAATAAGGAAACATTATAACAAGAAAAAAACAATAACGATTGTAGGCAACATATGATGGAGGCGATCTCAAGAAACATAAATCTCGCTATAATAAAGTAAGATATTGATGCATATATATAACTCGTGAACATTGATATATGATAATTGTAGTTAACCATCTAAAATAGTCTTTGACATCGACAAACAAAGAATGTGCTTTTCAACTCACGTAACTTTCAATCTAGCGTTTCGCCAAGTATAGGAGAACCCATTAAACACTTAAAATCCAGAAAATCCCAAGAACAATCTTCACCTTTGGCTCTTCCGTTAGAAAAAGATACAAAGACCGAAACTTTCTACTATAATTATAAATCCTCGAAGCTTTGATAAACTAGTACTCTCAAAACCAAATTATTTTCAATAAATCCAATAAGACGTCCTTCGCTTGTGGTTCTTCAGTTGTTTCATCTAAACTAGTTATAAACACCACTTCATTCGAATGTAAATAAAAGATAGGAAATAAGCACCTTGAAAAGAAGTAATATCACAATCTCGATTCATATATATATATAAATTAAACCATTGTAGGGATCATCAATTTGTAGGTCATGATGGAATTGAGCTAGACATGATCAAATATAAAGTAACAACAATATATAGAATCAATAAAAGATATAAACTCACATTTATTTGGTTCCCAAAAGGCAAACCTTCAAAGAAAAGCAAACAACTACTTGACAACTAGGGTAAGGAGAAATCTGAGTGATGCCTAATTCGGGCTGATCAGCGTATCTAACCTTACAATTAACATAATTATATATAGAAAAACAAACCTAGAGTGTAGGGTTACACAAAATATAACATTCCAAAGTTACGGTCAAAGATATTTAATTTCCTTTTCAACGACAGGTGATACAACCTACTTACGAGCACCATACAACAGTAACATGGTCGTAAGGAGCGTTGTTCCGACAACTTCTTCGATGCTTCGGTAAAGTTGATTTTCCCGTTGATCTGGTTGAAAATATGAGTCCCATGACTCCATGAGTAATAGTTTTGAAATTCTCTAATATGTACAACTTTGTAGTTGACATGATTGTCCAAATCCAAATAGATGATTGTCTAAATTGGGAATCTTTGAAAGGTCATCATAAAATGGAATTCATTTCTAATGGTTTCCACTTGGCTTCTTCAATATTCAGTCGGTCTTGATGTTTCCATGCATTTCCAACTCCGGGGAAGATTGAATCCTCGTGCTATGGTACTTTCCTATCATTATGCTCCATAAATGGCCTTGCATGCCTGAAACACGAGACGATCCAAAGAAGATACCGAAATACAAAAAATGAATGCTTTCCATATAAATAGAGATGAATGAGAGAGTGTTAGAGGTATGAAATGCATGAATGTAATGTCTTAAAAGGGTTACATATAACACTAATCAAATAACCCTTACTTAAATCCTTCTTGTCCTCGGGTAAGATCATGTTGTATGCATACTATTTGTAATAAATGGTTACCTCAACTAAGAAGAAAGCAAGCAACTCAAAACCATGTTATCATAACATCAATCATTGTAAGAGGATACAAAAATAATCATAGCCATCTAAACCACTCAAGGCTAATGTGTTTTCCATCCATCTCACAAGATGTGTTTAAGCATATATCAATAAACTCTCAAACTCAACAGACATGAATAGATCTCACTATAGGCTTTTCAAGGCGTTCTCAAACTCCACCACATGTCAAGTGCAACTAAAATGCAAGATAAATATCATGAGGTGTTTTGTAAAGGTGTAACGGTGATATGAGACATGGAAAAAAGAGGTTGGTAGGCCAAAAGAGTAGTTCTAAATGGAAAAGAAAAGCCAAGGTATTTAATCTTTATAACTCGAAACACCTTCAAAACATTGTCACTTCACACTATTCTTCATAATTTGTACTTCTTCATGAACCATAACACTTTGATCTTTGTATCACTTGATTTCTCTTTCATGAATAAGTTTTTCTTTACTTTTGAACCAATCAATATTTATTTGTTGCTGCATATCTGTCAGGAACTTTTTGTCCTCTCCACTAAACATGAAAGTATCTTCAATAATGGCAATATGCATCCGAACTCACAAATTTATTTCTTGAATTCATTTTCACACTTCATGGAACACCCTATACTTGATTTCTTCATTCCCTTCTTCCATCACAACCCCGGATAGGGTCAAATGAGGCTATTCACGGTTGTGAGGCATTTTTTAGGAGCACCTAAGAAGGGAAAAAAAAGGGAAAGAAATGTGTAATAGAAAGGAAACATATATATAAAGGTGAAAAAGGTCACATAGGCTTATCAAAGAGGGTTTGATCATTTAAAAGTCAAACATATAGAACCAAATGAGCATGTAGTTTTAAATGAGAGTCAATCACAAGTTATAGAAGAAATTAAACATGTTGGAGATCTCACAAATAATAAGAAAGAAAGGACACATGAGAATGCAATATATAGGCTAGAGTGCTCACAAAGGTTATGTTTGGGTAAGTTAATCATCAATAATCATCCAAAAATTAATGTGAATAAACAATTACAATAAGTAGTAATTCAAAGCATCGTTGGCAAGTCAAGTGTAATAACATGACATATTCAATTTTCTAGAAGTAAGAATGATGAGAATCAACTCAATCTATGGTAAATGCAATATTTTTGTGGTTTTATGCTTATGAATGCATGCAGAAAGATAAAAGACTCAACAAAAGTAAAATACATAAAAATAAATGTGTGACAAGAATGGGAAACATGAAATGTGAATGTGAGTAAGCACCCCATACTTAAACTACACATCGTCCTCGATGTGTAAAATAAAGTAAAGATAATAAGAAACTCACAAAGCAATGTATATGGTGGCAAGGGAGGGAAGGGTGGTAGAAGGCGGAATGTTGTGGATGTTGAATGAAGTTCACTGTGTGTATCCCTAGATTCTTTTATTATCCCTACATAAAACATAAACAATAGCCGTCATCTTAGAAAAGGAAAATAACATAAGAAATTTGTAAAAAAAAACAAAAAGGAAAAGAGAAATGCATGGTTGCCTCCCATGTAGCGCTTGTTTTTCGTCATTAGCTCGACCCATGTTGATTACTCCGGAGTAAATCCTTCACCACCGGGGATAGAAAGGTAGGCAAGATGTGTATTAGCGGAATGCATGGGTGGGGACGAACAAGAGTCAATTGTGATGTCGGGGGTGGTAGAATGTTGTTATATGGGTGGAGGAGAAATGGGACATTTGTTGTTAGTGGAAAAGATGTAGGGAAGGGTGGTGGTCGGAAGTGATGAATGGTGTGGGTCCAAGAGTTTTTGTGGTTTGGATAGATGGTGTAGGTGAAGGTTGGTGGTTGGAGGTGATGGGGGGTGATGATGAAGCGGATTTTCCATGGTTGTAGTGGGTGGTATAGGAAATAGGTGATGTTGTAGGTGAGGAAGGGTTGGAAAGAGGCTCACTTTGGCTTTCGGATTTGAGAGTATGCATGAGATTTCAAATTCAACTTTTTTGAGGGGTGTTACAGCCTCCACATAGCCATGACTCGGTCGTAAGGTTCCCGTAACGGCTTGGTGTAGGTTGATGGTGCCGGAATCACTAATCTCTACATGCAAGGGGGCAGGCGATATGAGTTTTAAATTAATTTTGAACAATTTATTGGCTGGAAATTATACGGTCGTAAGGATGTCTATATGGTGTCCGTAATGGTCGGGGTTCATCTCCTTTTCAGATTTTTCAAGGATGGACTCCAGAACATCCACGTTCTGATAACATCTTCCAGCATAGTATTCATGTGTTCTAGGTGAACAATAAGCTGTTGACGGGAGTCTTCTAATGCAACAACTTTAAATTCTAAGAATTTGTGGTTAGCATTAAGTTCCTTGAGTTCTCGTTCTAATGTGGAGTTGTTGTCCATAAGAGCATGCACGATTCTGTTGAGCTAAGAGATGGTGGTTCTCATCTTCATTTGTCCGCTCAACACCTCTCTCAACATCAAACTAGGGACAATAACTTGTGGGATGTCCTGCAAGACAAAAACACCTAAAGAGGAGATATCATCAATGATCATACATTCATCATAACTACCCGCATTCTCAAAGCATCGGGAAAAATGTTCTCATAATTCAAAGTATTCATAATATTCTCAATATTTTGTAAATATTGATGTGGTTCTCATTCAACAGTCTTGAGAATTGATCATTTTGAATCAAATTGATGGTTTCTGTCTTGAGGTTAAATTCTCAACCTCCAAGTGCTAGGAGCACAAAATCATGGTTGGGAACTCTCTGTATAAGATTCATCCTAACGTTCAATATTTGAGGGTGACGAGCCGTTTCAACATCAAGCGTGACAATGAGCCTAGCAATTTCAGCTTGCGGATTAGCAACAAGGAGTTGGTTATCTCCGTCTTCCATTGTTTCACTTGTAGTAGCTTTCTTGGTGGATTTTTACTTGCGGAGGGTGCGCTCAATCTTGTTGTCTAGAGGAGCAAGTTTGCTTGGATCATAGACTTTTCGCATCCACCAATCTAGCTTGAAAATCAAAACAAAAAATTTGAAAATAATAACTTAAAAATAACCAAGAATCGGGTATCAACCAATTTTATCAGCAACCCCAACAACGGCACCAAAAACTTGATTGTGCTAAAGTTTTACCAAAAGTAACAACAACCTCTCCGTAATGATACGGGATCGGATGTAGCATAATCGGGTATCAAATCTCAGAGACCGCTTTTGCTTTGGAAGATATTGATAGTTAATTATTTGAAGTGTTTATTTCACCATTGAAATTAAACGCTATTGAAAAGTATATGGAAAGAAAATCCATACCTTTCCCCCTCTTCCTTTATAACCTTACACAACTTCCCTCGTAACTTATTCGTGAGTAGCGGCAAGAAAGACTCTAGGGCTCCAATTTTTGCATTCATCCTCGATTTTCTAGAGAGGCTTTATTCACTATCATCTTCTTCCTTGCTTGGTGGATCTTCTTGGTCGAGGTTTGACTCTTCTATAACAGTCAATATTATCACGAAAGAGCTCTTGAGAGTGAGGAGAGTTTCGTTGAGTGTACAAGTCATGAGTATGTTCATAACTTCGTCTTGAATCGCCTTCACTCTTGACCTTGTGCTTGCTCCATCCATTGAATCCGAAGAAGGTGAAGGTGTTGTTGGTTTATCCTTCAATGCCTTATCCTTTAAACGTGTAAATGGACCTGGTGTTGGAGATGGTCCCACATCAGACTCCCCTTCTTGAGAAGGATTTGTCCTCGAATCATCGGCATGATCATCTCTAAACTCATAAGGACTTAAGTCACCAACGTTAAAGGTGGGACTTACACCATAATCACTTGGATGTTCCAAGACATAAGCATTGTCACCAACTTTTGTTTTAACTCTCTAAAAGGCCTGTCTCCTCTTGGAGATAACTTATACTTCCGCTTGTCCGGAAATCGTTCATTCCTTGGATTCAACCATACTAGATCTTCGGGTTTGAATACCATCTCTTTGCGATTCGGATTTCCTTTGGAAGCAACGGAAATTCATTTTTGTTCCAGCCGTGAACATGTCTACTCATGTAACTCCCTTATGAACTCCACCTGCTGTCATGCAACAAAATCTACTCGCTCCTCTAAGGGCAACGGTACAAGATCAAAAGGAGTCACAGAATTCACCCCATAAACACACTCAAACGACGTTAGGTTAGTAGACGAATGCAAGGTCTGATGTTCGCTCGAAAGTGTGGGTCACAAAGTCTTAAATTTATAAAACCAGAAAAAGCAAACCCGCAGTGTACGGATCGGTATAGTAAAACAAGAAATCCAGAGTATCGAACTCAGGGATTTGGGGGATCAAATTCAGTTTATAAAATCGTCAGGCAAGATAAAAAGCTTTTGTAAAGATAATCGGGAAAATAATGATTCTAAAGATTCAGATATCCAATTATGGCAATCGATTCAAGATGTTATAAAGGTATACAGACAGAGTTCGGATTACAAAGGTATAGATCTAAGATAGGGAACTGTACGGTGAAGTTCCAAAACCCATAAGTCTCACCCAAAAGCTCTCTCAATAAAGGATGTTGAGTCTCGTTATAAAGAGGATCAAGGGATAAGATAAACTCTCAAATACCCATGCCCAAACCCAAGGGGATCAAAGAAAAGCCAAAACGGTTAAGGTTGTGACACTCGAAACCAAAGTAGAGGATGTTAAGTCTCACTACTATCTAGAAAAGGTAAGCCAAGGATAGGTTAAGGCAAATCTTTAACTTTGGATCAAAGCAAAAGCAGAGAACGTACGACAGAGGAAAACCACGATCACATCTTGAAGAACTATGGCCGTGGAACTCAAGAACAGACCGTGGAAAGCCTCGACGACGAGGTTTCTCGCAACTCTCAGGGTCCAATCTGTTTTGTTACAATCTATCATCATCTATGCAACAACTATCAACCCTTCACCTTAGAATCGCTTAAGGGTTTTATCCAACAATCACCATAATGAAATCCAAAATCAAATATAAAAGAGAGAAAGGGTAGAACCTTCAAATCTCAATAACAAACACAAAACCAATGTCAATAAAACACAAAATCCGTACCTTGTGTTCAATGAATGTAGAATAGAGTAAGAATCTCTCACAAATCTTAAAGACAAAAGAAGAATGAGATGTCAATCCGCCTTCAAAGTGAAACCCTAAGATATTTTCCGAGTACGCAATCTCCAAGTGCGTACTTCTCCAAATCTTCCCTTCACACAATGAAATCTTCTCGCAATAGGATCCTTCAAAGGTCTGTACGTAGCAAAAAATCCTAGCCAACCGTCCATTTTCTCTCTTCCTTTAGCCTTCTTATAGGAGGAAAATAGGGTTACAAAGCCCATAACCGCTGTCACGTGGCAAATATGACACGTGGAAGCCGTTAGAAGAATCACGGCCAAGTGCATAATTCCACGCCCGTGGAACCACCGTGGAATGACTTCTTTGCCCTCGACATACTTTTCCACGAGCATAATTAATTTGATTCCCAAAACCACGGCCGTGATTCCTTTGTGTTTGGCCATGAAATGTCCAAATTCTTCGTAAAAGCCTTTGTTTCATAAAGCTTTCTACTCATGTTCCTTCCTTAGCTACTCCAATGCATCCTCTTGATACCTAGCATGATCAAATACTCCTACATACTCCATTTATGCTCCAATCCAAGCCTTTATTCACCTAAAATCATAGCAAAGCTTGTGTAGATCTCTATACCAACATAATAGGTGAATGTGCTCATAAATGCTTCAAACTCATATCCATATACACAAAAGAAGGGGAAAAACAACCAAAACATGTGCCTAAAATATCGTCATATTTCATGCTATCAAAATACCCCATACTTGTCTCTTGCTTGTTCTCAAACAAGGTTTTCAAAAGCGACATAAGGTAGGATGAAATATGAATGCAAAATAAGGTAAAACAAATCTTTTTGGTATTATGCTTCTATTAAATAGATCACTCTCAAATCCTGCTTCATGTTTCCTTGAAAAACTTCTATGTACATAAAACGAATCATGTCAAGCAAAAGAAACATCATACAATGAAAAAGCTCCAAGACAAACATCATAACCCAAAGCAATGTCAAAATCAATCACGTAGAATTCGATTTTAGATCACTAAGCCAAACAACAATCCAAAGATCTTAAGGACTTCCAAGCAAAGGTCAAGAGACGTGAATAGGTGGGATGCAAATAGGATATGTGGTACAAAAATTCGGGAAAAGGGAACAACACAAAATTTTTTTCTATTTACAAACTTGAATCAACCACCATTGAGAGCTTTGCTCTCCCTTTTCAACACAAAATTCTTTTTCGACTTTACTTTTTGGAAGTATGGACAACGGTGCACAAAAACCGAAGCCTAGGAGATCGGGGATTCTCAATTTCGAGATGCCTCAAACCCTTGATGCACATACCATAATCCGTTAGGAATATCGCTCAATCCGACTTTGGCAAGACAAAAACACCCGGTTATGTGAATGGTCCCGAGTTACTCATCATCATGATTGACTTCCCCAAACCTATTTTCTATACTTTGAATGCACAATTTTCTTTCACGGCCCTCCCACATCAATCATGCCAAAATTTACACTCTTCCTAATTCTCGGATCAGTAAAGGAGGCAAAAATTTCATTCAGGGGCTAAATGAATAAAGAAGAAGCAAGAAAAATCGAGGTGCCTTAATCATTTCAAAAATAAGCGCAATAACTTATAATGTGGTTTCAACCTTCATTCCTCAATATGATTTAGACAAAAAATATTTTACATTATGAAACTTGCAAGAAGATCAAACTGTATATTCAATTTCTTCACAATTCACAACTCAAATCAAGCACATAAATGTCATCAAAAATTCAATCCACAAGTCGAGGTCATTTCCAATCCTAGAAGCATAATAGTTTTCAAAATTTTTCAAATTTTTATGGGTTTTTCAAAGCTTAAAAATGCAATGCAACAAGGAAACGTGTGACAATGAAAATAAAGATGCAAGTGTTCATGGATAAAGCGAAGCAAATATGTCAAGTTATTACATCAATGAGAGTCATACCCCACCCCATACTTAAGATACACATTGTCCCTAATGTGCGGAAAAAGAAATAGAAAAAATAACAAAGAAACTCACAAAGGCGGTGGAGCAGCTCGAACCAAGCAAATCAGCTCATCCCATAGGAGGTGGTGGGAATTGTGAGAATTGTGAAGAAGAAGAACTTTTATATCCCCGTAAAATCTTCAAAAACAAGCAATTCTACGGCCGTGGAAGTAATAGTAAGACCGTGGTTTTGCGTTCTTTTATTTGGCTGCTCTTGATATGGTTTTCCACGGCCAAAATTAAATAAATCACAGCCGTGGTTTTGCCTTTTAACCTGTGGAAAGCTCTGTTTCTGCCAAAAATCCAAATTTCGTTGTTCCTTTGGCTTTCTTCACTTCTTTTGGTCGTTTCTCAACCCTGACATCCAAAGACACAAGACATACTGGAAGATATCGACGAAAAACAAACAAAAGAACGATATATACTAATCTAATCTAAGAAAAACAA
Source organism: Fagopyrum homotropicum (assembly GCA_033239125.1). Classification (NCBI taxonomy): domain Eukaryota; kingdom Viridiplantae; phylum Streptophyta; class Magnoliopsida; order Caryophyllales; family Polygonaceae; genus Fagopyrum; species Fagopyrum homotropicum. The sequence goes on from BSWB01000006.1 coordinate 97,626,287, forward strand.
CAATGCAATACCTTGGGTTGCCTCCCAAGTAGCGCTATGGTTTAGGTCCGTAGCTAGACCAATCTTGTATACTTAAGTGAGGAGAATCGGTGCGCTTCCTCAATTTGGAGTTCCGGTGAGTACTTCTTGATTCGTTGGCCATTCACTTTGAAACTTCCGCACTTCAACTGCACCATGGGGAAAACGTGTTTAATAACATAAGGTCCTGTCCAACGAGATTTAAGCTTACCGGAAAAGAGTCGAAGTCTAAAATTGAAGAGAAGAACAAGGTCTCCTTCTTTGAAGTCTTTCGGAATGATATGCTTATCATGCCAATGTTTCGCTCTCTCCTTGTAGATCTTAGCGTTCTCATAGGCGTTCAAGCGGAGTTCTTCTAGCTCATTAAGATCCAAGAGACGTTTTTCTCCCGTTTCCTTCATGCCAAAGTTCAACCACTTAACAACCAATACGCCTTATGTTCCAGCTCCACCGGAAGATGACAAGACTTCCCCTACACAAGATTGTATGATGTTGTGTCAATTGGGGTCTTGTGTACCGTTCTATACGCCCATAATGGGTCATCCAGCTTTAGCGACCAATTCTTCCTTGTCCTTGACACTGTTTTCTCCAGAATTCCTTTGATCTCCCTATTAGAATGTTCCACTTTCCCACTTGTTTGCGGATGGTAGGGTGTGGCGATCTTGTGAGTCACCCCATACTTAGCTAGTAGAGCTTCAAATCGACGGGCAATGAAGTATGATCCTCCGTGACTAATGATGGTTCGGGGTGTCCCAAACCTTGGGGAAATAGTTCGATTAAAGAACTTAACAACCACCATCGCATCATTAATTGGAGAGGCAATAGCTTCAACCTATCTTGAAACATAATCTACAACTAGAAGTATGTATTGGTTACCATAAGATGATGGGAATGGTCCCATGAAATAAACTCCCCAAACATCAAAGATTCCCACTTCTTGGATGTTGTTGAGAGGCATTCCATTCCTCCTAGATATGTTCCTTGTTCTTTGACAAGCATCACAGCAAGCAACAAAGGTTTGTACATCCTTAAATAATGTAGGCCAAAAGAATCCGGATTGTAATACCTTAGTGCTAGTCTTATGAGAGATAGCGCGTCCTCCACAAGGAAGCGATTGGCAATGACGAATGACACTTTGCATTTCGTCTTCAGGCACACATCTTCTAATGATGCCATCTGGACCTCTCTTGAAGAGTAGAGGTTCATTCCAATAGTATTGACGGACATCCTTAAAGAACTTCTTTCTTTGTGTGTAGGATAGTCCAGGAGGTATTTCCTGACAAATCAAATAATTCACAAAATCAACAAACCAAGGTTTGTTACCTCTAGAAATATGATCGAGGCACTCTTCCATTTGATGCAATTGTTCGTCCGGGAAGGAAACATCAATAGGTAAGTCGTCATTGGTGACATGTGGTAGACGAATCAAGTGAGCCGCAACAAAATTTTCGGATCCTTTCTTGTCACGAATCTCTAGATCGAACTCTTGAAGGAGGAGAATCCACCTAATCAGCCTTGGCTTTGTATCTTTCTTGGCAAGCAAATACCGAATTGCTGAATGATCCGTGTATATAATCACCTTCACTCCTACAAGATAAGAACGAAACTTTTCAAATGCATATACAATAGCAAGAAATTCTTTTTCCTTTGTAGCGTAGTTGAGCTGAGCTTCATCTAGCGTCTTGCTAGCATAATAGATGGCATGAGTGCGTCCATCTTTCTTTTGTCCAAGCACCGCTCCTATAACTACGTCACTTGAATCGCACATGACCTCAAATGGGGATTCCAATCTAGATGCTGAATTATTGGGGCTGAGATTAGAGCTTCCCGAATCCTGTAAAAAACATCCAAACATTCTTTCCAAAATTTAAAAACAGCATCCTTCATCAATAGATTAGTTAGCAGTTTAGAGATTTTCGAAAAGTCGTAATGAATCTCCTATAGAATCCAACATGTCCTAGAAAACTTCTAATCCCATTCACAGAAGATGGAGGAGGAAGCTTCTCTATCGTCTCAATCTTAGCCTTGTCAACCTCAATCCCTCTATTAGAGATCAAGTGTCCTAAAACAATGCCTTCCCTAACCATAAAGTGACACTTCTCCCAATTTAGAACTAGGTTCGTGCCTTCACACCTTTGTAGAACAAGAGATAGGTTAGCAAGACAATTATAAAATGAGGAACCATAAACTAGAAAAATCATCCATAAAGACCTCCATGATTTCCTCAATGTACTTCGAGAAGATGGCCATCATACACCTTTGAAAGGTGTATGGAGCATTGCACAATACGAATGGCATCCTCCTATAAGCAAACGTACCCCATGGGCACGTGAATGTGGTCTTTTCTTGTTCGTCCGGATGAATCGGAATCTGAAAGAAACCACTATAACCGTCAAGATAGCAAAAGTAAGAATGTTGTGCTAACTTCTTAAGCATTTGATCAATGAAGGGCAGCGGGAAGTGATCCTTCCTCGTCGCATTGTTCAGCTTCCGATAGTCTATGCACATCCTCTATCCTATCACCGTTCTTGTTGGAATGAGTTCTGTTCGCTCGAAAGTGTGCGTCACTAAGTCTTAAATTTATAAAAACTGAAATCAAGTAAAGTGAACCCTCAGTGTACGGATCGGCGTAGTAAAGCAAGAATTCCAGAGTATCGAACTCAGGGATTTGGGGGGAACAAATTCAGTTCACAAAATCGTTAGGCAATCAAAAAGTTTTGTAAAGATAATTGGGAAAACAACGATTCTAAATATTCACGCATCCAATTGTAGCAATCGATCCAAGATGTTCTAAAGATATAAAGACAGAGTCGGGATTGCAAAGGTATATCTAAGGTAGGGAATTGTCCGGTGAAGTTCCAAAACCCAAATGTCTCACCCAAAGGCTCTCTCTATAAAGGTTGTTGAGGATGCAATATAGAAAGGATCTAAGGACAAGATTAAAATCTCAAATACCATAGCCCAAACCCAAGGGAATAAAAGATAAGCCAAAACGGTTAAGGTTGTGACACTCGAAACCGAAGTAGAGGATATTGAGTCTCGCTACTACCTAGGAAAGGTAAGCCAAGGCTAGGTTAAAGAGAATCTTTAACTTTGGATCAAAGGATAAAACGATAAGGAACGTCAGAGGGAAAACTGGGCCGATTTTAAGGAAAACTCGGCCGATTTTAAGGAAAACTCGGCCGATTTACTCAAGAACAACACGATTTTCCGCTGCCGCAAAGGCTAAATCTCAACTCTCAAGGTCCAAACTGTTTTGGTTTAATCTATCATCATCTATGCCACAACTATCCAACCCTCACCTTAGAATTGCCTAAGGTTTTTAGCCAACAATCATCATAATGAAATCCAAATTCAAATATAAAGAGAAGGAAATGTAAAACCTTGAAATCTCAATAATAAACACAAAACCAATGTTAATCAACCACAAAATCCGTAACTTGCATTCAATGGATGTAGAATAGAATAAGAATCTCTCACTAATCTAAAAGAACAAAGAAGAACGGGATGTTAATCCGCCTTCAAAGTGAAACCCTAAGATCTTTTTCAAGTACGCAATCTTCAAATGTGTACTTCTCCAAATCTTCCTTCTACGCAATAAAAACTTGTTCGCTCAAAAGTGTTTGCGTCAAAGTCTTAAATTTATATCTAGAACTTATGCAAAAGCGAACCCACAGTGTACGGAACAGCTGTAGTAAGGCAAGAAATTCCAGAGTCGAACTCAGGGATTTGGTGAGAATAAAATCGATTTCAAATTATCTGTCAAAGTGCAAAAGCTTTTGTAATTAATAAGGAGACAAATAATTCCAAGGATTCAAGTATCCGACTGCGGCTTTTGATTCAAGACACTTCTAAAGATCAAAGGACAGAGTTAGCGTTGCCAAGGTTATGTGTTTCGAAAGAAGGTATTGTACGGTGAAGTTCCAAAACTCATAAGTCTCACCCAAAGGCTCTCTCTTTAAAGGTTGTTGAGGCTGCAATATAGAAAGATCCAAGGACAAGATTAACACTCAAACTAATCACCCAAACCCAAGGATATGACTCTCGAAGGTAAAGATGGAAAGCACACTCAAACCTTAATAGAGGATGTTGAGTCTCTCTATTACCCAAATCTTACAAACTTTAGTTATCAAGTGAAGAATCAATGATGAAGTCTCTTCTCACACTTGAATAAGGGTTAAAAAGGTTAAGCAAGGTTAGGATTTAGGCAAGGGTTAACTTTGATTAAATGATAAATCAATTAAAGAACGTCAGGAAGAAAAGTTGCCTTGTTCTTGATGAAATCGGTCGATTTACTCAAGAACATGTTGATTTATCTGGTGTCGCAAAGTTAAATCTCAACTCTCAAGGTCCAAATGGTTAAATGAGTTCAGTCTATCATCATCTAAGCCTCAATAATCAACTATTCTCCTCAGAATCACAAGGTTTTTAACCAACCATTTTTATATTCAAATCCAAATCAAGATTGAATGAAGAAAACCAAATAAAACTCAAACTTTGCATAAAAACCAAAGAATCTTCAAATCTGTAATCAAACCTTAAAATCTTACAAAAAATCTCTCAAAACACTGAATAATGTGTTCACAAGTCAGAAGAATCAGAAGGGAAACAAAAGATCTCACAATTCCTTGAATCTTGACTTCTTGTTTCTTTCCTTCAATCCTTTCTCCAAGAACCTTCAATTCTGCAAAATCGTGTAAATCTTCCACGCTGCGAACTCCCGATTTTTGTTCCTAGGGTTCCAATGTATACTTCCTCACTAATGGGCTACTTGACATATCACTTCTCAGGCCCACAAGTGATGAGATTTTGATTGTAATATTTGTAGACGATTTATGAAGGAAAATTGCTCGATTCAAAGACAAATGGACCACCCGATTTTTGCACAGGAAAATCGTCCGATTTTCTATGTAAATGAAGCGATTTTCTTCAACAGAAAGTGCTTGTCTCTTGACTTGTTTCCTTCCTTCCTTTAGTGACCCTTTCACGCACTTTCTTTGCTCTTCATGACTCCTCCAAGGTTCCCTAAGCTTCCTTATTGACCTTAGATACTCTTTGATCCACTTTTGCTTCCAATTCCACCGAATTCACCTATAATTCAACCAAAACTGGTGTAGACCTCTATTTCCGAAATATAAATGAAATAAACCTTAAAGGTACACAAATCTCTCCAAATACAAGGGAAATTGAGGTAAAACCTCCACAATATGCATGATTATAATGGTATATAATTCATGTCATCAAAATACCCCAGACTTGCCTCTTGCTTGTCCCCAAGCAAGATTCAAACTTAGAATACAAGATGTCATGGATTATATGATGCGAAAAAACTCAAAAACTTTTTGAAAAGTGCTTCTTCGTATTGGATCACCTTCAAAGTAATGCTTCAAGACATTGGAAGACAAAGTATGCATCAATAATAACCATATCATGAACAAACCATCCTTTCTTTCTCAAAGACACAAATAAAAGACATGATAAAGATGTAAAGATAATGAAAGTCAAACAAATCTAGGCCATGAAGCCTTATACATGTACACAAAGGTCTCAAGGTTTTCAAATCAAGAAAAAGGTCAAATAAACGTGTTAAAGGTGGGAAATCTTTAAGGTAATATGATGCTAATCCGGGAAAGAGGAACATTACAATAAGAGCTTTAAGAACACAACTTCACCACACATGCTTTGCATGTAAAATTTTTGCTTTTCTTTTAATTTACTTTTTGAGAGTATGGACAGCGGTGCACAAAAACCGAAGCCTAGGAGATCGACGTTTCTCAATTTTCGAGATGCCTCAAACCCTTGATGCACATACCATATCCCGTTAGGACTTGTCGTTCAATCGGACTTTGGCAAGACACAAACACCCGGCTATGTGAATGGTGCCGAGTTACTCATCCTCATGTTCAACGTCCACAAACCTAATATTTGCTAAACTTTCACTTAACACTTTCACAATTACCCTCCCACATCAAACATGTCTTACATAACCACTTATCCTAATTCCCAGATGGTCAAAAGGAGGTCAAATATTTCATTGAGGGGCTAGCATGAACAATATGTGAACAAGAAAATAAGTGAATTGCCTTGGTCATTCCTATATGATGCAAAAGAACTTATAATATTGCATCGATCATTATTTCATTCTCCTATCAAGACATCAAGATCATATGAATCATTCATGTATTCAAGTAAGATAATCAAATTCATTCATGCTACCATTAAAATCTCAACATAGCTAAGTCATCTTTTTGCCTTTTCCACATCACAATCATCATCATAAAGGTCATTTCAATCATAAGAAGCACTAAAATTTTTGAAAAACTCACAAATTTTCGAATGAAAGCATGCAATGCGAATGTCATAGTGGAAAGCAAATAGTGCAAGAGGTATTACAAACCAAATCATCAAGTGCAACACAAAGTACATAAAGTGCAAAAAAGATGAGAGAGATTGTAAGTACCCCCACCCCATACTTAACCTTCACATTTTCCCCAATGTGAGAAGTCAAGCATAAGATGAAGAAAAATACTTACAATGTAAAATAAAGTGGAATCTCAATCCTCAGCCGGCGGTGGTGGTGGATATGGGTACCTCGGAGCTCCGTGATCATAGAAGGTGCCAAATGTATGATAGTACATGTCCCTCATTTGTCCATCGTAGGAGGAGTGCCTAGCATCTGTCTCTTGGCGGTACTCCGTGAACTGGGTGTTCATATTGGTGTAGTCGGTGTGAAGGGTCTGATAATCGGAACGAAAACCCTGATAGTCAGTGTGTAGACTCTGAAAGCCAGAAATCAATGCTCCAATTCTATCGATGGAGCCTAGATCCGCGCCCACATCCTCTCCCACGGCTGGGTGCTTGTGCAAAGGAATGACGTGGAGCCAGCATCTCATCCTCAGTCTCCTCTGTACCTCTACTCGTCCTGTTAGAGCCAGCACCATGTGTGTCAATATCCATAGCGTCCGTAGCATGGCCGTTGTACGTGTCACTCTCGAACTCTAGCATGGATCCCTGGTATGCTTCAGCTCCGTCCTCATAGTCCTCCTCCTCATCAACATCCTCTCCATCCTCATCGTCATCATAATAAGTAGGCGGAGGGGCCATCTCATCAAATAAATGCTCAAAGGTCTCCTTCCAGTTCCTCTTGTTCCGAATAGTGTATTCGGACTTCCACTCAATTTCACCTGGCTTCCTGGATGGCGTCTTTTCCCATGGCATGGACACCTGCAAAGCTCCCATACCTCTCGGAATCAAAAGCTTCCTGGCGACCAATCTTTGTGAGCCAAAAGGACAGGCTCCCTCAGCTAAGCTGCAATCTGAAAAGTCAAGCTCCAATACCTTCGCCGCATGAGTGACAAGGCCTCCAACACAATTATCGCCCTTCGACTTGTTGGCTATCTTCCCAAGATAGTCAGCAAGCATAGTAGTGGTGTCCGGAATAGTGCCGGTGGTCATATAGTGAAGGAGATAGAGCTCATCCGCCTTTAGATTTTGTGGTGTCTCCGTCTTGGCAAACAAAGACTCACTAAATATCCGGTGAGCTATCTTGAAGGAGAGATTGTAGATGCTTGTCTCCTTTGAGTTTCCGGGTCTCCACTTATCTCCTCCTGCTTCCCCAACGGAGATACTCTCCCAGAATGCACTAGCGCTCACACCTCGTGGAAATGTGCCTGCAGAAGATGAGGGAAAACCAAACAAATCTCCAAAGGCAGGGATAGACATAGCATGATCCTCATTCATGAGCCGGAAAGAAACTCTCCTATCTCTAGGGTCGTGCTCAAAGGTACTAAGGAATTCAAGGGTAATCTCGGTGTAAGCATCCTCCCGAATGAGCGTAAACTGACTCAATTCTATCCTATCCAACATCATGTTAATGTCCTCTCTCACAAACAGCGCATCTAAGTCATCTAATACAATGTAGCGAGGAGAGGTAAAAGGCAGATCTAAGAGACGTTCATATCTCTTTTTGTGTTTGGAAAGGGGAGGAGGAAGGTTTGGATTAGCTAGGGAAGGTGGTGGTGGTGGGGGAGGTGCCTTAGAAGAAGAAACTTTCTTCTTGTTTGCATTTATGGCGATTCTCTTTAAAGTCTCTATTCTGCACATAAAAATCGACCTGTTCTTGGTAAAAATCGCCCGATTTTTCAAGGTTGGGTCAATTTTTCTCACGATTTCAACACAAATCACAAATCTATAAAGTTTTGAGAAATTCAACACCATACAGCTTCCTAGGGATGTTTCTAAGCAAAGCCCTCAATCAAACTCAACAATCTAACAACTTCTAGGCAAGATTAAAAATCAAACGAAATGCTTAGGTTTTGAATCGAAAAACCTGAATTCCGGATGAATGAGTAGTTTTCCAAGCTTGTTGATGCTAGATCCTTCTTCCTTGTTGAAAATGCTTCAGTTTAGACTCAAGAATCCTTTAAAACGATTACAAATTGGGGAGATGGGAGGGTAGGCGATTTTCAGTGAAGGAGGATGAGTTTGGGTTAAGTGTGGAATGAGGAAATCGAGTGGAGAAGGCTTTATATAGGCTGGCACAAATACGAAGAAAATCGACCGATTTATTAGGGTGATTGTTTCATCGGTCCGATTTTTCTTCTTTTTCACAGCTCAATAAGGGAAATCGACCGATTTTTCCTGGGTGGGTCGATTTTTCAGTCGATTTATCTTTCTGTTGCTAAAAATCGACTTACTCTATAGCCTGAATCGATCGATTAACTTATGGTAAGTTGATTTATTCCCTTCTTTTCCTTGAAAAGTGTGTTTGATCCAATTTATGTCAACTTTCTCCATCAATTCCTCAAGATTGCACCTAGTTCCTGCAATTTATGACACAAACAAACCGAGAGCGCATGGAGGAACAAACAAAGCAAAAACAAAAACAAACAACGACTAACCTAAGCTATTCGAAGATGAAAAGAAAAGAAAAGAGCTACACTACCATGGGTTGCCTCCCAAGAAGCGCTTTATTTAAAGTCTTTAGCTGGACGTTGCTTGTTTAGGTGCTCAATGGAGGAGAATAGGAGCTTTCTCCTCAACCGGAACTTCCGGTGTGTACTTCTTCAACGTTGTCCATTCACTTTGAAATTTCCGCTTTGTTCACCACATACTTCAACTGCACCATGAGGGAAAACACGTTTAATGACAAAAGGTCCTATCCAACGGGATTTAAGCTTACCTGGAAAGAGTCGAAGTCTTGAGTTTAATAGAAGAACTAGATCTCCTTCTTTCAAGTCCTTTGGGATGATATGCTTATCATGCCACCGCTTCGTTCTTTCCTTGTAGATCCTTGCGTTCTCGTACGCATTCAGGTTGATCTCCTCTAGTTCATTGATGTCCAATAGCCACTTCTCTCCGGCTTCTTTCATGCTGAAGTTGAGCCACTTGACAGCCCAATATGCTTTATGCTCTAGCTCTAAAGGAAGGTGACAAGACTTCCCATACACAAGGTTGTATGGTGTTGTACCTATGGGTGTCTTAAAAGCGCATCCTGTACGCCCATAATGCATCATCAAGTTTCATTGCCAGTCTATTCTTGTTCTAGAGACAATCTTCTCTAGAATTCCTTTGATCTCCCTATTGGATATCTCAACTTGTCCACTTGTTTGCGGATGATATGGTGTGGCAATCTTATGGTTTACCCCATACTTAGCTAATAGAGCCTCAAATCGACGGGATGTGAAGTGCGTTCCTTCATCGCTAATGATGGTTCGGGGAGTTCTGAACCTTGAGAAGATCGTTCTATTGAATAACTTCACCACTACCATTGCATCATTAGTAGGAGAAGTGATTGCTTCTACCCATCTTGAGACATAGTCTACGGCTAGAAGTATGTATTGGTTTCCACAAGACGATGGGAATGGTCCCATGAAGTCCACTCCCCATACGTCGAATATCTCTACTTCTTGTATGTTGTTGAGGAGCATCTCATTCCTCCTTGAAATATTACCTGTCCTTTGACAAGCATCACAAGCAACAACATAATTTTGCACATCTTTAAACAAGATAGGCCAAAAGAAACCAGATTGGAGTACCTTAGCACATGTCTTGTGGGAACTAGCATGTCCTCCACAAGGCAAAGAATGGGAATGGAGGATAATGCTTTCAACTTTATCTTTTGGAACACATCTTCTGAACATGCCATCGGGACCTCTCTTGAAGAGTAGAGGTTCATTCCAATAGAAGTGTCGGACGTCTCTAAAGAATTTCTTCCTTTGAGCATATGAAAGTCCAGGTGGGAGTTCTTGATAAACAAGGTAATTGACAATATCAACACACCATGGGTCATTACCTTTCGAGATTTGTTGAAGACATTCTTCAATCTCGTGCAGCTGCTCGTCGGGGAATGAGTCGTCAATAGGGAGCTCATCCGTCTCGTCGGTGAGGTGTGGGAGACGGCTAAGGTGATCGGCGACTGAATTCTCCGAGCCCTTCTTGTCACGGATCTCTAGATCGAATTCTTGTAAAAGAAAGATCCATCTTAGAAGCCTAAGCTTTGCATCCTTCTTTGTGAATAGGTAGCGGATTGCTGAATGATCCGTCTAGCGTTTTGCTAGCATAGTAGATGGCGTGAGTACGACCATCTTTCTTTTGTCCAAGTACAGCTCCTATATCTACATCACTTGCATCGCACATGATCTCAAATGGAAGTGTCCAATCGGGTGGTTGGATGATAGGGGCTGAAATCAAAGCTTCCTTGATCCTACAAAAGGCATCTAAAAATTATCTCTAAAACTCGAAAGTTATGTCCTTCATCAAAAGATTAGTCAAAGGTTTTGAAATCTTAGAAAAATCCCTTATGAACCTCCTATAGAAACCTACATGTCCCAAAAAGCTTCTAATTCCTTTCACCGAAGATGGAGGAGGTAGCTTCTCTATAGTTTCAATCTTAGCTCTATCAACTTCAATTCCTCTATTTGAAATCAAATGACCTAACACGATTCCTTCGGTGACCATAAAATGACACTTCTCCCAGTTTAAGACTAGGTTAGTGTCTTCGCATCTTTTAAGAACAAGGGAAAGGTTAGAGAGACAGTTATCAAAGGAAGAACCATATACCGAAAAGTCATCCATGAATACTTCCATGATATTCTCTACATATTCTGAAAAGATTGCTATCATACACCTTTGGAAGGTGGCTGGAGCATTGCATAAACCGAATGACATCCTTCTATAGGCAAATGTACCCCATGGGCACGTGAAAGTTGTCTTCTCTTGATCGTCCGGATGAATGGGAATCTGAAAGAAACCATTGTATCCATCTAGATAACAAAAGTAAGAGTGTTGGGTTAACCTTTCCAACATTTGATCAATGAAAGGGAGGGGAAAGTGGTCCTTCCTCGTGGCAACATTCTGTTTACGGTAGTCAATGCACATTCTCCATCCCGAAACTGTCCTTGTAGGAATAAGTTCGTTGTTCTTGTTTGCAACAACGGTTATGCCTCCTTTCTTTGGAACCACTTGTACGGGGATCACCCATTTGCTATCAGAAATAGGGAAGATGATACCTGCATCAAGTAGCTTAAGGATTTCTTTCTTCAAGACCTCTTTCATGATCGGATTTAACCGTCTTTGATGTTGACGTGAAGGTTTGTAATCCTCTTCTATTAAGATCTTATGCATACAAAGGGATGGTTTAATGCCTACTAAATCATCAATGGTATAGCCTAAGGATTTCCTATGTTGTTTCAGAACATTCATAAGCTTCTCAAGTTCATCATCACTCACATTTGCACTAACTATAACAGGATATGTTGAGTTAGGCTCAAGGAATGCATACCTTAGATGTGTAGGGAGTGGTTTCAACTCCAATAAGGGTGGTGCTTTGGTTGATGATTCTTGATCATCGAGTGTCATTGGAGAAGCCTATGAAGGTGGAGGAAGTGTGCTACTACAGTTAAGAACAATTGCAATCGAGTTTGTAGAAGTTGGAGAAATTGCCGAAAAATTGACTTCCCCTGACGTAAATCGGTCGATCTCTAGTCCGATTTTTCTTTCTGTTGTCAAAAATCGACTTGTATTATAAGAAATCGGGCGATTTCCTTTGTGTAGGTCGATTTTTTTAGCAGTTTCTGGAGCTCTTTTCAGCTCTTCAAATCTTGCTTCCGGCTCTTCCTTTGCATCTTCCAAAGATCGAATCTCTTCATTACAGTCATGTTCCACCCCTTCTTCAATGATACTCATACTAAGAACCTTTTGAAGTGGATCTTTGATCAAGATTGAACTCACCACTTCTCTAGACTCTTCTTCATCAAAGATGTTAAAAACATCTTCTCTCAAAGCTAGCTCTTTGATCAAGGAGGAGAGTACAAATTCCACTTTCTCTTCCCCTATATTGAATGATAGCTGCCCATTCTCGCAATCAACCATACAACCGGAGGTTGCAAGGAATGGTCTCCCAAGTATGATGGGAACTGGATAATCTGTAGGAATGTCAAGAACGACAAAATCTATAGGAATGTAAAACTTACCAAGTTTCATGGGAATGTCCTCTATGATTCCAACAGGTCTAGTTATGGAACGGTCAGCCATGTAGAGTGTCATCTTCACCGGTCTGGGCTCTCCTATACCAACTGCCTTGCACAAAGTGGTATGATGCTTACGCTTGCTCCAAGGTCACAAAGTGCATCATATGTGACTTCTCCTAAGGTGATGGGTATGCAAAACGATCCTGGATCACGCAACTTGGGTGGCATGTTCTCCGTCATAGTCTTGATAAGTTCGGATGACTCCGTACTCATCTTAACTTCACAGATGTCTTCTAGTTTCCTCTTGTTAGAGAGCATCTACTTTAGGAACTTCCCAAAAGCTGGCATACCTAAAATTGCATCCATAAAAGGTATATTAATGTGCAGCTTGCTCATTAGATCAATAAACTTACCGAAGTGTTTATCTAGACGTGCTCAAAAGTGTGTACGTCAAAGTCTTATATTTATATCTAGAACTTAAGCAAAAGCGAACCCGCAATGTACGGATCAGCTATAGTAAGACAAGAAATTCCAAAGTCAAACTCAAGATTTGGTGAGAATAAAATCGATTTCAAATTATCTGGCAAAGTGAAAAAGCTTTTGTAATTAATAAGGAGACAAATTATTCCAAGGATTCAAGTATCCGACTGAGGCTTTTAATTCAAGGCACTTCTAAAGATCAAATGACAGAGTTGGTGTTGCCAAGGTTATGTGTTTCGAAAGAAGGTATTGTACGGTGAAGTTCCAAGACTCATAAGTCCCACCCAAAGGCTCTCTCTATAAAGGTTGTTGAGGCTGCAATATAGAAAGATCTAAGGACAAGATTAACACTCAAACTAATCACCCAAACCCAAGGATATGACTCTCGAAGGTAAAGATGGAAAGCACACTCAAACCTTAATCGAGGATGTTGAGTCTCTCTATTACCCAAATCTTACAAACTTTAGTTATCAAGTGAAGAATCAATGATGAAGTCTCTTCTCACACTTGAAGCAGGGTTAAAAAGGTTAAGTAAGGTTAGGATTTAGGCAAGGGTTAACTTTGATTAAAGGATAAATCAATTAAAGAACGTCAGGAAGAAAAATCGCCTTGTTCTTGATGAAATCGGTCGATTTACTCAAGAACAGGTCGATTTATCTGGTGTCGCAAAATTAAATCTCAACTCTCAGGGTCCAAATGGTTAAATGAGTTCAGTCTATCATCATCTAAGCCTCAATCATCAACTATTCTCCCCAGAATCACAAGGTTTTTAACCAACCATTTTCATATTCAATTCAAAATTAAGATTGAATGAAGAAAACCAAATAAAACTCAAACTTTGCATAAAAAACCAAAGAATCTCCAAATCTGTAATCAAACCTTAAAATCTTGCAAAGAATCTCTCAAAACACTAAACAATGTGTTCACAAGTCAGAAGAATCAAAAGGGAAACAAAAGATCTCACAATTCCTTGAATCTTGACTTCTTGTTTCTTTCCTTCAATCCTCTCTCCAAGAACCTTCAATTCTGCAAAATCCTGTAAATCTTCCATGTTGTGAACTCCCGATTTTTGTTCTTAGGGTTCCAATGTATACTTTCTCACTAATGGGCTGCTTGGCATATCACTTCTCAGGCCCACAAGTGATGGGCTTTTGATCATAATATTTGTAGACTATTTATGAAGGAAAATCGCTCGATTCAAAGGAAAATGGACCACCCGATTTTTGCACAGGAAAATCGTCCGATTTTCTATGTAAATGAGGCAATTTTCTTCAACAGAAAGTGCTCGTCTCTTGACTTGTTTCCTTCCTTCCTTTAGTGACCCTTTCACGCACTTTCTTTGCTCTTCATGACTCCTCCAAGGTTCCCTAAGCTTCCTTATTGACCTTAGATACTCTTTGCTCCACTTTTGCTTCCAATTCCACCGAATTCACCTATAATTCAACCAAAACTCGTGTAGACCTCTATTTCCAAAATATAACTGAAATAAACCTTAAATGTATACAAATCTCTCCAAGTACAAGGGAAATTGAGGTAAAACCTCCACAATATGCATGATTATAATGGTATATAATTCATGTCATCAAGTTCGTTGTTCTTGTTGGCCACAACGGTCGTTCCTCCCTTCTTTGGGATAACTTGAACAGGGCTCACCCACTTGCTGTCGGAAATTGGGAATATAATACTTGCATCAAATAATTTAAGAATCTCCTTCTTCACGACCTCTTTCATGATCGGGTTTAACCGTCGTTGAGGTTGACGTGAAGGCTTATAATCCTCTTCCATTAGTATCTTGTGCATACATAAAGATGGTCTAATTCCTACAAGATCCTCTATGGTGTAGCCTAAAGCTTTCCTATGTTTCCTCAAAACAATCATAAGCTATCATGCTCATCTTCACTTAAACTAGAACTAACTGATAACACGCTTTATGATGTTAGATTAGGCACTCATTTAGATAGTTTTCCCACTCATTCATGCATGGTTTAGCACTAGTTCATGACGTTTGCACTCAATTCATGTATTTTGTCGAGATAGACGTCTACACGGACTTTTGCATGCTTTGTAGGTGTTTTAGGAGATTTAGGAGCTTAATCGATACATTCGAGGATCATTCCTCGAGATGACACACCTTCGAACTCATTGGGATGCAAGTTAGGAGCTAAGGAGGACACATGGGACCTTGTTGGTGCATGCCATGCACCAAATCGTGGCTTAATGATCCAAAACAAGCTGAGGCACCAAAACTACGGCCACTTGGACTTCCACGGGTGTGGAAATAGGCCGTGGTTTTGGCCAGACAGTTGTGACAGCTGTCCCACGATCTTCATGGCCGACTCTTGCAAATTTGGAGGATAAAAGGTGGTTCTGCATGGCTGTTAGGGATAGATCCCCTCACTCCCATTTTCTTCCACACTCTCAACAACAAAGATTCTCTCATTGGAAGATTGGATTGGAGCTACTATTGGAGAAGAAGAAAGGCTTCCATTAGAGAAGAAGAAGAAGCACACTAGTTCATAGTTCCATAGTCTTTTTGAGTGATTTTGAGTGAGCTTTGTGAAACGTTTTGCAAGGGTTTGTAAGAAACGATTCGAACCTTCTTTCGAAGGGTTGTAAGTCCTTCTTGAACCTTGATTTAGCTTGTTTTACTTGTTTCATTTGCTTAATCCATCTTTCATTTCATCTTCTTGCCATGGATTCTATTATTTTATGCTTGTTGAGTTTGATTGTTAAGATGCATGTTGTAGGCTAAAAAGATGCGATGCTAGGGTAAGGAAAAGATGGTTATGGCTTGGACTATGATAGAATAGACTTAAATGAATACTTGGATGACTCACTTGATTTAACCTAGTCACTGTTTAAAACCACGGTTGGATCTTGCCTTTCCACGATCGTGGAAAGGGATGAACACCCCGTAATTTTGATTAACTTGCTTGTATTGATAAATCTAAGTGTTAGGTTGTTGATTTGTTGAAATCCTAGTGTTAGTTGAGCTAAATCTATCCTAGGGTGACTTAGTGTTAGCAACTAAGAGTTAGAAGAGACCTACCCGGTGATTCTTGCTCTTAGATACCGATGATGACAAACTCTAGGTAGTAGTAAGCCTCATAAGCCGCTATTGGACTGAGTGTGCTAGGATTGATGTTTAGGACTTGCCTTTCCGAGACTTACCCGGTAAGGAGAGGTTAGCTCCCTAGATAACCATCCGGTTTGTGTAGAATTCCTATCCTTAGGCTCTTTGAGACTTACCCGGTGATGAGACCTTAGGAACGGACTAGTGGACCATGAGACCTACCCGGTGATTGATCCCAATCTAGAAACGCTCACTTCCAACATATTATAGTTGATCCAAGGAATGATTAGATAGCTTGAGTCCAATGCCATAACCGGAATTTCCAACCCCTAGAATCCGCTTTTCTCTCTTTGATCACATATTTCGTGTTTGGGTTGTTTATTTGTGTTTTAGCTTGATCCTTAGTTTGTTTTGTTATATTATATCATTGTGATCCTTGATTGATCATCACACAAAACCAAACCCAAAAATATTGAGATTTTCATTTATTTGTTTCTTTCTCTTTTCTTAGCATAGATCTTCACTATCCTTAGTCACTAATCGATTCAATCTCACCTCAGTCTTTGTGTTCGACCTCGGAATACTATCCCTACTACAAAACGTCCCGTACATTGCGGGTTCACTAGGAGTTAGGAGAAATATATCGAGTATAAATTTAAGACTTTTGCGTGTCACGTTCTTAGCGTAACAAGTTTTTGGCGCCGTTGCCGGGGACTAGGTTAAGATTGATTCGTTGTTTGTGATTGTTTATAGTGTAGGTCTTTCTTGTTGCTTTTGATCACTTTTGGTTTGTGTCGTTGCTTTTCAGGACATCTCTCACTCTTTAGGTGTATGCGAAGATCTCGTGGCAAGGATTTAGCTCCATTCGATCCCGAACCGGAGAAAACCCTTAGATCTAGATCCAAGAGCATTCGAAAGGAGAAAGAGATGGCCGGAAGAGATCTCCAAGCTGAGTTAGATGAAGCTTTAGAGCAATTTAGGCTAAGGGATGAAGCCTTGGAGAATGAGAGGAGAGTTGCCAATGAGAGGCAAGAAGTAACTAGGAGGGAGATTGAAGAGATTAGGCAAGCTCTTGTGCAAAGAGAGCTTAATCGTCAACAACCTCCACCTCCACCACAACCGCAGCCGGCGGCGGTTAACATTCGGGTTGTGCCCATTTCTATTGAAGAGCCACAAACGTTAGGGCAACGTATGGATCCGGCGCAAAGAGCACACCGTCCGGGTGTGAACTTAGGAGATCCTGCAGCCCATGATTACGAGCTCCGCCCTCAAGTTCTACAAATGATCCGGCATAATCAATTTGGAGGGATGAAAGGAGAGTCTCCTCATCAACACTTGATGAACTATGAGATCTTGATGGAGACTCTAAGACCGCCTAGATTGGAGAGCAACAATTATAAGCTTAGGGCTTTTTCCTTCTCACTTAAGGATAAAGCCTTAGCTTGGTATCAATCTATTCCACAAGGGCGAGTGAGTACTTGGGAGGAGATGACAACCGAGTTTTTGACAAAGTTCTTCCCACCTTCCAAGACTACCGAGTTAAGAGGGAAGATCAATGCCTTCGTGATGAAGGATAGAGAAAGCCTATTCAAGTCTTGGGAGAGGTTCAAAGACCTTCTCCTAGATTGTCCACACCATGGTATACCAAAAATAGAGCTTTTGGAGATCTACTTCAAAGGACTTGATGAAGATAGCCAATTCAAGCTTCAATCTCTTTCCGGTGGGACTTTCATGGAAAAGAATGTAGATGAAGCTTGGGAGTTTGTAGATAAACAAGCTTTGGTGATTGAGAAGTACTCCCATAGGAAGAGTGATGGGAGGAAAGCGGGAGCATATGAGGTGAGTGAAGTCACCATGAGTAACTTCAAGTGATGACATGAATTATGTATCATCATATTCATGCATATTGCAGCACATTATCTCTATTTACTTTGCATTTAGAGGGATTTTGCATACCTTTTATGTTCTATTCAATCAATTGTCGGAAATAGAGGTCTACACGAGATTTTGATGAATTGCAGGTAAATAGAGTTGAATTGGAAGCAAAAATAGAGCAAGAAGCATCTAAGGATGTTAAGGAAGCTAAAGGAGTCTTAGAAGGATCACAAAGGGCTAAGGAATTGCTAAGGAGAAGCATAGAAGACGAACCAAAGGAAGAGCACTTTCTGTTGAAGAAAATCGTGCCAATGTATATATAAATCGGACGATTTTTATACCTTGAAAATCGAACGATTTTTGCACCAAAATCGAATGGGTCGATTTTCTTCACGATTCGGCCAAATAAAAAGACGACATAAAGCCCAATTAATTTGGGCTAGATGAGGGTTTTGCCAAACGGCCCATCTGCAAGAAACTATAGAAGAGAACCCTACGAACGAAGACGAGGAGGTCGCAGGAGATAATCTTTACACGTTTTGAAGAAATCAAGGAATCTTGGAGAGAGATTGAAGAGCTTTTGCCGGAAAGTCATTCTTGATCTTTGATTGTGAGATTTCTTTATTCCATTGATTTGTTTGTGGTTTATGAACACGAAATTGAGTTGTTGAGAGATATATTGAACAGATTTGACGATTGTTTTACAGATTTAAGAGTTATAGAATTTTTCATTCAAGATTTGGTTTCTTTGCGATATCTTCTTCAAGAATTAATTTGATTTGATTTTGAAAATGGTTGGCTAAAAAACTTGTGATTCTGGGGAGAATAGTTGATGATTAAGGCTTAGATGATGATAGACTGAACTCATTCAAACATTAGGACCCTGAGAATTTAGATCTTAGTTTTGCGACAAACAGGAAAATCGGGTTGTTCTTGAGGAAAATCGGCCGATTTTTCTTATGAACAGGGCGATTTATTCCTCTGACGAACTTTAATTGAATCAATCCTTAACCAAAACTAATCCTTGCCTAAATCCCAATCTTGATTAACCTTTTTACCCCCTAATTGAATGTTTGAATACACTTCAAACCTGTTTCTACATTTAATAGATTAAAATTGCAAGATTTGGGTAATAAAGAGACTCAACATCCTTTATTAAGATTTCAAGTGTGCTTTCTATTCATACTTTGGAGAGTCATATCCTGGAGTCTTAGATAGTTAGCTTGAACATAATCCTTATCTTTAGATCTTTCTATATTGCAGCCTCAACAACCCTTATAGAGAGAACCTATAGATTAGTCATATAGGTTTCGGAACTTCATCGTACGAATCCTACCTTTGAACATTTAATCTTGGCAATATAAATTCTGTCCTATACCTATAGAAGTGTCTTGAATCGAAAGCCTAAATCGGATACTTGAATCCTTGGAATCATTTCTCTCTTTATCACATCACAAAAGCTTTTATACTTTCGCTAGATAATTGAAATTGGAAACTTTCTCACCAAATCCCTGAGTTCGACTCTGGAATTCTTACCTTTCTACAGCCGATCCGTACACTGCGGGTTCGCTTTGCTTTTGAGTTCTAGATATAAATATTAAGACTTTGACGCATACCCTTTTGAGCGAACAAGTTTTTGGCCTACACTTTTCAAGGATGTGCAAAAGTTTGTTGTTTCTTGTGATGCTTGTCAAAGGACAGCAACCCTAAAGATCCGGCATTTAGAACTCAAAAGCAAAAAATATGCAAAAAATATCTCTTCTTCTTCAAAAATTTTTGATGACATGAATTATGACCTATTTTTAGGCATGTATTTATATAGATTTTCTCTTTATTTTGCATGCATAGACATACTTTCAAGGCATTTATGGTTATATTCACCTACTTTGCAAGAATAGAGGTCTACACAGAGTTTTATTGCATTTGTAGGTAATTTGGCGAATTATGGAGCAAAGATGGCACATTTAAGGACTAAGCCTTGAAGCGGGACAAAAAGGACATAAAAGAAATTTAGGACGCGCCAAAGTATCTTCTGATACCGTCTGACGCGGCAAAGTATTTTCTGATACCTTCGGACGCAACCCAAAGTATTTTTTGATACCTTCGGACACGGCCCAAAGTATTCTCTGATACCGTCTGACGCGCCAAAGTATTTTCTGATACCTTATGACGCGGCCCAGAGTATCTTCTGATACCAGCGCACTCGACTTCTTTTCAGCCAAAATATTTAGGGTTTTATCTTTAAACCCTAGGGAGATCCCTACATATATTCGATAGCCTTCAACATTGAAGGGAGGACGGTGATAGCCCCAGGATTTGGATTCCCAAAAGAGAGGGAGGGTTGAAGATTTTATTGCGTACAGGGAAGATTCGGAGAAGGACGCATTTTGGAGATTGTGTACTTCGAGATTATCTTAGGGTTTATCTTTGGAGACGGATTGACACCCCGTTCTTCATTGTTCCTTAAGATTGTTGTGAGGATTTCTATTCCTTTTTTCTGCATTCATTCAATACAAACATTTGTTATTGGATTTGAGATTGGTTATTTGATAGTCATTGAGTTTTTGAGGTTTTCGTCCATTTTCTCTTTAAACTTGATTATTGAATTGATGATGATGGTTATTGGCTAAAACCCTTTAGCAATTCTAAGGTGAAGGGTTAATAATTGTGGCTTAGATAATGATAGATCGATCGTAATTTGATTGGACCCTGAGAGTGCGAGAAATATCGTTGACACCCTAAATCACGGCCTGTTCTTAGGTTTCCACGGCCGTGATTCTTAAGATCTAGCCGTGATTTACCCCAATTTACGAATTTTGCTTTTACTTTTATCCAAGGTTAAAGATTAGCTTTAATCTAGTCTAGGTTTGCCCTTTTCTAGGTAGTAGTGAAGCCTCAACAACCTCTACTTCGATTTCGAGTGTCGCAACCTTAATCGGTTTAGTTAGTTTTGATCCTTGGGTTACAAGTTTGGGTATTTGAGATCAATTCTTGTCCTTAGATCGTTTCTATATTGCAGCCTCAACAACCTTTATAGAGAGAGTCTTTGGGTTAGACATATAGGGTTTTAGAACTTCGCCGTACATTACCTTACCTTAGTATACCTTTGCAAACCTCAACTCTGTCCTTATATCTATAGTATATCTTGAATCGATTGCCACAATTTGACATCCGGATCTTTAGGGTTGCTGTTTTCCCCAATATTTGCAAAAGCTTCTATTTTCATTGCTTGATAATTTGTGAACTGAATTTGATCCCCCAAATCCCTGAGTTCGATACTCTGGAATACTTGCTTAACTACGCCGATCCGTACACTGCGGGTTCGCTTGCTTTTATTCTAGTTTTATAAATTTAAAACTTATTTGCACACACTTTTCGAGCGAACAAGTTTTTGGCGCCGTTGCCGGGGATTTGGTCTAGATCAAATCCGGTTTTCCGGCAACATCCCTTTTATGCAAAATCTTAACATAAAAGGGATGTTGGTAGGTGGTGGTGGAGGTGGGGCAGGGGCTTTTGAAGAAGATCCCTTCTTCTTCCCCGTGTTTCTAGTTATCCTCTTGACAAGATCCATTCTAAGTCCTAAAAATCGACCTGTTCTTCACAAAAATCGGCCGATTTTTCTGGGCTGGGTCGATTTTTATCTCGATTTCAACGATTCTCACAATTCTGTAAAGTTCTGTTCAATCTATCACCACACACAGTTCTCCACAATGAATCCTAAGCAAATTCCTCTATCAATTCCAACAACAAAGTACTTCCTAGGCAACTTCGATTTCAAGTGAGAAAACTTAGGTTTTGGAAAGAAAAACCTGAATTCCTTATGGAGCAGTCGATTGCCGTGCGTGTTGTTGTTAGATCCGTGTTCCTTGTTGAAAATGCTTCAGTTTGGAGCCAAGAATCTCTTGAAATGGTTAAGGAATGAGGATTTGAGGGTGTGGCGATTTTTCGGCGTTCTTGAGAGAGGGAAATCGAGAGTTGGAGATGTGTGAATGAAGAAGATCGAGTGTGAAGTCCTTATATAGGGTCGACGATTTCTGAAGAAAATCGGCCGATTTTTCTGGTCGATTTATTTGTCGGGGCGATTTTTCTTTCTGACTGAAAAAATCGGACGATTTATTTTGGCAGGTCGATCTCCAGGTCGATTTTTGTTTCTGTTGTGAAAAATCGACTTGCTCTGTTACTGAATCGGACGATCTTCTTATGGTAGGTCGATTTTCTTCCTTGTTTTTCTTGAATCTCGAAGATATAACTTAATTGTGCTCCATTCTCCGTGAATCTCTCACATTTGAACCTAGTTTCCTGCGAATAATGACACGACAAACCAAGAGTGCATCGAGGAACATATAAAAACGAAAAACGAAGAAACAAAGCAATTAATCTATTCTAACTAAGTGAGGGAAAGAAGGGAAAACTATACTATCATTGGGTTGCCTCCCAAGAAGCGCTTTATTTATCGTCTTTAGCTGGACGGTGTATGATGTTGTGTTCAATGGAGGAGGATAGGAGCTATCTCCTCGACCGGAGCTTCCGGTGTGTATTTCTTCAACCGTTGGCCATTAACCTTAAAACTTCCGCTTTGTTCACCCCATACTTCAACTGCACCATGGGGGAAAATTCTTTTAATCACAAAAGGTCCTGTCCAACGAGATTTGAGCTTACCTGGAAATAGACGCAGCCTTGAGTTGAATAGGAGGACTTGGTCCCCTTCCTTCAAGTCTTTCGGGATGATGTGCTTGTCATGCCAGCGCTTTGTCCGTTCCTTGTAAATCTTTGCGTTCTCATACGCATTCAGTCGGAGCTCATCTAGCTCATTGATGTCTAAGAGCCGCTTCTCTCCGGCTTCTTTCATGTCGAAGTTGAGCCACTTGATAGCCCAATAAGCTTTGTGTTCTAGCTCTACAGGAAGATGACATGATTTACCATAAATGAGATTGTAGGGAGTCGTACCTATTGGTGTCTTGAAAGCTGTCCTGTATGCCCATAGTGCATCGTCAAGCTTCATTGACCAATCTTTCCTCGTTTTAGAGACGGTCTTCTCTAAAATCCCTTTAATCTCTCTATTTGATATCTCGACTTGTCCGCTGGTTTGCGGATGGTAAGGTGTAGCTATTTTATGGGTCACCCCATACTTAGCTAATAGAGTCTCGAATCGACGGGCTGTGAAATGCGTTCCTCCGTCACTAATGATGGTTCGGGGAGTTCCGAACCTTGGGAAGATCGTTTTGTTGAGGAACTTCACCACTACCATTGCATCATTAATAGGGGAAGCGATTGCCTCCACCCATCTTGAGACATAGTCTACGGCAAGAAGTATATACTGGTTGCCGCATGAAGATGGGAAAGGTCCCATAAAGTCGATGCCCCATACATCAAAGATCTCTACTTCTTGAATGTTGTTGAGAGGCATCTCATTCCTCCTGGATATATTACCTGTCCTTTGACAAGCATCACAAGAAACAACAAACTTTTGCACATCCTTGAAAAGTGTAGGCCAATAAAAGCCGGAGCGAAGTACCTTAGCACAAGTCTTGTGGGAACTAGCATGTCCGCCACATGGTAGAGAATGACAGTGTCGGATGACACTATCTATCTCATCTTCGGGAATACATCTCCTGTAGATGCCATCTGGACCTCTTTTGAATAGAAGAGGTTCGTTCCAATAAAAATGCCGGACGTCTCTCAAGAACTTCTTCTTTTGAGCATATGAAAGTCCGGGTGGAATCTCCTGACAAACAAGGTAATTTACAATGTCAGCAAACCATGGGTCATTACCTTGTGATATGTGTTGAAGACACTCTTCAATCTCGTACAGCTGCTCGTCAGGGAAGGAGTCGTCTATCGGAAGCTCATCCGACTCGCCGGTGAGTTGCGGAAGACGACTAAGGTGATCGGCGACGGAATTCTCCGATCCTTTCTTATCACGGATCTCTAAATCAAACTCTTGTAAGAGTAAGATCCATCGTAGAAGCCTTGGCTTCGCATCCTTCTTCGTGAATAAGTATCGGATGGCGGAGTGGTCCGTATAGACTATCACTTTCGCACCTACGAGATAGGAACGAAATTTCTCGAATGCATATACTACGGCTAAAAGTTCCTTTTCCGTAGTTGCGTAGTTGTATTGAGCCTCATCTAGCGTTTTGCTCGCGTAGTAGATGGCATGAGTGCGACCATCTTTCTTCTGTCCAAGAACGGCTCCTATAGCGACGTCGCTTGCGTCGCACATGACCTCGAAAGGAAAGTCCAATCGGGTGGTTGAATGATTGGTGCTGAAATCAAAGCTTCTTTGATCCTGCAAAAAGCATCTAAGCAATATTTCGAAAATTCGAAAGTCGCATCTTTCATCAAAAGATTAGCCAAAGGTTTTGAAATCTTAGAAAAATCCTTTATGAATCTCCTATAGAAGCCTGCATGTCCTAAGAAGCTTCTAATTCCCTTTACTGATGAAGGGGGAGGTAACTTCTCAATGGTTTCTATCTTTGATCGATCTACCTCTATTCCCCTTTGTGACACTAAGTGACCTAACACAATTCCTTCGGTGACCATGAAATGACACTTTTCCCAGTTTAAGACTAAGTTAGTGTCCTCACATCTCTTAAGAACTAGTGAAAGGTTATAGAGGCAGTTATCAAAAGAAGAGCCATATACCGAAAAGTCGTCCATGAAGACTTCCATGATGTTCTCTACATATTCGGAGAAGATTGCCATCATACACCTTTGGAAGGTGGCTGGAGCGTTGCATAAACCGAATGGCATTCTTCTATAAGCGAACGTACCCCATGGGCACGTAAAGGTTGTCTTCTCTTGATCATCCGGATGAATTGGTATCTGAAAGAAACCACTGTATCCATCTAAATAACAAAAGTAGGCATGTTGGGCTAACCTTTCCAACATTTGATCGATGAAAGGAAGGGGGAAGTGGTCCTTCCTTGTGGCCACGTTCAGTTTGCGGTAGTCGATGCACATTCGCCACCCTGTAACTATCCGTGTGGGGATGAGTTCGTTGTTCTTGTTGGCAACAACGGTAATGCCTCCTTTCTTGAGTACTACTTGTACCGGACTCACCCATTTGCTATCAGAAATTGGGAAGATGATACCTGCATCAAGTAGCTTAAGGATTTCTTTCTTCACGACCTCTTTCATTGCCGGGTTTAACCGTCTTTGAGGTTGGCGTGAAGGTTTGTAATCCTCTTCCATTAATATTTTGTGCATACATAGAGAAGGCTTTATTCCTACTAAATCATCAATGGTGTAACCTAGTGCTCTCCTATGTTGCTTCAAAACATGCATGAGTTTCTCTAATTCGTCATCATTCAAATTTGCATTGACTATAACTGGGTATGTGGAATTAGTGCCAAGAAATGCGTACCTTAAATGTGCGGGAAGTTGCTTCAATTCTAATGATGGAGGTACCTTGGTTGGTGATGAATCGTGGCTTTCGGATGTTGTGGGAGATGCCTCTATAGGTGTGGGTACTTCATCATTAGATTCGGAAGCGGCTGCGGTGAAGTCCGGAGAATCCATAGAATTACTCAGTGAATCGACCCCCCCTGTAATAAATCGGTCGATCTTCTGCACGATTTTTCTTTCTGTTGGAAAAAATCGTGCTACCTCTTTGTGAATCGGGCAATTTATTGTCGTCAGGTCGATTTTAGTTTCTGTCGGAAAAAATCGTGCTACTTCTTCATGAATCGGACGATTTATTTCTGGTAGGTCGATTTTAGTTTCTGTTGAAAAAAATCGTGTTGAATCTTCAGAAATCGGACGATTTATTTCTGACAGGTCGATTTTCTTCACAGTTTCCGGAGTCCACTCTAGTTCTTCAATTTTTGCTTCTAGCTCTTCCTCCACAGCATTTAATGCTTTCACATCCTCATTGCAGTCATGTTCCACCCCTTCCTCCATGATGCTCATGCTAAGAACCTTTTGAAGAGGGTCTTTCATCAAGATCGAACTTACTATCTCTCTAGACTCTTCTTCTTCAACAATTTCAAAAACGTCATCTTTCAAGGCTGGCTCCTTGATTAAGGAAGATAGTATGAATTCTATCTTTTCTTCACCGATATGGAAGGATAGCTGGCCGTTCTTGCAATCTACCATGCATCCATATGTGGCGAGGAATGGTCTCCCGAGGATGATGGGAACCGGGTAATCTGCAGGTATGTCAAGAACGACAAAATCTATAGGTATGTAAAACTTACCTAGCTTTACCGGAATGTCTTCTAATATTCCCACCGGCTTGGTGGTAGAACGATCAGCCATGTAGAGTGTGATCTTCACCGGTCTAGGCTCTCCTAGACCAACTGCCTTGCATAGAGCTAGAGGTATAATACTCACACTTGCTCCAAGGTCACAAAGAGCATCATAGGTAGCTTCTCCCAAAGTGATGGGTATGCAAAAGGATCCTGGATCGCGGAGTTTGGGTGGCATATTCTCCGTCATAGTCTTGATGAGTTCGGATGACTCCATACTCATCTTGACTTCTCCTATATCTTCCAACTTCCTCTTGTTAGAGAGGATCTCCTTGAGGAATTTCCCGTAAGCCGGCATACCTAAAATCGCATCCATAAAAGGTATGTTAATATGGAGCTTACTCATAAGTTCAACAAACTTACCGAAATGTTTATCTAGGCGTGCCCGCGCTCTAGATTGAGGAAAAGGTAGAGGTGGTTTGTAAGCGGGAGGAGGAACATAGACTTCTTCCTTCTCCTTTGCCTCTCCTTCTTTTGTGGAGGTATCAACTACTTTAGGTTGAGGGTCGACGGTCGTCTTTCCGCTCCTAGTAGTTATTGCCATAACCCTTCCCTTTGGGTTATCTTCTGTCTTCCCGGGAAGCTTCCCTTGATCTCTTGGAACTTCTCCAGCTTTGTTGAATACTTGGTTTTCTAAAGCTTTGTGAGCTTTGTCAACTGAAGTTATGTAACTCTCCAATCCTTGTAGCTTGCCTAGGATCGTTTCTAGCATGGGATCCGGTTTGTTTGATCCGCTTGATTGTTCCTGGCTTGTAGAAGGAGTAGAAGAAGATGGAGGTGTTAGAGCCTTTTCAGCATAAGAGTAAGGATTACCTGAACCTTGCTGATTTGACCTCCAATTGTTGTTTTTTGAGTTCCTATTGTTGTTGTTGTTCCAATTGGAGTTTCGGTTGTTATTGTTGTTGTTGCTCCAATTGGAATTCCGGTTCTCATTCCTTTGATTGTTGTCTCGCCCCATGTAGTTGGCTTCTTGTTCTTTAGTCTTTTGAAGACTCGTTTTGAGCACTTCCCTCAATTCTTTGATGTCATCTTTGAGGGAGAATATTTGTGTTTGAGCCGCTTGATTCAACTTGGCTCCCGTGTCGCCTTGATTCCGGCTATTTGGTTCCACCTTCCGGTGGGAATACTTCTCAATCACTTGGGCTTGCTTCTCAATGAAGTCCCAAGCATCGTCCTCTCTCATATCCATGAATGTCCCGCAAGATAGAGATTGGAGGTTGAATTGTGTTTCCACATCCAACCCTTTGTAGTAAATCTCCAATAGTTCCAGCTTGGAAATGCCATGGTGTGGGCAATCCAACAAGAGATCTTGAAACCTGTCCCAAGATTGAAACAAGCTTTCGTTAGGTTTCATAGAAAAAGCATTTATTTTACCTCTCAATTCCGCCGTTTTGGATGGCGGAAAGAACTTGGTGAGGAACTCCGAAGACAATTCCTCCCATGTAGCTAACTTCACAGCCGGAAGTGTTTGGTACCAAGCTAGAGCCTTGTCCTTCAAAGAGAAGAAGAACGGCTTGATCTTGTAGTTGCTTGTAGTAGCCTTCTTCGGCTTCATAGTCTCCATGAGAATCTCAAAATTCTGCAAGTGTTGATGCGGAGATTCGGTACTTGCTCCGCCATATTGACTTTGGCGAACCATAGTAATGACTTGTGGTGAGAAGCTAAACTCCTGGATGTCTTCAGCTCCGAAATCCACACCTAGACGGCGCGGTTGCTGAATTGGATCCATCCGTTGCCCCAAAGTTCGGGGTCTATCTTCGTTATTGACAGCTCTAACTTCAAGTGATGACATGAATTATGTATCATCATATTCATGCATATTGCAGCACATTATCTCTATTTACTTTGCATTTAGAGGGATTTTGCATACCTTTTATGTTCTATTCAATCAATTGTCGGAAATAGAGGTCTACACGAGATTTTGATGAATTGCAGGTAAATAGAGTTGAATTGGAAGCAAAAATAGAGCAAGAAGCATCTAAGGATGTTAAGGAAGCTAAAGGAGTCTTAGAAGGATCACAAAGGGCTAAGGAATTGCTAAGGAGAAGCATAGAAGACGAACCAAAGGAAGAGCACTTTCTGTTGAAGAAAATCGTGCCAATGTATATATAAATCGGACGATTTTTATACCTTGAAAATCGAACGATTTTTGCACCAAAATTGACTGGGTCGATTTTCTTCACGATTCGGCCAAATAAAAAGACGACATAAAGCCCAATTAATTTGGGCTAGATGAGGGTTTTGCCAAACGGCCCATCTGCAAGAAACTATAGAAGAGAACCCTACGAACGAAGACGAGGAGGTCGCAGGAGATAATCTTTACACGTTTTGAAGAAATCAAGGAATCTTGGAGAGAGATTGAAGAGCTTTTGCCGGAAAGTCATTCTTGATCTTTGATTGTGAGATTTCTTTATTCCATTGATTTGTTTGTGGTTTATGAACACGAAATTGAGTTGTTGAGAGATATATTGAACAGATTTGACGATTGTTTTACAGATTTAAGAGTTATAGAATTTTTCATTCAAGATTTGGTTTCTTTGCGATATCTTCTTCAAGAATTAATTTGATTTGATTTTGAAAATGGTTGGCTAAAAAACTTGTGATTCTGGGGAGAATAGTTGATGATTAAGGCTTAGATGATGATAGACTGAACTCATTCAAACATTAGGACCCTGAGAATTTAGATCTTAGTTTTGCGACAAACAGGAAAATCGGGTTGTTCTTGAGGAAAATCGGCCGATTTTTCTTATGAACAGGGCGATTTATTCCTCTGACGAACTTTAATTGAATCAATCCTTAACCAAAACTAATCCTTGCCTAAATCCCAATCTTGATTAACCTTTTTACCCCCTAATTGAATGTTTGAATACACTTCAAACCTGTTTCTACATTTAATAGATTAAAATTGCAAGATTTGGGTAATAAAGAGACTCAACATCCTTTATTAAGATTTCAAGTGTGCTTTCTATTCATACTTTGGAGAGTCATATCCTGGAGTCTTAGATAGTTAGCTTGAACATAATCCTTATCTTTAGATCTTTCTATATTGCAGCCTCAACAACCCTTATAGAGAGAACCTATAGATTAGTCATATAGGTTTCGGAACTTCATCGTACGAATCCTACCTTTGAACATTTAATCTTGGCAATATAAATTCTGTCCTATACCTATAGAAGTGTCTTGAATCGAAAGCCTAAATCGGATACTTGAATCCTTGGAATCATTTCTCTCTTTATCACATCACAAAAGCTTTTATACTTTCGCTAGATAATTGAAATTGGAAACTTTCTCACCAAATCCCTGAGTTCGACTCTGGAATTCTTACCTTTCTACAGCCGATCCGTACACTGCGAGTTCGCTTTGCTTTTGAGTTCTAGATATAAATATTAAGACTTTGACGCATACCCTTTTGAGCGAACAAGTTTTTGGCGCCGTTGCCGGGGATTTGGTCTAGATCAAATCCGGTTTTCGGTTGTCTAGCTTGAGAGCTCTTGCTCTTGTGATTTGATTTGTCTACTTGAGTGATCTTCGCAGGTTCTTTAGGTATATGCGAAGGACTAGATCCACTAAAGATCTAATTCCTTTCGATCCCGAATTAGAAAGAACTTTGAGGAGAAAGTTGAAGGAGAAGAAAATGGCTGAAAACGATGAGAGAAACTACAAGGCTGAACTGAATGAAGCTCAACGCCAACTCCAGTTGAGTGAGAAGGCTCGAAAGGAAGCTGAAATAAGTCATCAATTTCAGATTGATGAACTAAGAGCTATGATGTTGGACATGAAGTTGGAGTTGAACGACTCCAAGAAGAAGAAGAAAGTCAAGACACCAACTAAGTCCATTCGAGATGACTCGTCCGATGATGACGAGATTGATCCGGATATGCCGGAACTTGAAGAGATTGATCCATCACTTCGTCCTAACCGAAACACTCCAACACCTAAGGTCGTCCCTCGCATTACGACTAGGAATGTTAGAGCTGTCAATAACGAAGATAGACCCCGAACTTTGGGGCAACGGATGGATCCAATTCAGCAACCGTGCCGTCTAGGTGTGGATTTCGGAGCTGAAGACATCCAGGAGTTTAGCTTCTCACCACAAGTCATTACTATGGTTCGCCAAAGTCAATATGGCGGAGCAAGTACCGAATCTCCGCATCAACACTTGCAGAATTTTGAGATTCTCATGGAGACTATGAAGCCGAAGAAGGCTATTACAAGCAACTACAAGATCAAGCCGTTCTTCTTCTCTTTGAAGGACAAGGCTCTAGCTTGGTACCAAACACTTCCGGCTGCGAAGTTAGCTACATGGGAGGAATTGTCTTCGGAGTTCCTCACCAAGTTCTTTCCGCCATCCAAAACGGCGGAATTGAGAGGTAAAATAAATGCTTTTTCTATGAAACCTAACGAAAGCTTGTTTCAACTTGGGAAAGGTTTCAAGATCTCTTGTTGGATTGCCCACACCATGGCATTTCCAAGCTGGAACTATTGGAGATTTACTACAAAGGGTTGGATGTGGAAACACAATTCAACCTCCAATCTCTATCTTGCGGGACATTCATGGATATGAGAGAGGACGATGCTTGGGACTTCATTGAGAAGCAAGCCCAAGTGATTGAGAAGTATTCCCACCGGAAGGTGGAACCAAATAGCCGGAATCAAGGCGACACGGGAGCCAAGTTGAATCAAGCGGCTCAAACACAAATATTCTCCCTCAAAGATGACATCAAAGAATTGAGGGAAGTGCTCAAAACGAGTCTTCAAAAGACTAAAGAACAAGAAGCCAACTACATGGGGCGAGACAACAATCAAAGGAATGAGAACCGGAATTCCAATTGGAGCAACAACAACAATAACAACCGAAACTCCAATTGGAACAACAACAACAATAGGAACTCAAAAAACAACAATTGGAGGTCAAATCAGCAAGGTTCAGGTAATCCTTACTCTTATGCTGAAAAGGCTCTAACACCTCCATCTTCTTCTACTCCTTCTACAAGCCAGGAACAATCAAGCGGATCAAACAAACCGGATCCCATGCTAGAAACGATCCTAGGCAAGCTACAAGGATTGGAGAGTTACATAACTTCAGTTGACAAAGCTCACAAAGCTTTAGAAAACCAAGTATTCAACAAAGCTGGAGAAGTTCCAAGAGATCAAGGGAAGCTTCCCGGGAAGACAGAAGATAACCCAAAGGGAAGGGTTATGGCAATAACTACTAGGAGCGGAAAGACGACCGTCGACCCTCAACCTAAAGTAGTTGATACCTCCACAAAAGAAGGAGAGGCAAAGGAGAAGGAAGAAGTCTATGTTCCTCCTCCCGCTTACAAACCACCTCTACCTTTTCCTCAATCTAGAGCGCGGGCACGCCTAGATAAACATTTCGGTAAGTTTGTTGAACTTATGAGTAAGCTCCATATTAACATACCTTTTATGGATGCGATTTTAGGTATGCCGGCTTACGGGAAATTCCTCAAGGAGATCCTCTCTAACAAGAGGAAGTTGGAAGATATAGGAGAAGTCAAGATGAGTATGGAGTCATCCGAACTCATCAAGACTATGACGGAGAATATGCCACCCAAACTCCGCGATCCAGGATCCTTTTGCATACCCATCACTTTGGGAGAAGCTACCTATGATGCTCTTTGTGACCTTGGAGCAAGTGTGAGTATTATACCTCTAGCTCTATGCAAGGCAGTTGGTCTAGGAGAGCCTAGACCGGTGAAGATCACACTCTATATGGCTGATCGTTCTACCACCAAGCCGGTGGGAATATTAGAAGACATTCCGGTAAAGCTAGGTAAGTTTTACATACCTATAGATTTTGTCGTTCTTGACATACCTGCAGATTACCCGGTTCCCATCATCCTCGGGAGACCATTCCTCGCCACATATGGATGCATGGTAGATTGCAAGAACGGCCAGCTATCCTTCCATATCGGTGAAGAAAAGATAGAATTCATACTATCTTCCTTAATCAAGGAGCCAGCCTTGAAAGATGACGTTTTTGAAATTGTTGAAGAAGAAGAGTCTAGAGAGATAGTAAGTTCGATCTTGATGAAAGACCCTCTTCAAAAGGTTCTTAGCATGAGCATCATGGAGGAAGGGGTGGAACATGACTGTAATGAGGATGTGAAAGCATTAAATGCTGTGGAGGAAGAGCTAGAAGCAAAAATTGAAGAACTAGAGTGGACTCCGGAAACTGTGAAGAAAATCGACCTGTTAGAAATAAATCGTCCGATTTCTGAAGATTCAACACGATTTTTTTCAACAGAAACTAAAATCGACCTACCAGAAATAAATCGTCCGATTCATGAAGAAGTAGCACGATTTTTTCCGACAGAAACTAAAATCGACCTGACGACAATAAATCGCCCGATTCACAAAGAGGTAGCACGATTTTTTCCAACAGAAAGAAAAATCGTGCAGAAGATCGACCGATTTATTACAGGGGGGGTCGATTGACTGAGTAATTCTATGGATTCTCCGGACTTCACCGCAGCCGCTTCCGAATCTAATGATGAAGTACCCACACCTATAGAGGCATCTCCCACAACATCCGAAAGCCATGATTCATCAACAACCAAGGTACCTCCATCATTAGAATTGAAGCAACTTCCCGCACATTTAAGGTACGCATTTCTTGGCACTAATTCCACATACCCAGTTATAGTCAATGCAAATTTGAATGATGACGAATTAGAGAAACTCATGCATGTTTTGAAGCAACATAGGAGAGCACTAGGTTACACCATTGATGATTTAGTAGGAATAAAGCCTTCTCTATGTATGCACAAAATATTAATGGAAGAGGATTACAAACCTTCACGCCAACCTCAAAGACGGTTAAACCCGGCAATGAAAGAGGTCGTGAAGAAAGAAATCCTTAAGCTACTTGATGCAGGTATCATCTTCCCAATTTCTGATAGCAAATGGGTGAGTCCGGTACAAGTAGTACCCAAGAAAGGAGGCATTACCGTTGTTGCCAACAAGAACAACGAACTCATCCCCACACGGACAGTTACAGGGTGGCGAATGTGCATCGACTACCGTAAACTGAACATGGCCACAAGGAAGGACCACTGTCATTCTCTAACATGTGGCGGACATGCTAGTTCCCACAAGACTTGTGCTAAGGTACTTCGCTCCGGCTTTTATTGGCCTACACTTTTCAAGGATGTGCAAAAGTTTGTTGTTTCTTGTGATGCTTATCAAAGGACAGGTAATATATCCAGGAGGAATGAGATGCCTCTCAACAACATTCAAGAAGTAGAGATCTTTGATGTATGGGGCATCGACTTTATGGGACCTTTCCCATCTTCATGCGGCAACCAGTATATACTTCTTGCCGTAGACTATGTCTCAAGATGGGTGGAGGCAATCGCTTCCCCTATTAATGATGCAATGGTAGTGGTGAAGTTCCTCAACAAAACGATCTTCCCAAGGTTCGGAACTCCCCGAACCATCATTAGTGACGGAGGAACGCATTTCACAGCCCGTCGATTCGAGACTCTATTAGCTAAGTATGGGGTGACCCATAAAATAGCTACACCTTACCATCCGCAAACCAGCGGACAAGTCGAGATATCAAATAGAGAGATTAAAGGGATTTTAGAGAAGACCGTCTCTAAAACGAGGAAAGATTGGTCAATGAAGCTTGACGATGCACTATGGGCATACAGGACAGCTTTCAAGACACCAATAGGTACGACTCCCTATAATCTCATTTATGGTAAATCATGTCATCTTCCTGTAGAGCTAGAACACAAAGCTTATTGGGCTATCAAGTGGCTCAACTTCGACATGAAAGAAGCCGGAGAGAAGCGGCTCTTAGACATCAATGAGCTAGATGAGCTCCGACTGAATGCGTATGAGAACACAAAGATTTACAAGGAACGGACAAAGCGCTGGCATGACAAGCACATCATCCCGAAAGACTTGAAGGAAGGGGACCAAGTCCTCCTATTTAACTCAAGGCTGCGTCTATTTCCAGGTAAGCTCAAATCTCGTTGGACAAGACCTTTTGTGATTAAAAGAATTTTCCCCCATGGTGCAGTTGAAGTATGGGGTGAACAAAGAGGAAGTTTTAAGGTTAATGGCCAACGGTTGAAGAAATACACACCGGAAGCTCCGGTCGAGGAGATAGCTCCTATCCTCCTCCATTGAACACAACATCATACACCGTCCAGCTAAAGACGATAAATAAAGCGCTTCTTGGGAGGCAACCCAATGATAGTATAGTTTTCCCTTCTTTCCCTCACTTAGTTAGAATAGATTAATTGCTTTGTTTCTTCGTTTTTCGTTTTTATATGTTCCTCGATGCACTCTTGGTTTGTCGTGTCATTATTCGCAGGAAACTAGGTTCAAATGTGAGAGATTCACGGAGAATGGAGCACAATTAAGTTATATCTTCGAGATTCAAGAAAAACAAGGAAGAAAATCGACCTACCATAAGAAGATCGTCCGATTCAGTAACAGAGCAAGTCGATTTTTCACAACAGAAACAAAAATCGACCTGGAGATCGACCTGCCAAAATAAATCGTCCGATTTTTTCAGTCAGAAAGAAAAATCGCCCCGACAAATAAATCGACCAGAAAAATCGGCCGATTTTCTTCAGAAATCGTCGACCCTATATAAGGACTTCACACTCGATCTTCTTCATTCACACATCTCCAACTCTCGATTTCCCTCTCTCAAGAACGCCGAAAAATCGCCACACCCTCAAATCCTCATTCCTTAACCATTTCAAGAGATTCTTGGCTCCAAAATGAAGCATTTTCAACAAGGAACACGGATCTAACAACAACACGCACGGCAATCGACTGCTCCATGTTCGCTCCAAACGGTGTGTGCAAGCTTTAAATTTATAACCCTAGACTTAAGCTTAAAACAAGGATGCGAACCCGCAGTGTACGGGTCAATCGTAGTAAAAGCAAGAAAATTCCAGGGGTCGATCACATGGACTCGGTGAAACAGAGTCAATACGGTGTGCTAATGTTAATACTAACCACAAGAGCGATTTAACACAATCAAAGATGAATAAGATGTCAAATAAAGCAAACATGCAATTCTAGGGGTTAAAGCATCTAGTTGTGGTTCCAACTCAAGATCTGTAGATAAGCGGACAAAGCTGAGATTTTTGCGTGGGGAAGGTGTTTCTAAAGTGGAGTAGATCACCGGGTAAGTCTCACTACACACTAATCCCAAACCGTAACTCCTATTACCGGGTAAGTCTCAAGGAATTAAGATAAAGAACTATAACCTCAAACTAACACACCATCTAAGGGAATAGAATCAACCTTTACCGGGTAAGTCTCAGGCTAACTCACAAAGATGGGATGGAAGCACACTCAAACCCCAATAAAGGATAAACCTTTATTACCTACACTTATGATCGTTGGATTGCAAACTAAGGAATTACCGGGTAAGTCTCATCCTAAGCTTGCATTGAACCAGGAAAGGTGCAATAAGAATAGGATTTGGCAAACTCTAACACTTAACTCTCAGTTATGGATCAGGTAAGTCACCTCGGTCAGCCAGTTTCCACCTTGGCCGAAATGTTCATCGACTGAACGAGATGCTTAGGGTTAAGGTTAAAGACTCGAACTTTCAGGATCCTACTGGAATCTAAGATTATTCTATCATTGTTTTTCCCACAACCTTCAGCCAATCACCCTAGAATCACACAAGGGAATTAGCCACTCATCATCATTATGAAAGTATTATTTGTAAGGGAAGAAGGTGAATATTTGAACAAAGAAGAATTTAATGAAAAGACTTCAATAACTGAATCAAATATCACAACAAAGCGTTCCTTGGATAACAATCCAAAAAGACAAGACAACAATTGAGGGAATTGAAGACAATCTTACAAAACCCTTCAAAAAGCTATAAAAGCTATGGACTTCTATCTTCCTTCAACCTTCAAAAAGGTTCTTCGAAGACTCCCAAATTGGAGTAGGCTGCGGCTGCTGCGTGTGTAAACCCTGATCGACGGTATAGCGTGATGTTGGAATTGTGGAAATCCAACCCTTTTTATAGGAAAATAAACCTCCAAAGATAATAAATCTTAAGAAGATATTATCCCATAAATATAGGTAAAATATATATTCTGCATATCTCCTTCCTTCTAGAAGCCAAGCCCAAAAAATATAAGATCACTTTCCAAATTTAAAAGATCTCTTCCAAGAATAAAATATTCTCGCCGCGTCCTAGGTGTTCGCCTCGGTCGAGTCGGCGTCTCTGGATCACCTCGGTCGAGGTGAATCTGTAGTCAACCGAGGTGAATCTCAACTGGATGTGAAATCTCTCAAAACTGGTCCAAAGTAAATCTTTAATTCATGGTTGTGCTTCCTGGATGTAGCTCCAAATGACTCATGACTCCTTTTTGATGCAAAACGTACCAT
Source organism: Fagopyrum homotropicum (assembly GCA_033239125.1). Taxonomy (NCBI): domain Eukaryota; kingdom Viridiplantae; phylum Streptophyta; class Magnoliopsida; order Caryophyllales; family Polygonaceae; genus Fagopyrum; species Fagopyrum homotropicum. The sequence continues at coordinate 97,662,853 of BSWB01000006.1, forward strand.
ATTACCTGCAATTACAACGAAACTAGGTGTAGACCTCGATTCTCGCAAAGGTAGATGAAATGGTAGTAAAATCACATAATGTATATACAAACATGCAGATTATGAAAGATAAAACGTCCAAACAAGTCCCAAAATATAGACTATAATTCATGCTATCAAAATACCCCATACTTAGCCCTTGCTTGTCCCCAAGCAAGTTCCTTATATAGAAGACAAGATAGAATGGATTATAAGTCAATAAAATCAATGAAAAAGCTTTTCAAAAACATCTTATGGTGTGCAACTATCATAGATCACTCTAAGAGAATACTTCCTGGAATTTAAAAACTCAATATGCTTAAAACATTTTATAAATATAGGAAAGTTGTTCATTTTTGCACAAAATCATAGAATGCATAATAAATCATAATCATCAAAATTAATCATGTATAATCCGATTTAGACCGCTAAGTCTATCAACAAGCTCAAGGTCTCAAGGGCTTCCCAAAAGAAAAGGTTAAGAAACGTGTAGGGTAGGGATGTATGTAAGGTAATGTGGTGCTAGAATCCGGGAAAAGGATGAACTTCACTTTCACTTTGACTTGCAACATCTTCCACCAATAAGCTTTGCTTACTTCGCACTTTTTCTTTTACTTTACTTTTTGGGATGCATGGACAGAGGTGCACAATAACCGAAGCCTAGGAAATCTGCAATCATCAATTTCTTGAGATGCATCAAACCCTTGATGCACATACCATGACCCGTTAGGAATATCGCTCAATCCGACTTTGGCAAGACACAAACACCCGGCTATGTGAATGGTGCCGAGTTACTCATCTTCATGATTGACTTCCCCAAACCTATAACTGCTTTCTAAGACTTTCACTTCCAGCTCACTTCTCAACTTTAACTTGCTTTCACCACTTGCTTGCTTCCTATTTCCCGGATAGGTAAAGGGAGGCAAAATGTATATGAGGGGTTAAGCATGATCAAGAAGAAGAAGAGGAAAAGAGTGAATTGCCTCGATCTTTCCTAGAAGAGAGTGAGAGAACTTATCCTGCGGTGTCAACCTTCAAATCCAACATAATTTGGATAAAAACAAAGTATTAAACATGCCAATAATTTCAAACAAAGCATTTAGCAACTTAAGCATATTATAAAACCTTTCAAACACATAAAGAATTTAAAACCAGTAGGTAGACAAAATCTTCACTGAGGTCATATCCAGATAAGTAGTACAAAAATCGTTTTCGAAAACTCTCAGTTAACCCACCTCGGTCGAGGTGTTCTTGGTTCAACCGAGGTGAAACGCCTCGTTCGGCCAGAACTGCCCCGGTCGAGGTCAAAAATTTTTTTTTTTTTAAAAACCAGTTTTCTTTCAGTTTCGACGTTTTTCTCAATCAAATAACCTGTAAGTATGCATGAAATCTCAGATAAACATATAAATGCAGAAGTGAAGCATAAATATAGATATCCGGTCAATAAAATACATCAAAAGTGTCGAATACATCAAAGGTAGCCACATAGTCAAATAACAAACACCCCATACTTGAGACACACTGTCCCAGTGGGTATAATAAAAGTCTAAAACAGGAGAACTCACCGGATAAGAGCCGAACTGCATAAAAAATATAATAAAGAAACCCTGCAGCTCCTCAGTAGTCCTGATCCGGCGGTGGTGGTGGTATGTAGGGGAACTGAGTCGGATCATAGGGATGGCCCATGATACGCTCAAACTGTAGCTGAGCCATCATGTGCTGATGATGCTGCCGCTCCTGCATCTCGCGGATATCCAGCGAAAGTGCAGCATATGAGTCGATAACCTGATCCGTCAGGTCATCGATCTGTCGGTGTGCAGCTCTATCCCTCACTCCACGCCTCCTGCGTCCAGCAGGTCTGACTGGAGATGTCGCGGCTGGCGCCGGCTCAGTGTCCTCCTCATCATCTAAATCAATAATAGGTGGCGCGCTCGTCCCAGCTGTATCTATACCTGTGTCCATCGGGACGCCACCTCCTCTCTCATCCACTGTCTCATCATCGTCGTCATCCTCATCCTCAGCCTCCTCCGCAGCTGCAGCAGGGGCAGCTGCTGCCTCTCTGTGATCCTTTATCAGTGTATCCCAAGCAGTCTGCCAGAGATGCGGATCAAAGACTGTGAACTGCGCAGACCAGCGGATGCCTTGAGGTGCAGTCCGCTCCCAAGGCATGGCGACGTATGGAGTGGTCAAACCACGGGGAACTAGAATCCTCCGTGTGATCATCTCCTGCAATCCCAGCGGCTTCGGAGCCGCCGCCAACGTGCAAACGCTGAGGTCCATCCCGTGGTAAGTAGCGATGTGGGTGACTAGACCTCCACAGCAAATATCTCCCTTCGCCTTGGCCTTGATCCTATGCAGATCCTCTGCTAGGAGCAAGCCAAAGTCTGGGAAGCCTCCTGTAACCATGCAATAGAGGCTGAAGAGCTCACCCTGTCAGATCTTCTGGGGCGTCTCCGTACGCGCCAGAAGTGTCTCACTGAAGATCCTGTGGGCAAGTCTGAAGGCTGGGTGAAAGATGACCTTCTCCCTGGAATCTCCAGGGCGCCATCTGTCTGCGTGTGTAGTAATGTGGGCTATTTGTCCCCAGAACTCCCTAGCTACGGATCGGGAGGGGAAGTCTACAGCAGTGGGGTCAGGAAAGCCAAAGATCTCTCTCGAAATCTCTAAAGGAACTATGAAGTTCCGGCTCATCAACCGGTACTTCACAGACCGCTCTGTGGGAAGGTAGGAGAAGGAGCTAACAAACTCGAGTGTCGGCTCTAAGTAGGCTGGGGCTCGGATCTCAGTGAACTGATCTAGCCCCACTGTAGCAATCATCCTCCTAAGGTCAGCATCTAACCCTAGGCAGTCAAAAGCTGACACATCCAGAATTCGTGGTGCGATGACTGGACGGCCAGCTATCCTCTCATAGTCTACCCGGCATCTCTCGTGGATGGCCGGGCGGTAGGGACGGGATGCGGAAGGAGAAGGGGAAGGGAAGGATCTATCTCTAAGAGCTAAACGGCGATCTGAACTCATCTTCAAAACACACCGTCAGACTACCTCGGTCGACTGACAAATACCAAGAATCACCTCGACCGAGGTGCAGAACGACTCGTTTCGGTCGAAACGCTCAAATTTCTTGCAGATCTGCAGTTGCAATCGGATCCTCTACTCTTTAATCGCGGTTTGGAAGCAGAAATCTTCGAAAACGAGCGAGAAACGAAGGAGGCGAGGTGGATCTGTCGCCGCGGTCGAGGAGGGTAAATAAAAAGTGAAAAGTAAAATTTTTCCCTATTTATACCGTTCCTGGATCTGCTGTCACCTCGGTCGAGATGGTCTCGACTGGCCCGAGGTGGTATGGACCGAGGTGGTTCTGCAGAAACCCTAGTCGCCTCGGTTGCTTCAAGAATCAACTCGGTCGAAGTGCTCTGACAGTGACCGAGGTGCTTCTGTCTTCTCAGAATCTCGAACTTCTGTCCTTCCAGATGTGCTCCTTCCTGTTGTCTGTCCAGAACGCCAAAAACAAAGCAAAGCAAAGCAAAAACAAAAACTATCTAAACTAGACTAGAAAACGGGAAAGAAGAGCAATACCTTGGGTTGCCTCCCAAGAAGCGCTTGATTTAAGGTCGCTAGCTGGACCATGATGCGTCTCAAACGAGGTAGATCGGTGCAACCTCCTCAACCGGCGTTTCCGGTTGGTACTTCTTAAGTCTATGACCGTTGACCTTGAAGCTTCCGCTAGCTTCGCCCCATATCTCAACTGCACCATGAGGGAAAACATGCTTCACAACATAAGGTCCGGTCCATCTAGATTTCAACTTACCTGGAAAAAGACGGAGGCGGGAGTTGAAGAGTAGAACTAAGTCTCCTTCATTAAGCTCCTTTGGAATGATACGCTTGTCATGCCATCTCTTTGTCCTTTCCTTATAGATTTTGGCATTCTCGTAGGCGTTCAAACGCAGCTCCTCCAGCTCGTTAAGCTCCAATAGGCGTTTCTCGCCAGCCTCCTTGATGTCAAAGTTCAACCATTTGATAGCCCAATACGCCTTGTGCTCCAATTCAACGGGCAAATGGCAAGACTTCCCATATACCAAATTATAAGGGGTGGTACCTATGGGAGTCTTGAATGCTGTCCTGTACGCCCAAAGAGCATCGTCCAATTTCATGGACCAATCCTTCCTCGTTCTAGAGACGGTCTTCTCCAAAATTGCCTTGATTTCTCTATTCGAGATCTCGACCTGTCCACTAGTTTGAGGGTGATAAGCGGTTGATACCTTGTGGGTTACCCCATACTTCGACAGAAGTGCCTTAAACTTCCGGTTGATGAAATGCGTTCCTCCATCGCTGATGATGATGCGTGGAGTTCCAAATCGTGGAAAGATAGTTCTATTCAAGAACTTCACAACCACCTTGGCGTCGTTAGTGGGAGAAGCAATGGCTTCAACCCATCTAGAGACGTAGTCAACAGCGAGGAGAATGTAGAGGTTTCCTCCGGAGGATGGGAAAGGTCCCATGAAGTCAATCCCCCATACATCAAAGATTTCCACTTCTTGGATGTTATTAAGCGGCATCTCGTTCCTCCTTGATAAGTTCCCTGTTCTTTGGCATGCATCACAAGAAACAACAAAAGATTGTACATCCTTAAATAATGTAGGCCAAAAGAAACCGGAACGCAGTACCTTAGCGCATGTTTTATCGGTGCTAGCATGTCCTCCACAAGGAAGTGAACGGCAATGCCTTATGACGCTATTAACTTCATCTTCCGGAATGCACCTTCGAAGCATCCCATCCGGTCCGCGCTTGAATAGCAGCGGCTCATCCCAGTAGTAATGTCGTACTTCCTTGAAGAATCTCTTCTTTTGAGAGTACGTCAATCCGGGCGGTATTTCCTGGCAAACAAGATAATTCACAATATCAGCATACCAAGGACCTTTATTATCAGAAAGTTGGTGGAGGGAATGATCCGCCAACTGTGGGTGAATGTCAGAGAAGGGAGTAGAAAAATTGTTATTCTCAGCAATCTCAGTTGACATCGTCTCGCTGTCGACCTCGGTCGAGGCGCAGAGGCGTTGACCGAGGTGTTCTTCGGTCGCCTCGCTCAGTCCAGAAAGTGTCTCGGTCGAGATACTTCTACTGGAACCGAGACTGGAGATCTTCGTCTCCTGGACTAGCTTCTCAGTTTTAGCTCCTGGATCTTCTTCCAGTGCCTTCAAGCTCCGTATATCTGCATCACAAGAAGCATCTTTACCTTCCTCCATTAAACTGAAGCTAATAACTCTTTCGAGTGGATCGTTAATAAGGATAGAGCTCACCAATTCCCTTGATTCTTCTTCATCGTAGATGTTGAAGATATCATCAATTAGTTGCTCCCCTTTCATGGCTGCAAGTAGTGCGAACTCCACCTCATCGCCACCAACGTTGAATTTCAACTTGGCGTTCTTGCAATCCACGTTGCAACCCGAAGTTGCTAGAAATGGCCTCCCGAGAATGATAGGAACAGGATAATCTGCGGGAATGTCAAGTACGACAAAATCTATAGGTAGATAGAAGTTACCTAACTTGACCGGAACGTCCTCCAAAATGCCCACGGGATGGGTAATGGAGCGATCCGCCATGTAAAGTCGAATCTTGACCGGCTTGGGCTCTCCAAGACCGATCTTAGTGCATAGCTCCAGCGGGATGATGCTCACGCTGGCTCCTAGATCACAAAGGGCTTCACAAGTGACATCCCCGACTTGAATGGGAATGCAAAATGAGCCGGGATCTCTCAACTTAGGTGGCATCTTTTCCTTCATGATCTTGATAAGCTCCGAAGATTTAGATGTCATCCTTACTTCACCAACATCCTCCAGCTTCCTCTTCCTTGATAAGATTTCTTTTAGGAACTTCCCATAGGCGGGCATACCAAAGTGCTTGTCTAGATGTGCTCTGGCTCTGGACTGAGGGAATGGAAGTGGTGGTTTATATGCAGGAGGCGGAACATAAGTTTCTGTCGTTCCTCCTGCTTTCTGTTGCGCCGCCTCGGTTGGCATCTCGGTCGAGGTGTTCTTCGACTGGGTCTGGACCGAGGTGGTCTGCATCGAGCGAGGTACTGGATCTGCAGTTTTGAGTCCACTCCTCGTCGTTATGGCCATGCACTGGCCCTTAGGGTTAGTTTCCGTCTTTGCTGGAAGCTTCCCTGGATCTCTTGGCGCTTCATTCGCCCTATTAGCAAGTTGTTGTTCGAAGGACTTTTGGGCCCTCGAAAATGAAGTCATAGAATTCTCCATAGCACTAAGCTTGATTAAGATTGCCTCCAGGACTGCGTCCTTCTTTTCCGGCTGAGACGAACTTGATCCTTGCCCTTGGCTTTTCAATGGAGTAGAAGAAGAAGAAGGAGAAGAGAGGAAAGGGTTAGAGGAATCATTAGAATTGGAGTTTGAGTGATTGTTACCGTGATTTTGGTTATTCGCCCTCCAATTGTTGCTATTGGATCCTCTATTGTTGTTGTTGTAGTTGTTGTTTCGGGGTCCGTTGTTGTTGTTACGGTACCCGTTATTGTTGTTGTTGTTGTTCCTTTGCCCTTGCTCTTCCTTCTTAGTTTGAGCCATCAAGAGCTCCTTCAATTGCTTCACGTCGTTCTTCAAGGACGTGAGCTGGTTGTTGTTGGGTTGAGTCTCTTGAAAGTTGACTCTTTTAACTCCACCCTCAGCTCCTTGGTGGGTGTACTTCTCCATGTGCAAGGCTTGCTTCTCAATGAAGTCCCAAGCCTCGTCAACCGCCATGTCCATGAAGGTACCGGCGGAGAGTAGTTGGAGATTGAACTGGGTGCTTCCATCCAGCCCTTTGAAGTAGATCTCCAACAACTCAATCTTTGGAATCCCATGATGTGGGCAATCCAAAAGGATATCCTTGAACCGCTCCCAAGATTTGGACAAGCTCTCCTTGTCCTTCATGATGAAAGCATTGATCTTCCCTCTCATTTCAGCAGTCTTTGAGGGGGGAAAGAATTTGGTCAAAAATTCTGTAGTCATCTCCTCCCATGTGCTAATTTTTCCTGGAGGAAGAGATTGATACCAAGTAAGAGCTCTATCTTTTAAAGAAAAGTAAAAAGGTCTTAGCTTGTAGTTGTTGTTCTCAATTCTGGACGGTCGCAAGGTTTCCATCAAGATCTCGTAGTTTTGAAGATGTTGATGCGGCGACTCCTTCTCTAGTCCTCCGAATTGGCATTGGCGAATCATGGCTAGAACTTGCGGTCGAAGTTCGTAGTCATGATCCGCTGGATCTCCTAGGTTCACCCCTGGACGCCTCAGCTGTTGATTAGGGTCCATCCTTTGACCTAGGGTTTGTGGGATTCCTGCAAGAAGAACATCTCGGACTGGCATCCGAGGTGGAAATACCTCGGCCGGGACGTCAGGTACTGGAATCTGCCTCGGTCGAGGATCGACTACTGGATCCTCCCTCGGTCGAAGTAGAATCTGGTCCCGAATGGCTGCAATCTCAGCTTCGATTGCTGCAGTCCTGGCATGATTCTCTTCTTTCTCTTGCCTTAGCTCTTCTTTACTGAGACGTAGCAGCTCCTGCGTCTCTCTCAATTGGGTCGCAAGATCGCGATCGTCTTGTTGGGCCATCTTCGCTTCTCTTAAGCGTCGCTTGTATGTCTTTTCTGGTTCGGGATCGTAAGGAACGATTTCCTTCCCAGTGCGGGTTCTTCGCATGTACCTAAGAAAGAACCTGCAAAGATCGTCACTCAAGTAGAGTGGTTAGACAAAACGGGGCAAATGCCCCAAGAGCAAACCGTACCGGCTCGGTCTAGACCAAGTCCCCGGCAACGGCGCCAAAAACTTGTTCGCTCCAAACGGTGTGTGCAAGCTTTAAATTTATAACCCTAGACTTAAGCTTAAAACAAGGATGTGAACCCGCAGTGTACGGGTCAATCGTAGTAAAAGCAAGAAAATTCCAGGGGTCGATCACAGGGACTCGGTGAAACAGAGTCAATACGGTGTGCTAATGTTAATACTAACCACAAGAGCGATTTAACACAATCAAAGATGAATAAGATGTCAAATAAAGCAAACATGCAATTCTAGGGGTTAAAGCATCTAGTTGTGGTTCCAACTCAAGATCTGTAGATAAGCGGACAAAGCTGAGATTTTTGCGTGGGGAAGGTGTTTCTAAAGTGGAGTAGATCACCGGGTAAGTCTCACTACACACTAATCCCAAACCGTAACTCCTATTACCGGGTAAGTCTCAAGGAATTAAGATAAAGAACTATAACCTCAAACTAACACACCATCTAAGGGAATAGAATCAACCTTTACCGGGTAAGTCTCAGGCTAACTCACAAAGATGGGATGGAAGCACACTCAAACCCCAATAAAGGATAAACCTTTATTACCTACACTTATGATCGTTGGTTTGCAAACTAAGGAATTACAGGGTAAGTCTCATCCTAAGCTTGCATTGAACCAGGAAAGGTGCAATAAGAATAGGATTTGGCAAACTCTAACACTTAACTCTCAGTTATGGATCAGGTAAGTCACCTCGGTCAGCCAGTTTCCACCTCGGCCGAAATGTTCATCGACTGAACGAGATGCTTAGGGTTAAGGTTAAAGACTCGAACTTTCAGGATCCTACTGGAATCTAAGATTATTCTATCATTGTTTTTCCCACAACCTTCAGCCAATCACCCTAGAATCACACAAGGGAATTAGCCACTCATCATCATTATGAAAGTATTATTTGTAAGGGAAGAAGGTGAATATTTGAACAAAGAAGAATTTAATGAAAAGACTTCAATAACTGAATCAAATATCACAACAAAGCGTTCCTTGGATAACAATCCAAAAAGACAAGACAACAATTGAGGGAATTGAAGACAATCTTACAAAACCCTTCAAAAAGCTATAAAAGCTATGGACTTCTATCTTCCTTCAACCTTCAAAAAGGTTCTTCGAAGACTCCCAAATTGGAGTAGGCTGCGGCTGCTGCGTGTGTAAACCCTGATCGACGGTATAGCGTGATGTTGGAATTGTGGAAATCCAACCCTTTTTATAGGAAAATAAACCTTCAAAGATAATAAATCTTAAGAAGATATTATCCCATAAATATAGGTAAAATATATATTCTGCATATCTCCTTCCTTCTAGAAGCCAAGCCCAAAAAATATAAGATCACTTTCCAAATTTAAAAGATCTCTTCCAAGAATAAAATATTCTCGCCGCGTCCTAGGTGTTCGCCTCGGTCGAGTCGGCGTCTCTGGATCACCTCGGTCGAGGTGAATCTGTAGTCAACCGAGGTGAATCTCAACTGGATGTGAAATCTCTCAAAACTGGTCCAAAGTAAATCTTTAATTCATGGCTGTGCTTCCTGGATGTAGCTCCAAATGACTCATGACTCCTTTTTGATGCAAAACGTACCATATTACCTGCAATTACAACGAAACTAGGTGTAGACCTCGATTCTCGCAAAGGTAGATGAAATGGTAGTAAAATCACATAATGTATATACAAACATGCAGATTATGAAAGATAAAACGTCCAAACAAACCCCAAAATATAGACTATAATTCATGCTATCAAAATACCCCATACTTAGCCCTTGCTTGTCCCCAAGCAAGTTCCTTATATAGAAGACAAGATAGAATGGATTATAAGTCAATAAAATCAATGAAAAAGCTTTTCAAAAACATCTTATGGTGTGCAACTATCATAGATCACTCTAAGAGAATACTTCCTGGAATTTAAAAACTCAATATGCTTAAAACATTTTATAAATATAGGAAAGTTGTTCATTTTTGCACAAAATCATAGAATGCATAATAAATCATAATCATCAAAATTAATCATGTATAATCCGATTTAGACCGCTAAGTCTATCAACAAGCTCAAGGTCTCAAGGGCTTCCCAAAAGAAAAGGTTAAGAAACGTGTAGGGTAGGGATGTATGTAAGGTAATGTGGTGCTAGAATCCGGGAAAAGGATGAACTTCACTTTCACTTTGACTTGCAACATCTTCCACCAATAAGCTTTGCTTACTTCGCACTTTTTCTTTTACTTTACTTTTTGGGATGCATGGACAGAGGTGCACAATAACCGAAGCCTAGGAAATCTGCAATCATCAATTTCTTGAGATGCATCAAACCCTTGATGCACATACCATGACCCGTTAGGAATATCGCTCAATCCGACTTTGGCAAGACACAAACACCCGGCTATGTGAATGGTGCCGAGTTACTCATCTTCATGATTGACTTCCCCAAACCTATAACTGCTTTCTAAGACTTTCACTTCCAGCTCACTTCTCAACTTTAACTTGCTTTCACCACTTGCTTGCTTCCTATTTCCCGGATAGGTAAAGGGAGGCAAAATGTATATGAGGGGTTAAGCATGATCAAGAAGAAGAAGAGGAAAAGAGTGAATTGCCTCGATCTTTCCAAGAAGAGAGTGAGAGAACTTATCCTGCGGTGTCAACCTTCAAATCCAACATAATTTGGATAAAAACAAAGTATTAAACATGCCAATAATTTCAAACAAAGCATTTAGCAACTTAAGCATATTATAAAACCTTTCAAACACATAAAGAATTTAAAACCAGTAGGTAGACAAAATCTTCACTGAGGTCATATCCAGATAAGTAGTACAAAAATCGTTTTCGAAAACTCTCAGTTAACCCACCTCGGTCGAGGTGTTCTTGGTTCAACCGAGGTGAAACGCCTCGTTCGGCCAGAACTGCCCCGGTCGAGGTCAAAAATTTTTTTTTTTTTAAAAACCAGTTTTCTTTCAGTTTCGACGTTTTTCTCAATCAAATAACCTGTAAGTATGCATGAAATCTCAGATAAACATATAAATGCAGAAGTGAAGCATAAATATAGATATCCGGTCAATAAAATACATCAAAAGTGTCGAATACATCAAAGGTAGCCACATAGTCAAATAACAAACACCCCATACTTGAGACACACTGTCCCAGTGGGTATAATAAAAGTCTAAAACAGGAGAACTCACCGGATAAGAGCCGAACTGCATAAAAAATATAATAAAGAAACCCTGCAGCTCCTCAGTAGTCCTGATCCGGCGGTGGTGGTGGTATGTAGGGGAACTGAGTCGGATCATAGGGATGGCCCATGATACGCTCAAACTGTAGCTGAGCCATCATGTGCTGATGATGCTGCCGCTCCTGCATCTCGCGGATATCCAGCGAAAGTGCAGCATATGAGTCGATAACCTGATCCGTCAGGTCATCGATCCGTCGGTGTGCAGCTCTATCCCTCACTCCACGCCTCCTGCGTCCAGCAGGTCTGACTGGAGATCTCGCGGCTGGCGCCGGCTCAGTGTCCTCCTCATCATCTAAATCAATAATAGGTGGCGCGCTCGTCCCAGCTGTATCTATACCTGTGTCCATCGGGACGCCACCTCCTCTCTCATCCATTGTCTCATCATCGTCGTCATCCTCATCCTCAGCCTCCTCCGCAGCTGCAGCAGGGGCAGCTGCTGCCTCTCTGTGATCCTCTATCAGTGTATCCCAAGCAGTCTGCCAGAAATGCGGATCAAAGACTGTGAACTGCGCAGACCAGCGGATGCCCTGAGGTGCAGTCCGCTCCCAAGGCATGGCGACGTATGGAGTGGTCAAACCACGGGGACTTAGAATCCTCCGTGTGATCATCTCCTGCAATCCCAGCGGCTTCGGAGCCGCCGCCAACGTGCAAACGCTGAGGTCCATCCCGTGGTAAGTAGCGATGTGGGTGACTAGACCTCCACAGCAAATATCTCCCTTCGCCTTGGCCTTGATCCTATGCAGATCCTCTGCTAGGAGCAAGCCAAAGTCTGGGAAGCCTCCTGTAACCATGCAATAGAGGCTGAAGAGCTCACCCTGTCAGATCTTCTGGGGCGTCTCCGTACGCGCCAGAAGTGTCTCACTGAAGATCCTGTGGGCAAGTCTGAAGGTTGGGTGAAAGATGACCTTCTCCCTGGAATCTCCAGGGCGCCATCTGTCTGCGTGTGTAGTAATGTGGGCTATCTGTCCCCAGAACTCCCTAGCTACGGATCGGGAGGGGAAGTCTACAGCAGTGGGGTCAGGAAAGCCAAAGATCTCTCTCGAAATCTCTAAAGGAACTATGAAGTTCCGGCTCATCAACCGGTACTTCACAGACCGCTCTGTGGGAAGGTAGGAGAAGGAGCTAACAAACTCGAGTGTCGGCTCTAAGTAGGCTGGGGCTCGGATCTCAGTGAACTGATCTAGCCCCACTGTAGCAATCATCCTCCTAAGGTCAGCATCTAACCCTAGGCAGTCAAAAGCTGACACATCCAGAATTCGTGGTGCGATGACTGGACGGCCAGCTATCCTCTCATAGTCTACCCGGCATCTCTCGTGGATGGCCGGGCGGTAGGGACGGGATGCGGAAGGAGAAGGGGAAGGGAAGGATCTATCTCTAAGAGCTAAACGGCGATCTGAACTCATCTTCAAAACACACCGTCAGACTACCTCGGTCGACTGACAAATACCAAGAATCACCTCGACCGAGGTGCAGAACGACTCGTTTCGGTCGAAACGCTCAAATTTCTTGCAGATCTGCAGTTGCAATCGGATCCTCTACTCTTTAATCGCGGTTTGGAAGCAGAAATCTTCGAAAACGAGCGAGAAACGAAGGAGGCGAGGTGGATCTGTCGCCGCGGTCGAGGAGGGTAAATAAAAAGTGAAAAGTAAAATTTTTCCCTATTTATACCGTTCCTGGATCTGCTGTCACCTCGGTCGAGATGGTCTCGACTGGCCCGAGGTGGTATGGACCGAGGTGGTTCTGCAGAAACCCTAGTCGCCTCGGTTGCTTCAAGAATCAACTCGGTCGAAGTGCTCTGACAGTGACCGAGGTGCTTCTGTCTTCTCAGAATCTCGAACTTCTGTCCTTCCAGATGTGCTCCTTCCTGTTGTCTGTCCAAAACGCCAAAAACAAAGCAAAGCAAAGCAAAAACAAAAACTATCTAAACTAGACTAGAAAACGGGAAAGAAGAGCAATACCTTGGGTTGCCTCCCAAGAAGCGCTTGATTTAAGGTCGCTAGCTGGACCATGATGCGTCTCAAACGAGGTAGATCGGTGCAACCTCCTCAACCGGCGTTTCCGGTTGGTACTTCTTAAGTCTATGACCGTTGACCTTGAAGCTTCCGCTAGCTTCGCCCCATATCTCAACTGCACCATGAGGGAAAACATGCTTCACAACATAAGGTCCGGTCCATCTAGATTTCAACTTACCTGGAAAAAGACGGAGGCGGGAGTTGAAGAGTAGAACTAAGTCTCCTTCATTAAGCTCCTTTGGAATGATACGCTTGTCATGCCATCTCTTTGTCCTTTCCTTATAGATTTTGGCATTCTCGTAGGCGTTCAAACGCAGCTCCTCCAGCTCGTTAAGCTCCAATAGGCGTTTCTCGCCAGCCTCCTTGATGTCAAAGTTCAACCATTTGATAGCCCAATACGCCTTGTGCTCCAATTCAACGGGCAAATGGCAAGACTTCCCATATACCAAATTATAAGGGGTGGTACCTATGGGAGTCTTGAATGCTGTCCTGTACGCCCAAAGAGCATCGTCCAATTTCATGGACCAATCCTTCCTCGTTCTAGAGACGGTCTTCTCCAAAATTGCCTTGATTTCTCTATTCGAGATCTCGACCTGTCCACTAGTTTGAGGGTGATAAGCGGTTGATACCTTGTGGGTTACCCCATACTTCGACAGAAGTGCCTTAAACTTCCGGTTGATGAAATGCGTTCCTCCATCGCTGATGATGATGCGTGGAGTTCCAAATCGTGGAAAGATAGTTCTATTCAAGAACTTCACAACCACCTTGGCGTCGTTAGTGGGAGAAGCAATGGCTTCAACCCATCTAGAGACGTAGTCAACGGCGAGGAGAATGTAGAGGTTTCCTCCGGAGGATGGGAAAGGTCCCATGAAGTCAATCCCCCATACATCAAAGATTTCCACTTCTTGGATGTTATTAAGCGGCATCTCGTTCCTCCTTGATAAGTTCCCTGTTCTTTGGCATGCATCACAAGAAACAACAAAAGATTGTACATCCTTAAATAATGTAGGCCAAAAGAAACCGGAACGCAGTACCTTAGCGCATGTTTTATCGGTGCTAGCATGTCCTCCACAAGGAAGTGAACGGCAATGCCTTATGACGCTATTAACTTCATCTTCCGGAATGCACCTTCGAAGCATCCCATCCGGTCCGCGCTTGAATAGCAGCGGCTCATCCCAGTAGTAATGTCGTACTTCCTTGAAGAATCTCTTCTTTTGAGAGTACGTCAATCCGGGCGGTATTTCCTGGCAAACAAGATAATTCACAATATCAGCATACCAAGGACCTTTATTATCAGAAAGTTGGTGGAGGGAATGATCCGCCAACTATGGGTGAATGTCAGAGAAGGGAGTAGAAAAATTGTTATTCTCAGCAATCTCAGTTGACATCGTCTCGCTGTCGACCTCGGTCGAGGCGCAGAGGCGTTGACCGAGGTGTTCTTCGGTCGCCTCGCTCAGTCCAGAAAGTGTCTCGGTCGAGATACTTCTACTGGAACCGAGACTGGAGATCTTCGTCTCCTGGACTAGCTTCTCAGTTTTAGCTCCTGGATCTTCTTCCAGTGCCTTCAAGCTCCGTATATCTGCATCACAAGAAGCATCTATACCTTCCTCCATTAAACTGAAGCTAATAACTCTTTCGAGTGGATCGTTAATAAGGATAGAGCTCACCAATTCCCTTGATTCTTCTTCATCGTAGATGTTGAAGATATCATCAATTAGTTGCTCCCCTTTCATGGCTGCAAGTAGTGCGAACTCCACCTCATCGCCACCAACGTTGAATTTCAACTTGGCGTTCTTGCAATCCACGTTGCAACCCGAAGTTGCTAGAAATGGCCTCCCGAGAATGATAGGAACAGGATAATCTGCGGGAATGTCAAGTACGACAAAATCTATAGGTAGATAGAAGTTACCTAACTTGACCGGAACGTCCTCCAAAATGCCCACGGGATGGGTAATGGAGCGATCCGCCATATAAAGTCGAATCTTGACCGGCTTGGGCTCTCCAAGACCGATCTTAGTGCATAGCTCCAGCGGGATGATGCTCACGTTGGCTCCTAGATCACAAAGGGCTTCACAAGTGACATCCCCGACTTGAATGGGAATGCAAAATGAGCCGGGATCTCTCAACTTAGGTGGCATCTTTTCCTTCATGATCTTGATAAGCTCCGAAGATTTAGATGTCATCCTTACTTCACCAACATCCTCCAGCTTCCTCTTCCTTGATAAGATTTCTTTTAGGAACTTCCCATAGGCGGGCATACCAAAGTGCTTGTCTAGATGTGCTTTGGCTCTAGACTGAGGGAATGGAAGTGGTGGTTTATATGCAGGAGGCGGAACATAAGTTTCTGTCGTTCCTCCTGCTTTCTGTTGCGCCGCCTCGGTTGGCATCTCGGTCGAGGTGTTCTTCGACTGGGTCTGGACCGAGGTGGTCTGCATCGAGCGAGGTACTGGATCTGCAGTTTTGAGTCCACTCCTCGTCGTTATGGCCATGCACTGGCCCTTAGGGTTAGTTTCCGTCTTTGCTGGAAGCTTCCCTGGATCTCTTGGCGCTTCATTCGCCCTATTAGCAAGTTGTTGTTCGAAGGACTTCTGGGCCCTCGAAAATGAAGTCATAGAATTCTCCATAGCACTAAGCTTGATTAAGATTGCCTCCAGGACTGCGTCCTTCTTTTCCGGCTGAGACGAACTTGATCCTTGCCCTTGGCTTTTCAATGGAGTAGAAGAAGAAGAAGGAGAAGAGAGGAAAGGGTTAGAGGAATCATTAGAATTGGAGTTTGAGTGATTGTTACCGTGATTTTGGTTATTCGCCCTCCAATTGTTGCTATTGGATCCTCTATTGTTGTTGTTGTAGTTGTTGTTTCGGGGTCCGTTGTTGTTGTTACGGTACCCGTTATTGTTGTTGTTGTTGTTCCTTTGCCCTTGCTCTTCCTTCTTAGTTTGAGCCATCAAGAGCTCCTTCAATTGCTTCACGTCGTTCTTCAAGGACGTGAGCTGGTTGTTGTTGGGTTGAGTCTCTTGAAAGTTGACTCTTTTAACTCCACCCTCAGCTCCTTGGTGGGTGTACTTCTCCATGTGCAAGGCTTGCTTCTCAATGAAGTCCCAAGCCTCGTCAACCGCCATGTCCATGAAGGTACCGGAGGAAACAACTCAATCTTTGGAATCCCATGATGTGGGCAATCCAAAAGGATATCCTTGAACCGCTCCCAAGATTTGGACAAGCTCTCCTTGTCCTTCATGATGAAAGCATTGATCTTCCCTCTCATTTCAGCAGTCTTTGAGGGGGGAAAGAATTTGGTCAAGAATTCTGTAGTCATCTCCTCCCATGTGCTAATTTTTCCTGGAGGAAGAGATTGATACCAAGTAAGAGCTCTATCTTTTAAAGAAAAGTAAAAAGGTCTTAGCTTGTAGTTGTTGTTCTCAATTCTGGACGGTCGCAAGGTTTCCATCAAGATCTCGTAGTTTTGAAGATGTTGATGCGGCGACTCCTTCTCTAGTCCTCCGAATTGGCATTGGCGAATCATGGCTAGAACTTGCGGTCGAAGTTCGTAGTCATGAACCGCTGGATCTCCTAGGTTCACCCCTGGACGCCTCAGCTGTTGATTAGGGTCCATCCTTTGACCTAGGGTTTGTGGGATTCCTGCAAGAAGAACATCTCGGACTGGCATCCGAGGTGGAAATACCTCGGCCGGGACGTCAGGTACTGGAATCTGCCTCGGTCGAGGATCGACTATTGGATCCTCCCTCGGTCGAAGTAGAATCTGGTCCCGAATGGCTGCAATCTCAGCTTCTATTGCTGCAGTCCTGGCATGATTCTCTTCTTTCTCTTGCCTTAGCTCTTCTTTACTGAGACGTAGCAGCTCCTGCGTCTCTCTCAATTGGGTCGCAAGATCGCGATCGTCTTGTTGGGCCATCTTCGCTTCTCTTAAGCGTCGCTTGTATGTCTTTTCTGGTTCGGGATCGTAAGGAACGATTTCCTTCCCAGTGCGGGTTCTTCGCATGTACCTAAGAAAGAACCTGCAAAGATCGTCACTCAAGTAGAGTGGTTAGACAAAACGGGGCAAATGCCCCAAGAGCAAACCGTACCGGCTCGGTCTAGACCAAGTCCCCGGCAACGGCGCCAAAAACTTGTTCGCTCCAAACGGTGTGTGCAAGCTTTAAATTTATAACCCTACACTTAAGCTTAAAACAAGGATGCGAACCCGCAGTGTACGGGTCAATCGTAGTAAAAGCAAGAAAATTCCAGGGGTCGATCACAGGGACTCGGTGAAACAGAGTCAATACGGTGTGCTAATGTTAATACTAACCACAAGAGCGATTTAACACAATCAAAGATGAATAAGATGTCAAATAAAGCAAACATGCAATTCTAGGGGTTAAAGCATCTAGTTGTGGTTCCAACTCAAGATCTGTAGATAAGCGGACAAAGCTGAGATTTTTGCGTGGGGAAGGTGTTTCTAAAGTGGAGTAGATCACCGGGTAAGTCTCACTACACACTAATCCCAAACCGTAACTCCTATTACCGGGTAAGTCTCAAGGAATTAAGATAAAGAACTATAACCTCAAACTAACACACCATCTAAGGGAATAGAATCAACCTTTACCGGGTAAGTCTCAGGCTAACTCACAAAGATGGGATGGAAGCACACTCAAACCCCAATAAAGGATAAACCTTTATTACCTACACTTATGATCGTTGGTTTGCAAACTAAGGAATTACCGGGTAAGTCTCATCCTAAGCTTGCATTGAACCAGGAAAGGTGCAATAAGAATAGGATTTGGCAAACTCTAACACTTAACTCTCAGTTATGGATCAGGTAAGTCACCTCGGTCAGCCAGTTTCCACCTCGGCCGAAATGTTCATCGACTGAACGAGATGCTTAGGGTTAAGGTTAAAGACTCGAACTTTCAGGATCCTACTGGAATCTAAGATTATTCTATCATTGTTTTTCCCACAACCTTCAGCCAATCACCCTAGAATCACACAAGGGAATTAGCCACTCATCATCATTATGAAAGTATTATTTGTAAGGGAAGAAGGTGAATATTTGAACAAAGAAGAATTTAATGAAAAGACTTCAATAACTGAATCAAATATCACAACAAAGCGTTCCTTGGATAACAATCCAAAAAGACAAGACAACAATTGAGGGAATTGAAGACAATCTTACAAAACCCTTCAAAAAGCTATAAAAGCTATGGACTTCTATCTTCCTTCAACCTTCAAAAAGGTTCTTCGAAGACTCCCAAATTGGAGTAGGCTGCGGCTGCTGCGTGTGTAAACCCTGATCGACGGTATAGCGTGATGTTGGAATTGTGGAAATCCAACCCTTTTTATAGGAAAATAAACCTCCAAAGATAATAAATCCTAAGAAGATATTATCCCATAAATATAGGTAAAATATATATTCTGCATATCTCCTCCCTTCTAGAAGCCAAGCCCAAAAAATATAAGATCACTTTCCAAATTTAAAAGATCTCTTCCAAGAATAAAATATTCTCGCCGCGTCCTAGGTGTTCGCCTCGGTCGAGTCGGCGTCTCTGGATCACCTCGGTCGAGGTGAATCTGTAGTCAACCGAGGTGAATCTCAACTGGATGTGAAATCTCTCAAAACTGGTCCAAAGTAAATCTTTAATTCATGGCTGTGCTTCCTGGATGTAGCTCCAAATGACTCATGACTCCTTTTTGATGCAAAACGTACCATATTACCTGCAATTACAACGAAACTAGGTGTAGACCTCGATTCTCGCAAAGGTAGATGAAATGGTAGTAAAATCACATAATGTATATACAAACATGCAGATTATGAAAGATAAAACGTCCAAACAAACCCCAAAATATAGACTATAATTCATGCTATCACTCCATAAGGAATTCAGGTTTTTCTTTCCAAAACCTAAGTTTTCTCACTTGAAATCGAAGTTGCCTAGGAAGTACTTTGTTGTTGGAATTGATAGAGGAATTTGCTTAGGATTCATTGTGGAGAACTGTGTGTGGTGATAGATTGAACAGAACTTTACAGAATTGTGAGAATCGTTGAAATCGAGATAAAAATCGACCCAGCCCAGAAAAATCGGCCGATTTTTGTGAAGAACAGGTCGATTTTTAGGACTTAGAATGGATCTTGTCAAGAGGATAACTAGAAACACGGGGAAGAAGAAGGGATCTTCTTCAGCCCCTGCCCCACCTCCACCACCACCTACCAACATCCCTAAGCTTCCCCCTCCCCTATCCAAGCATAAGAAACGCTATGAACGCATTATAGATCGCCCATTCATCCCTCCTCGCTACATAGTACTTGATGACTTAGATTCGTTATATGTTCGAGATGATGTTGATATGATGCTTGATAGAGCAGGGTTGAGACAGTTTGCTACGATCAGGGAAGATTCTTATAGGGAGATCACCCTAGAATTCCTTAGCACGTTTGAGCACGATCCTAGGGAAAGGATGGTCACTTTCCGCCTCATGAGCCAAGACCACACTTTGTCTATTGATGCTTTTGGCGACTTGTTTGGCTTTTCTTATTCAGATGCAGGCACATTTGCTAGAGGCCTCAATGCTAGTGATTTTTGGGAGGCTATTTCCGTAGGAGAGTACGGAGGGGATAAGTGGAGACCCGGAAACTCCAAGGAGACAAGCATGTACAACCTTTCCTTCAAGGTAGTGCATAGGATACTCAGTGAGAGTTTGTTTGCCCGGACTGAGACTCCGCAGAAGCTCAAGGCTGATGAGCTTTTTATCCTCTACTGCATGACATCCACCACCACTCCCGACATCTCCACCATGCTTGCTGACTATCTAGGAAAGATAGCCAACAAAGCCAAGGGTGACATATGTGCAGGAGGCTTGGTCACTCATGTGGCTAGGACTCTAGGTTATGACTTTTCGGGATGCACTCTAGCTGAGAGTGCCCTTCCTTTAGGCTCACAGAGGTTGGTGGTTCGACAGGTCTTGATTCCTCGAGGGAGAGGAACTCTTCATGTGCCGATGCCATGGCACAGGGATCCGAAGAAAAAGCCATCCGAGATCATATGGAAATCCGAATACACCATTCGGAATAAGAGGAACTGGAAGGAGACCTTTGAGGCGATGCTTGAGGAGTTCTCACCTCCTACTTATTATGATGATGATGCAGGTGACTCAGAGGAGGATGAGGATAGAGGACAGGACACCATGCTCGAGTTTGAGAGCGATACCCATAGTGGGCATGCTACGGATGCCATGGACACTGACACTCATGGAGCAGGACCGAGCAGGACTAGTAGGCAGGATGAGGAGACGGAGGATGACATGCAGCCACCTCGACACTCTTATGCACATGCTCCAGGCCCTAGACGAGGACGCCGAGCTCCACGCCATTTCAGGGAGCTAGTCACTAGCTTCTAGAGCCTCAGCACCGACTACCGTGTCCTCCGCACCGATTATGACACCCTGAACACACAGTTCAGGAACTACAGGGAGGAGACGGACGCTAGGCATTCATCCTATGATGGCCAGATGAGGGACATGTACTACCACCAGTTCGGCCACTTCTACGATCCCTCCGCACCGATGTATCCATATCCACCACCTCCACCACCGACAGAGGATTGAGCTTCCACTTCTTTTACATTGTAAGTATTTTTCTCCTTCTTATGCTTGATTTTCACATTGGGGACAATGTGGATGTCAAGTATGGGGTGGGGGTACTTACAATACCTTATGTTTTATTCTAGCACTCTATGTACTTTCCACTACTCTTGACAATTTGGCTTGTAATAACTCTTGCACAGCTTGCTTTCTATTATGACACTCGCATTTGCATGAACTTTTTCAAAACCTATGAATTTTCAAGGATTTTAAGTGCTTCTTATATGGAAATGACCTCTATGATGAAAGTTGTGTATATGGATAGGCAAAAAGATGCTTAGTTATGTTGAGATTGTGATTATAGCATGAATGAAATTGCTTTTGTTACTTGAATACATGAATAAGTTATATGATTTAGTTGTTTTGATGAGAAAATGAAATAATAGTCGAAGCTATATTGCAAGTTCTTTTACATCATTTAAGGATGACTAAGGCAATTCACTTCTTTTCTTTTCTCATATCTTGATCATGCTAGCTCCTCAATGAAATATGTAATCCTCCTTTTACCATCCGGGAATTAGGATAGGTGATTGAAAAAAAGGCATGTTTGATGTGGGAGGGCCAAAGAAAATGTATTGAAAAGTGCAAAATTTCATAAGTTTGGGGACGTTGAACATGAGGATGAGTAACTCGGCACCATTCACATAGCCGGGTGTTTGTGTCTTGCCAAAGTCCGATTGAACGACAAGTCCTAACGGGATATGGTATGTGCATCAAGGGTTTGAGGCATCTCGAAATTGAGAAACGCCGATCTCCTAGGCTTCGGTTTTTGTGCACCGCTGTCCATACTCTCAAAAAGTAAAGTATAATGAAAGCAAAGCTTTCTACATGCGAAGCATGTGCGGTGAAGAAAATTCTTGAAGGTGTTATGTGTTCCTTTTTCCCGGATTAGCACCACAATAGCCGAAAAGAACTCCTTCCCTTAATACGTTTCTTGAACCTTTCCTTTGATTTGAAGACCTTGAGTCTTTTATGCATGTGTTTAAGGCTTAATGGCTTAGATTTGTTTGAATTTGATTGCCTCTACACCTTTATCATGTTCTTTATTTATGCCTTCAAGAAAGAAAAGGGAGTTTGTTCATCTTATAGTCATCATTGATACATGCTTTGCCCCTTTTATGCCTTGAAATATCACTTTGAGAGCGATCCAATGAAAAGGAGCACTACCAAAAAGAAAAGTTTTTGAGTTTCATACATGCATAATCCATGACATCTTATATTCTGAATTTGAGTCTTGCTTAGGGACAAGCAAGAGGCAAGTATGGGGTATTTTGGCACCATTCACATAGGGGGTAAAAAGGTTAATCAAGATTGGGATTTAGGCAAGGATTAGTTTTGGTTAAGGATTGATTCTGGGGAGAATAGTTGATGATTAAGGCTTAGATGATGATAGACTGAACTCATTCAAACATTAGGACCCTGAGAATTTAGATCTTAGTTTTGCGACAAACAGGAAAATCGGGCTGTTCTTGAGGAAAATCGGCCGATTTTTCTTATGAACAGGGCGATTTATTCCTCTGACGAACTTTAATTGAATCAATCCTTAACCAAAACTAATCCTTGCCTAAATCCCAATCTTGATTAACCTTTTTACCCCCTAATTGAATGTTTGAATACACTTCAAACCTGTTTCTACATTTAATAGATTAAAATTGCAAGATTTGGGTAATAAAGAGACTCAACATCCTTTATTAAGATTTCAAGTGTGCTTTCTATTCATACTTTGGAGAGTCATATCCTGGAGTCTTAGATAGTTAGCTTGAACATAATCCTTATCTTTAGATCTTTCTATATTGCAGCCTCAACAACCCTTATAGAGAGAACCTATAGATTAGTCATATAGGTTTCGGAACTTCATCGTACGAATCCTACCTTTGAACATTTAATCTTGGCAATATAAATTCTGTCCTATACCTATAGAAGTGTCTTGAATCGAAAGCCTAAATCGGATACTTGAATCCTTGGAATCATTTCTCTCTTTATCACATCACAAAAGCTTTTATACTTTCGCTAGATAATTGAAATCGGAAACTTTCTCACCAAATCCCTGAGTTCGACTCTGGAATTCTTACCTTTCTACAGCCGATCCGTACACTGCGGGTTCGCTTTGCTTTTGAGTTCTAGATATAAATATTAAGACTTTGACGCATACCCTTTTGAGCGAACAAGTTTTTGGCGCCGTTGCCGGGGATTTGGTCTAGACCAATTTCGGTTTTCGGTTGTCTGGCTTGGGAGCTTTTGTTTTTGCTTTTAATCTTTTCGGTATGAGTTTTTGAGTTTTCAAGTTCACCAATGGCTGCATGGAGCAATGAACCTGCATTTGATCCAGCCTGGTTTGCATGGCAAGGTGCTAGGGCGGACCATTATGAATATTTGGAAGAGAAATACGCCTTCTATTGGTTTGACAGCGAAAGAGAACGTGAACAAACCATTGAATATGAATTTGCAAAATGGGAAAAGCTGTACTACCCAAAGAAGGTTAAGAAGAAACCTCCCAAAGATGCGGAGGACTCAAAATTTGAAGAATTGATGAAGAAATTTGAGATGATTGAAGAAAGATTCAAAGCCTATGATGAATATAATCTAAAAGTGATGGAAGACGCAAAAAAAGAATATTTCTAAGGTTGAAAAAGCCTTGGAAAATCATTCATCTAGCAAGGAAGAATTACAAGTTTCGAGCGTTCCTCCTATTGAGCTTGAAACCCCTCTTGAAGTCCTCAATGAAAAAGAGGAAGGTGTGGAAGACCTCGAACCAACTGTTATAGCTGCGGTCGAGGTGGAGGAAGAAATGGTTGAGCTGGAAGAAGAAGAGAACGTGGAGAACCTTAGCCAAATTGCTGAAACTGTGGCCCAGGTTAAAGAGGATCCAGCTGAGTTGGGAGATATTTCATGTGTGGATCATCATTTCAACATGAAAGTTGTCCCAAGCCTTGAGGAACTTTACAAGGTACATTCTCTTACTTCCATTGAAATTCCTATTAAAAATTCTTATTTTTGTAGGAATGCGCCGGAGAGTTGGAGGTCTCTTCCAAAAGAACCTCCTAAGATGAAGATGAAACCTCCATTAAAACTGTTGGAAGTAGATGCTCCTTGGACTACAAGGAGTGGAGTTAGCAAGCACTTCACCGTTAAGGCGATGAAGTGTCTTTTGTTCAAGTATGTGGTCATTCACATGACGAACACCATACATCATCCCCAATCTGGAGATGGGGAAGCTAGGAGGATTCTCGAGAAACTGATTTCTCGATCCAGGAAAGGATGGGACGCAAGGCTGAATAATGTCCCATTGAAGCATATGAAAGCTAGGAGAATCCCGGTGAGAATCAAACCGTACAAGCTTGTACGTGGGAGATCTTACCATTTGCCGGTGAAATTAGGAACCTTTTTTGTGGAATTAATTGATGAGTTTGATGAGAAATCCAAGATGTTCAAGGTACATTGAGTCATCTATGGAGATAGGTCCAGCTAGCGACGTTAAACCAAGCGCTTCTTGGGAGGCAACCCAAGGTATGCATCTTTTTCCCTTTTCTTTTTCTTAGCATAGTTAGCTTGTTTGTTTTGTTTTTGCTTTGTTTTTTTTTTCTTCTCGATGCGCTCTCGGTTTGTTTGTGTCATGGATCGCAGGAACTAGGTATAATCTTGAGGAATTGATGGAAAAAGGCAATACAAATGTGCCTAAGGACGTTTTCAAGGAACAAAAGGCAAGAAATCGACTACCCAAAAGAAGATCGGTCGATTTAGGCTTCAGAACAGGTCGATTTTTGACAACAGAAAGAAAAATCGACCCAGAGATCGACCCCCTCAGGAAAAATCGGGCCGACGAAAAAATCGGGCAGAAAACTCGGCCGATTTTTTGAAAAATCGGTGGATTTTTTCAAAAAAAAAAAAAAAATTTTTTTTTTGGAAAATTTTTGTTCGGCCAAAAGACGTTCCCCTTCTTCATTCTTCGACACCGATTGGAATATCCGGAGTTCCCTATTGCGCTTAGATAGACTCCCACCATCACCACTCAATGAATGATTCGCCATGCCTGATTCGCCATCTTACATTGTGAGTATCCTTTTCTTCCTTTTCTTTTCTTCACATTGGGGACAATGTGAGTTTTAAGTATGGGGTGGAGGTATTTGCAATACCATTTGCATGTTTTATGTCTTGCATCATATGATTTGAAATTTTTGAAAAATTTTAAAATTTTTTGTGCTTCTTATGATGGAAATGACCTCTATGAAGAGAAATGTGTATGTGGATAGGCAAAAAGATGCTTAGTGGTGTTGAGATGTTAATCATAGCATGAATGAGTTTACTTTTGTTACTTGAACACATGAATAAGTTATATGATTTAGTTGTTTTGATAAGAGAATGAAATAATAGTCGAAGCTATATTGCAAGTTCTTTTACATCATATAAGGATGACTAAGGCAATTCACTTCTTTTCTTTTCTCATATCTTGATCATGCTAGCTCCTCAATGAAATATGTAACCCTCCTTTTACCATCCGGGAATTAGGATAGGTGATTGAAAAAAGGCATGTTTGATGTGGGAGGGCCAAGAAAAATGTATTAAAAGAAAGTGCATAAATTCATAAGTTTGGGGACGTTGAACATGAGGATGAGTAACTCGGCACCATTCACATAGCCGGGTGTTTGTGTCTTGCCAAAGTCCGATTGAACGACAAGTCCTAACGGGATATGGTATGTGCATCAAGGGTTTGAGGCATCTCAAAATTGAGAAACGCCGATCTCCTAGGCTTCGGTTTTTGTGCACCGCTGTCCATACTCTCAAAAAAGTAAAGTATAATGAAAGCAAAGCTTTCTACATGCGAAGCATGTGCGGTGAAGAAAATTCTTGAAGGTGTTATGTGTTCCTCTTTCCCGGATTAGCACCACAATTGCCAAAAAGAACTCCTTCCCTAAATACGTTTCTTGAACCTTTCCTTTGATTAGAAGACCTTGAGACTTTTATGCATGTGTTTAAGACTTAACGGCTTAGATTTGTTTGACTTTGATTACCTCTACACCTTTATCATGTTCTTTATTTATGCTTTCAAGGAAGAAAAGGGAGTTTGTTCATCTTATAGTTATCATTGATACATACTTTGCCTTTTTATGCCTTGAAATATCACTTTGAGGGTGATCCAATAAGAAGAAGCACTACCAAAAGAAAAGTTTTTGAGTTTTCATACATACATAATCCATGACATCTTGTATTCTAAATTTGAGTCTTGCTTAGGGACAAGCAAGGGGCAAGTATGGGGTATTTTGATGACATGAATTATGAACTATTTTTAGGCATGTATTTATATAGATTTTCTCTTTATTTTGCATGCATAGACATACTTTCAAGGCATTTATGGTTATATTCACCTACTTTGCAAGAATAGAGGTCTACACAGAGTTTTATTGCATTTGTAGGTAATTTGGCGAATTATGGAGCAAAGATGGCACATTTAAGGATTAAGCCTTGAAGCGGGACAAAAAGGACATAAAAGAAATTTAGGACGCGCCAAAGTATCTTTTGATACCGTCTGACGCGGCAAAGTATTTTCTGATACCTTCGGACGCAACCCAAAGTATTTTCTGATACCTTCGGACGCGGCCCAAAGTATTCTCTGATACCGTCTGACGCGCCAAAGTATTTTCTGATACCTTATGACGCGGCCCAGAGTATCTTCTGATACCAGCGCACTCGACTTCTTTTCAGCCAAAATATTTAGGGTTTTATCTTTAAACCCTAGGGAGATCCCTACATATATTCGATAGCCTTCAACATTGAAGGGAGGACGGTGATAGCCCCAGGATTTGGATTCCCAAAAGAGAGGGAGGGTTGAAGATTTTATTGCGTACAGGGAAGATTCGGAGAAGGACGCATTTTGGAGATTGTGTACTTCGAGATTATCTTAGGGTTTATCTTTGGAGACGGATTGACACCCCGTTCTTCATTGTTCCTTAAGATTGTTGTGAGGATTTCTATTCCTTTTTTCTGCATTCATTCAATACAAACATTTGTTATTGGATTTGAGATTGGTTATTTGATAGTCATTGAGTTTTTGAGGTTTTCGTCCATTTTCTCTTTAAACTTGATTATTGAATTGATAATGATGGTTATTGGCTAAAACCCTTTAGCAATTCTAAGGTGAAGGGTTAATAATTGTGGCTTAGATAATGATAGATCGATCGTAATTTGATTGGACCCTGAGAGTGCGAGAAATATCGTACAAACCCTTGCAAAACGTTTCACAAAGCTCACTCAAAATCACTCAAGAAGACTATGGAACTATGAACTAGTGTGCTTCTTCTTCTTCTCCAATGGAAGCCTTTCTTCTTCTCCAATAGTAGCTCCAATCCAATCTTCCAATGAGAGAATCTTTGTTGTTGAGAGTGTGGAAGAGAATGGGAGTGAGGGGGTCTGTCCCTAACAGCCTTGCAGGACCACCTTTTATCCTCCAAATTTGCAAGAGTAGGCCATGAAGATCGTGGGACAGCTGTCACAACTGTCTGGCCAAAACCACGGCCTATTTCCATGCCCGTGGAAGTCCAAGTGGCCGTGGTTTTGGTGCCTCAGCTTGTTTTGGATCATTAAGCCACGATTTGGTGCATGGCATGCACCAACAAGGTCCCATGTGTCCTCCTTAGCTCCTAACTTGCATCCCAATAAGTCCGAAGGTGTGTCATCTCGAGGAATGATCCTCGAATGTATCGATTAAGCTCCTAAATCTCCTAAAACACCTACAAAGCATGCAAAAGTCCGTGTAGACGTCTATCTCGACAAAATACATGAATTGAGTGCAAACGTCATGAACTAGTGCTAAACCATGCATGAATGAGCGGGAAAACTATCTAAATGAGTGCCTAATCTAACATCATAAATCTTGTTATCAAAAATACCCCATACTTAAGGTTTTCTCGTCCCCGAGCAAGTCTCCAACTATAGACTAAGAGATGACATGATTTATGCATGCAGAAAAACAACAAAATCTTTTTGGAGTTGTGCTTCTAATGTTGGATCACCTTCATAGTCATGTTTCATGGCAATGGACAAGCAATCATGTATCAAATAAACGAAGGCACGAAAAGACAATTATACTTAACTCGAAAGCATGCATGAAATGTAAAAATGAAGAAGTCAAGATGATCATAAGCATATCCAATCTAGATCACTAAGTCTTGCACACATGCAAATAGGTCACAAGGGCTTGTGAAATAAGAGGCTAAGAAACGTTGTGATTAGGTGGGAATTTTTCTAGGTTATGTGATGCTAATCCGGGAATGGAACTAACTCTACAATTTTGTCTTTGATCAACTTCCCACAAGTGTATATTTTCTCCATTTTTTTTTCTTTCTTTTCTTTTCTTTCACTTTATTTTTGAGACAATGGCATTGGTGTACAAAAGCCGAAAACTTGGTGATTAGCCATCCTCGGGCTTTTTTATTTTTCGAGGTGCATCCACACCCGACACACATACTAAAGCTCGTTAGGACTATCGGTTTATTTGACTTTGGCAAGGCACAAACACCCGATTATGTGAATGGTGCCGAGTTACTCGTCATTTAAACCAATGTCCCCAAACCTATATTTTTTTCTACACTTTTCACAACAAATTCAGCACTTCATTCATAACATTCATCCATCAACAACTTCACCCCACACTTGCTTTTCAAACACTCAACACACTAACATGCTCCTATTCCCGGATGGGTCAAAAGAGGTCAAATTTATATCAATTGAGGTGCTCAAACAACATCATCAAGATGAGAAGTAGAGAAAGATGAATTGCCTTAATCACTCCTAGATGATGTGCAAGAACTAACATGTAATTTCGACTTTCAATCCCCAATCCAATCAAGGCAAGCATCATGATCACAATCCATTCATGGAATTCAAGATAAGTACTTCAAGTCCACATATGCATACATCAATTCAACACATAAGGCCATCCATAGCAAATCACAAGACAATTTCATCATAAGGGTCATTCCCAAGCTTAGAAGCACTAAAATTTTTTAAATTTTCTGATTTTTTTGGAATTTTCGAAATATGTATGTATAATGCAAGACAAAATGAAACATGTGACTAAAAGAAACTATCCTAGATGCTAATCATGCAAGTGATCATGAAAACCCCACCCCATACTTAGAAACACATTGTCCCCAATGTGTAAATGAAGTAAAGAAGAGTGAAAGAGGGTTCTCACAATGTAAAAATGGTTTGCTTTGGTATTTGGGATCATTTAAGTGGAGTGATGGCGGATGATCCTATCAACGATGGTAGAGAGCTCAAGGTGTTCGTTATGGCGTCGGGACCCGCGCTAGGCACCGCTAGCCGTCCAAGTTCCGCGTCCGCTCCACCCATAATTGATGAGGGACTCATCATCATCATCCACATGCCATACAAGGCTTCTGTTCGCTCAAAAGGGTATGCGTCAAAGTCTTAATATTTATATCTAGAACTCAAAAGCAAAGCGAACCCGCAGTGTACGGATCGGCTGTAGAAAGGTAAGAATTCCAGAGTCGAACTCAGGGATTTGGTGAGAAAGTTTCCAATTTCAATTATCTAGCGAAAGTATAAAAGCTTTTGTGATGTGATAAAGAGAGAAATGATTCCAAGGATTCAAGTATCCGATTTAGGCTTTCGATTCAAGACACTTCTATAGGTATAGGACAGAATTTATATTGCCAAGATTAAATGTTCAAAGGTAGGATTCGTACGATGAAGTTCCGAAACCTATATGACTAATCTATAGGTTCTCTCTATAAGGGTTGTTGAGGCTGCAATATAGAAAGATCTAAAGATAAGGATTATGTTCAAGCTAATTATCTAAGACTCCAGGATATGACTCTCCAAAGTATGAATAGAAAGCACACTTGAAATCTTAATAAAGGATGTTGAGTCTCTTTATTACCCAAATCTTGCAATTTTAATCTATTAAATGTAGAAACAGGTTTGAAGTGTATTCAAACATTCAATTAGGGGGTAAAAAGGTTAATCAAGATTGGGATTTAGGCAAGGATTAGTTTTGGTTAAGGATTGATTCAATTAAAGTTCGTCAGAGGAATAAATCGCCCTGTTCATAAGAAAAATCGGCCGATTTTCCTCAAGAACAACCCGATTTTCCTGTTTGTCGCAAAACTAAGATCTAAATTCTCAGGATCCTAATGTTTGAATGAGGTCAGTCTATCATCATCTAAGCCTTAATCATCAACTATTCTCCCCAGAATCACAAGTTTTTAGCCAACCATTTTCAAAATCAAATCAAATTAATTCTTGAAGAAGATATCGCAAAGAAACCAAATCTTGAATGAAAAATTCTATAACTCTTAAATCTGTAAAACAATCGTCAAATCTGTTCAATATATCTCTCAACAACTCAATTTCGTGTTCATAAACCACAAACAAATCAATGGAATAAAGAAATCTCACAATCAAAGATCAAGAATGACTTTCCGGCAAAAGCTCTTCAATCTCTCTCCAAGATTCCTTGATTTCTTCAAAACGTGTAAAGATTATCTCCTGCGACCTCCTCGTCTTCGTTCGTAGGGTTCTCTTCTATAGTTTCTTGCAGATGGGCCGTTTGGAAAAACCCTCATCTAGCCCAAATTAATTGGGCTTTATGTCGTCTTTTTATTTGGCCGAATCGTGAAGAAAATCGACCCAGTCGATTTTGGTGCAAAAATCGTTCGATTTTCAAGGTATAAAAATCGTCCGATTTATATATACATTGGCACGATTTTCTTCAACAGAAAGTGCTCTTCCTTTGGTTCGTCTTCTATGCTTCTCCTTAGCAATTACTTAGCCCTTTGTGATCCTTCTAAGACTCCTTTAGCTTCCTTAACATCCTTAGATGCTTCTTGCTCTATTTTTGCTTCCAATTCAACTCTATTTACCTGCAATTCATCAAAATCTCGTGTAGACCTCTATTTCCGACAATTGATTGAATAGAACATAAAAGGTATGCAAAATCCCTCTAAATGCAAAGTAAATAGAGATAATGTGCTGCAATATGCATGAATATGATGATACATAATTCATGTCATCAGCTTCCATGCTACCAAGACTCTAGCACACACAAAAGGCACACCAAACACATAAAAACAGAAAAATCAAAACAAAAACAAAAACGAAAAAGGGAAAGATGTCTACCAATGGGTTGCCTCCCATCAAGCGCTTCTTTAAGGTCCTTAGCTTGACCAAACTCGGGGGCGTCTCACTCTAGGTGAAGTGGGGCAATCATATCCACCGGAGCTCCCGGGATATACTTCTTCAACCGATGCCCATTCACCTTAAAATCTCTACAATGATCCCCTCCTATCTCAACCACTCCATGGGGAAAGATCTCTTCACCACATAAGGACCCGTTCATCTTGACTTTAGCTTTCTGGGGAAGAGCCGCAGCCTTGAGTTGAAGAGAAGGACAAGGTCGCCTTCGCTCAACTCTTTCGGGATGAGACGCTTGTCATGCCAACGTTTGGTCCTTTCCTTGTAGATCCGGGCGTTTTCATAGGCATCCAACCAGATCTCCTCAAGAGCGTTCATATCAAGCAACCTCTTCTCACCGGCCTCCTTGAGGTCAAAATTCAACCACCTTATGGCCCAATATGCTCTATGCTCCATCTCCACCGGAAGGTGGCAAGACTTGCCATAAACTAGCTTGTAGAGAGTGGTGCCAATTGGTGTCTTGAAAGCGGTTCTATAAGCCCACAAAGCATCATCGAGCTTCATAGCCCAATCTTTTCTCGTCCTAGAAACCGTCTTCTCAAGAATTCCCTTTATCTCCCGGTTGGAGATCTCCACTTGGCTACTAGTTTGGGGATAGTAAGGTGTTGCCACCTTATGAGTCACCCCATACTTAGCCAAAAGTGTCCCGAAGTTCCTATTGGTGAAGTGCTTCCCTCCATCACTTATGATCACCCTTGGTGTTCCAAACCTAGGGAAGATCACTCGGTTGAAGAACCGCACCACAACCTTGGCATCATTTGTAGGAGAGGCGGTTGCCTCTACCCATCTCGAAACATAGTCTACCGTCAAGAGGATGTAGAGGTTTCCACATGAAGAGGGAAATGGCCCCATGAAGTCCACACCCCAAACATCGAATATCTCCACCTCTTGTATGTTGTTTAAGGGCATCTCATTCCTCCTTGAGATGTTGCCCGTCCTTTGGCAAGCATCACATGCTACCACAAAATTCTGCACATCCTTGAACAAACATGGCCAAAAGAAACCCGATTGCAACACCTTAGCACATGCCTTGTGTGAGCTAGCATGCCCTCCACATGGCAAGGAGTGACAATGTCGGATCACACTCTCCACCTCATCCTCCGGTATGCATCTTCTAAAAACTCCATCCGGCCCTCTCTTAAACAAAAGCGGTTCACTCCAATAGTAATGCCTCACATCCTTGAAAATTTTCTTGTTTTGGGCATAGGATAAACCGGGTGGCACCTTCTCACACACAAGGTAGTTCACAATGTCGGCATACCATGGCTCACTTCCTCTAGACACTTGAAATAGACACTCCTCCACCATTTGCAATTGCTCATCCCGGAATGAGTCATCAATCGGGATGTCATCTCTCTCAAGTTCCAATGGTGGGAGTCTACTAAGGTGATCCGCCACAGAATATTCGGACCCTTTCTTATCCCGGATTTCTAAGTCAAACTCTTGAAGAAGAAGGATCTACCGAATCAACCGAGGCTTGGCATCCTTCTTTGTAAGGAGATAACGGATCGCAACATGATCCGTATACACAATGACCTTCGCTCCAACAAGATACGAGCGGAACTTCTCAAATGCGTACACAACCGCTAGTAACTCCTTCTCGGTAGTAGCATAATTGAGTTGGGCATCATCTAGCATCTTGCTAGCATAATAAATGGCATGTGTGCGCCCATCTTTCTTTTGCCCCAAAACTGCCCCAACGGCTACATCTCTCGCGTCACACATGATCTCAAACGGTAAACTCCAATCCGGAGGTTGCATAATGGGTGCGGAGATCAAAGCATTCTTCAACCTACAAAAAGCTTCAAGGCAATCCTTGGAGAAAACAAATTCAACATCTTTCATTAGTAGGTTAGTAAGAGGCTTAGAAATCTTAGAGAAATCTTTAATGAATCTCCGGTAAAAACCGGCATGCCCTAGAAAACTCCTTACCCCCTTCACCGAGGTATGTGGTGGCAACTTTTCTATCGTCTCTATCTTAGCTCTATCAACCTCAATGCCACGGTTGGACACCAAGTGTCCCAACACAATACCTTCACTTACCATGAAGTGGCATTTTTCCCAATTTAAGACAAGATTTGTCTCCTCACATCTCTTAAGCACCAAGGACAAGTTAGCTAAACAATCATCAAAGGAAGATCCATAAACAGAAAAATCATCCATAAACACTTCCATGATATTCTCAATATACTCAGAAAAGATAGCTATCATACACCTTTGAAAGGTGACGGGTGCATTACACAACCTAAATGGCATACTCCTATATGCAAATGTACCCCAAGGACATGTGAATGTGGTTTTCTCTTGGTCATCGGGGTGAATAGGGATTTGGAAGAATCCACTATAGCCATCTAAGTAACAAAAATGGGAATGTTGAGCTAATCTCTCTAGCATTTGGTCAATAAAGGGAAGAGGGAAGTGATCTTTCCTAGAGGCCACATTTAGTTTCCTATAGTCTATACACATCCTCCATCCCGTAACCGTTCTAGTTGGGATTAATTCATTATTCTCATTGGTTACTACGGTCATCCCACCCTTCTTAGGAACCACATGCACGGGACTAACCCACTTACTATCCAAAATAGGGAAAATGATTCCCGCATCTAGCAATTTAAGGATCTCTTTCTTGACTACTTCTTTCATGATAGTATTTAGTCTTCTTTGAGGTTCAATTGAAGGTTTATGATTATCTTCCATTAAGATCTTATGCATGAACAAAGAAGGTTTAATGCCAACTAAATCATCAATGGTATAGCCAATGGCTTTCCTATGCAATCTCAACTCATGCAACAATCTAGCAAGTTCATCATCATTCAAGCATGCATTCACAATAACCGGATATGTAGAATTCTCACCAAGAAAAGCATACTTCAAATGAGAGGGGAGGGGTTTGAGTTCAAGTTTAGGAGGACCTTTATCAAGTGGAGACGATCGGTATAATGTTGGTTGAGATGAATCCAAATCCATGGAAGACTCCCCAAAGCTCCTTGAAGATTGATCAACAACTAAGGCAGTTTCTGGAGAAACCACGGGCAAAATTACGGGCTCTGGCACAACCACGGCCGTGGAACTTGCAAAGCTAGCATTTTGGAGCACTCCAGAGAGTTCCACGGGTAAAACCACGGGCGTGGTTTCCCTTACCTGGCCGTGGTTTTCACAGAAATTCAGCACACCTTCGTGTGCTTCAAATTCAGCTCTTGTCTCCTTTTCCAATGCTTCCAAAGCCTTGATTTCTTCATTGTAGGCCTCCTCATCTCCTTCCTCCATCAA
The DNA here is from genome assembly GCA_033239125.1 of Fagopyrum homotropicum. NCBI lineage: Eukaryota > Viridiplantae > Streptophyta > Magnoliopsida > Caryophyllales > Polygonaceae > Fagopyrum > Fagopyrum homotropicum. The sequence continues at coordinate 97,697,010 of BSWB01000006.1, forward strand.
ACTTAAGCTAAGAACCTTCTCCGAGGGATCCTTGATCAAGATCGAGCTCACAACTTCTCTAGACTCCTCTTGCTCGACAACGTTGAACACATCTTCACCAAGGGTTGGCCCTTTCATCATTGTGGATAATTTGAACTTGATATTCTCTTCTCCAATGTTGAAGGAGAGAATTCCATTTTTGCAATCCACCAAACATCTGGATGTAGCCAAGAAAGGTCTCCCCAAGATGATAGGAACCGGATAGTCCGCCGGGATGTCCAAAACAACAAAGTCTATGGGCACATAGAACTTCCCTAGTTGCACCGGTATGTCCTCCAAGATTCCAACCGGGTGAGTGATCGAATGGTCAGCCATGTAGAAGGTCATCTTGACCGGCTTTGGCTCTCCTAGCCCAACCTTGTTGCAAAGTGCAAGCGGTATGATGCTTACACTTGCCCCAAGATCACATAGGGCTTCATACTTCACTTCTCCCACTCCAATTGGCACACAAAAGGATCCCGGATCTCTTAGCTTAGGAGGCATCTCCTCCTTCATAGTTTGGATCAATTCCGAGGACCTCTTTGTCATCCTTACTTCTCCATACTCCTCCAACTTCCTCTTGTTGGAGAGTATTTCTTTCAAAAACTTGCCATATGCCGGCATACCTAAGATAGCATCCATGAACAGAATGTTAATATGCAATTTAGACATAAGTTCAAGGAATTTACCGAAGTGTTTGTCCAAACGAGCTCTTGCTCGTGATTGAGGGAATGGTAGTGCTAGCTTGTATGGAGGTGGTGCCACATATGTTGGCTCATCTTCCTTGTCCTTTCCTCCTTCTTCTTGCAAGGTCTCTTCCTCTACCACTACTTACTTTCCCTTAGCATTCTCCTTAGGCAAGGGGTCCTTCATACTCAACCCGCTCCTTGTTGTGATGGCCAACACTTGGCCTCTTGGGTTGTCCTTGGTTCTTCCGGGAAGCTTTCCCGGATCTCTATGAGCTTCACCCGCCTTTTGGAACACTTGTGCTTCCAACACCTTTTGAGTCTTAGAAATGGAAGTCACCGTGCTCTCAAGACCACTCAATCTTCCAAGCAATTGCTCAAACATCATCTCGGTTCTATCCTTTGGAGGTTGAGTGAATCCGGGTGGAGGTTCTTGCGAAGCTTTTGGTGGTGGAGCTGCGCTTGTGGAAGCGGGAGGGTTCAAGGCACCATCCGGGTTAGAATAGGAAAACCCGGGATGGTTGTAATTAGGCCGGTAATTGTTGAATTGCCGGTTGTTGTTAAAGTTCCTTGGGTCTTGATAGTTGTTGTAGTTGCCCCTTCCCATGTAGTTCACATCTTCCTCCTTGGAAGACAAGTTTGCTTGCACTTGCACTTGAGGGGTTGCTTGATTCTTCAAAGTTGTAGCACACAACTCCCTCAAAGATTTCAGCTCATTATTGATTGCATCAAGCTTGATGATGACATGAATTATGACCTATTTTTAGGCATGTATTTATATAGATTTTCTCTTTATTTTGCATGCATAGACATACTTTCAAGGCATTTATGGTTATATTCACCTACTTTGCAAGAATAGAGGTCTACACAGAGTTTTATTGCATTTGTAGGTAATTTGGCGAATTATGGAGCAAAGATGGCACATTTAAGGATTAAGCCTTGAAGCGGGACAAAAAGGACATAAAAGAAATTTAGGACGCGCCAAAGTATCTTCTGATACCGTCTGACGCGGCAAAGTATTTTCTGATACCTTCGGACGCAACCCAAAGTATTTTCTGATACCTTCGGACGCGGCCCAAAGTATTCTCTGATACCGTCTGACGCGCCAAAGTATTTTCTGATACCTTATGACGCGGCCCAGAGTATCTTCTGATACCAGCGCACTCGACTTCTTTTCAGCCAAAATATTTAGGGTTTTATCTTTAAACCCTAGGGAGATCCCTACATATATTCGATAGCCTTCAACATTGAAGGGAGGACGGTGATAGCCCCAGGATTTGGATTCCCAAAAGAGAGGGAGGGTTGAAGATTTTATTGCGTACAGGGAAGATTCGGAGAAGGACGCATTTTGGAGATTGTGTACTTCGAGATTATCTTAGGGTTTATCTTTGGAGACGGATTGACACCCCGTTCTTCATTGTTCCTTAAGATTGTTGTGAGGATTTCTATTCCTTTTTTCTGCATTCATTCAATACAAACATTTGTTATTGGATTTGAGATTGGTTATTTGATAGTCATTGAGTTTTTGAGGTTTTCGTCCATTTTCTCTTTAAACTTGATTATTGAATTGATGATGATGGTTATTGGCTAAAACCCTTTAGCAATTCTAAGGTGAAGGGTTAATAATTGTGGCTTAGATAATGATAGATCGATCGTAATTTGATTGGACCCTGAGAGTGCGAGAAATATCGTTGACACCCTAAATCACGGCCTGTTCTTAGGTTTCCACGGCCGTGATTCTTAAGATCTAGCCATGATTTACCCCAATTTACGAATTTTGCTTTTACTTTTATCCAAGGTTAAAGATTAGCTTTAATCTAGTCTAGGTTTGCCCTTTTCTAGGTAGTAGTGAAGCCTCAACAACCTCTACTTCGATTTCGAGTGTCGCAACCTTAATCGGTTTAGTTAGTTTTGATCCTTGGGTTACAAGTTTGGGTATTTGAGATCAATTCTTGTCCTTAGATCGTTTCTATATTGCAGCCTCAACAACCTTTATAGAGAGAGTCTTTGGGTTAGACATATAGGGTTTTAGAACTTCGCCGTACATTACCTTACCTTAGTATACCTTTGCAAACCTCAACTCTGTCCTTATATCTATAGTGTATCTTGAATCGATTGCCACAATTTGACATCCGGATCTTTAGGGTTGCAGTTTTCCCCAATATTTGCAAAAGCTTCTATTTTCATTGCTCGATAATTTGTGAACTGAATTTGATCCCCCAAATCCCTGAGTTCGATACTCTGGAATACTTGCTTAACTACGCCGATCCGTACACTGCGGGTTCGCTTGCTTTTATTCTAGTTTTATAAATTTAAAACTTATTTGCACACACTTTTCGAGCGAACAAGTTTTTGGCGCCGTTGCCGGGGATTTGGTCTAGATCAAATCCGGTTTTCGGTTGTCTAGCTTGAGAGCTCTTGCTCTTGTGATTTGATTTGTCTACTTGAGTGATCTTCGCAGGTTCTTTAGGTATATGCGAAGGACTAGATCCAATAAAGATCTAATTCCTTTCGATCCCGAATTAGAAAGAACTTTGAGGAGAAAGTTGAAGGAGAAGAAAATGGCTGAAAACGATGAGAGAAACTACAAGGCTGAACTGAATGAAGCTCAACGCCAACTCCAGTTGAGTGAGAAGGCTCGAAAGGAAGCTGAAATAAGTCATCAATTTCAGATTGATGAACTAAGAGCTATGATGTTGGACATGAAGTTGGAGTTGAACGACTCCAAGAAGAAGAAGAAAGTCAAGACACCAACTAAGTCCATTCGAGATGACTCGTCCGATGATGACGAGATTGATCCGGATATGCCGGAACTTGAAGAGATTGATCCATCACTTCGTCCTAACCGAAACACTCCAACACCTAAGGTCGTCCCTCGCATTACGACTAGGAATGTTAGAGCTGTCAATAACGAAGATAGACCCCGAACTTTGGGGCAACGGATGGATCCAATTCAGGAACCGCGCCGTCTAGGTGTGGATTTCGGAGCTGAAGACATCCAGGAGTTTAGCTTCTCACCACAAGTCATTACTATGGTTCGCCAAAGTCAATATGGCGGAGCAAGTACCGAATCTCCGAATCAACACTTGCAGAATTTTGAGATTCTCATGGAGACTATGAAGCCGAAGAAGGCTACTACAAGCAACTACAAGATCAAGCCGTTCTTCTTCTCTTTGAAGGACAAGGCTCTAGCTTGGTACCAAACACTTCCGGCTGCGAAGTTAGCTACATGGGAGGAATTGTCTTCGGAGTTCCTCACCAAGTTCTTTCCGCCATCCAAAACGGCGGAATTAAGAGGTAAAATAAATGCTTTTTCTATGAAACCTAACGAAAGCTTGTTTCAATCTTGGGAAAGGTTTCAAGATCTCTTGTTGGATTGCCCACACCATGGCATTTCCAAGCTGGAACTATTGGAGATTTACTACAAAGGGTTGGATGTGGAAACACAATTCAACCTCCAATCTCTATCTTGCGGGACATTCATGGATATGAGAGAGGACGATGCTTGGGACTTCATTGAGAAGCAAGCCCAAGTGATTGAGAAGTATTCCCACCGGAAGGTGGAACCAAATAGCCGGAATCAAGGCGACACGGGAGCCAAGTTGAATCAAGCGGCTCAAACACAAATATTCTCCCTCAAAGATGACATCAAAGAATTGAGGGAAGTGCTCAAAACGAGTCTTCAAAAGACTAAAGAACAAGAAGCCAACTACATGGGGCGAGACAACAATCAAAGGAATGAGAACCGGAATTCCAATTGGAGCAACAACAACAATAACAACCGAAACTCCAATTGGAACAACAACAACAATAGGAACTCAAAAAACAACAATTGGAGGTCAAATCAGCAAGGTTCAGGTAATCCTTACTCTTATGCTGAAAAGGCTCTAACACCTCCATCTTCTTCTACTCCTTCTACAAGCCAGGAACAATCAAGCGGATCAAACAAACCGGATCCCATGCTAGAAACGATCCTAGGCAAGCTACAAGGATTGGAGAGTTACATAACTTCAGTTGACAAAGCTCACAAAGCTTTAGAAAACCAAGTATTCAACAAAGCTGGAGAAGTTCCAAGAGATCAAGGGAAGCTTCCCGGGAAGACAGAAGATAACCCAAAGGGAAGGGTTATGGCAATAACTACTAGGAGCGGAAAGACGACCGTCGACCCTCAACCTAAAGTAGTTGATACCTCCACAAAAGAAGGAGAGGCAAAGGAGAAGGAAGAAGTCTATGTTCCTCCTCCCGCTTACAAACCACCTCTACCTTTTCCTCAATCTAGAGCGCGGGCACGCCTAGATAAACATTTCGGTAAGTTTGTTGAACTTATGAGTAAGCTCCATATTAACATACCTTTTATGGATGCGATTTTAGGTATGCCGGCTTACGGGAAATTCCTCAAGGAGATCCTCTCTAACAAGAGGAAGTTGGAAGATATAGGAGAAGTCAAGATGAGTATGGAGTCATCCGAACTCATCAAGACTATGACGGAGAATATGCCACCCAAACTCCGCGATCCAGGATCCTTTTGCATACCCATCACTTTGGGAGAAGCTACCTATGATGCTCTTTGTGACCTTGGAGCAAGTGTGAGTATTATACCTCTAGCTCTATGCAAGGCAGTTGGTCTAGGAGAGCCTAGACCGGTGAAGATCACACTCTACATGGCTGATCGTTCTACCACCAAGCCGGTGGGAATATTAGAAGACATTCCGGTAAAGCTAGGTAAGTTTTACATACCTATAGATTTTGTCGTTCTTGACATACCTGCAGATTACCCGGTTCCCATCATCCTCGGGAGACCATTCCTCGCCACATCTGGATGCATGGTAGATTGCAAGAACGGCCAGCTATCCTTCCATATCGGTGAAGAAAAGATAGAATTCATACTATCTTCCTTAATCAAGGAGCCAGCCTTGAAAGATGACGTTTTTGAAATTGTTGAAGAAGAAGAGTCTAGAGAGATAGTAAGTTCGATCTTGATGAAAGACCCTCTTCAAAAGGTTCTTAGCATGAGCATCATGGAGGAAGGGGTGGAACATGACTGCAATGAGGACGTGAAAGCATTAAATGCTGTGGAGGAAGAGCTAGAAGCAAAAATTGAAGAACTAGAGTGGACTCCGGAAACTGTGAAGAAAATCGACCTGTCAGAAATAAATCGTCCGATTTCTGAAGATTCAGCACGATTTTTTTCAACAGAAACTAAAATCGACCTACCAGAAATAAATCGTCCGATTCATGAAGAAGTAGCACGATTTTTTCCGACAGAAACTAAAATCGACCTGACGACAATAAATCGCCCGATTCACAAAGAGGTAGCACGATTTTTTCCAACAGAAAGAAAAATCGTGCAGAAGATCGACCGATTTATTACAGGGGGGGTCGATTCACTGAGTAATTCTATGGATTCTCCGGACTTCACCGCAGCCGCTTCCGAATCTAATGATGAAGTACCCACACCTATAGAGGCATCTCCCACAACATCCGAAAGCCACGATTCATCACCAACCAAGGTACCTCCATCATTAGAATTGAAGCAACTTCCCGCACATTTAAGGTACGCATTTCTTGGCACTAATTCCACATACCTAGTTATAGTCAATGCAAATTTGAATGATGACGAATTAGAGAAACTCATGCATGTTTTGAAGCAACATAGGAGAGCACTAGGTTACACCATTGATGATTTAGTAGGAATAAAGCCTTCTCTATGTATGCACAAAATATTAATGGAAGAGGATTACAAACCTTCACGCCAACCTCAAAGACGGTTAAACCCGGCAATGAAAGAGGTCGTGAAGAAAGAAATCCTTAAGCTACTTGATGCAGGTATCATCTTCCCAATTTCTGATAGCAAATGGGTGAGTCCGGTACAAGTAGTACCCAATAAAGGAGGCATTACCGTTGTTGCCAACAAGAACAACGAACTCATCTCCACACGGACAGTTACAGGGTGGCGAATGTGCATCGACTACCGTAAACTGAACGTGGCCACAAGGAAGGACCACTGTCATTCTCTACCATGTGGCGGACATGCTAGTTCCCACAAGACTTGTGCTAAGGTACTTCGCTCCGGCTTTTATTGGCCTACACTTTTCAAGGATGTGCAAAAGTTTGTTGTTTCTTGTGATGCTTATCAAAGGACAGGTAATATATCCAGGAGGAATGAGATGCCTCTCAACAACATTCAAGAAGTAGAGATCTTTGATGTATGGGGCATCGACTTTATGGGACCTTTCCCATCTTCATGCGACAACCAGTATATACTTCTTGCCGTAGACTATGTCTCAAGATGGGTGGAGGCAATCGCTTCCCCTATTAATGATGCAATGGTAGTGGTGAAGTTCCTCAACAAAACGATCTTCCCAAGGTTCGGAACTCCCCGAACCATCATTAGTGACGGAGGAACGCATTTCACAGCCCGTCGATTCGAGACTCTATTAGCTAAGTATGGGGTGACCCATAAAATAGCTACACCTTACCATCCGCAAACCAGCGGACAAGTCGAGATATCAAATAGAGAGATTAAAGGGATTTTAGAGAAGACCGTCTCTAAAACGAGGAAAGATTGGTCAATGAAGCTTGACGATGCACTATGGGCATACAGGACAGCTTTCAAGACACCAATAGGTACGAGTCCCTATAATCTCATTTATGGTAAATCATGTCATCTTCCTGTAGAGCTAGAACACAAAGCTTATTGGGCTATCAAGTGGCTCAACTTCGACATGAAAGAAGCCGGAGAGAAGCGGCTCTTAGACATCAATGAGCTAGATGAGCTCCGACTGAATGCGTATGAGAACGCAAAGATTTACAAGGAACGGACAAAGCGCTGGCATGACAAGCACATCATCCCGAAAGACTTGAAGGAAGGGGACCAAGTCCTCCTATTCAACTCAAGGTTGCGTCTATTTCCAGGTAAGCTCAAATCTCGTTGGACAGGACCTTTTGTGATTAAAAGAATTTTCCCCCATGGTGCAGTTGAAGTATGGGGTGAACAAAGCGGAAGTTTTAAGGTTAATGGCCAACGGTTGAAGAAATACACACCGGAAGCTCCGGTCGAAGAGATAGCTCCTATCCTCCTCCATTGAACACAACATCATACACCGTCCAGCTAAAGACGATAAATAAAGCGCTTCTTGGGAGGCAACCCAATGATAGTATAGTTTTCCCTTCTTTCCCTCACTTAGTTAGAATAGATTAATTGCTTTGTTTCTTCGTTTTTCGTTTTTATATGTTCCTCGATGCACTCTTGGTTTGTCGTGTCATTATTCGCAGGAAACTAGGTTCAAATGTGAGAGATTCACGGAGAATGGAGCACAATTAAGTTATATCTTCGAGATTCAAGAAAAACAAGGAAGAAAATCGACCTACCATAAGAAGATCGTCCGATTCAGTAACAGAGCAAGTCGATTTTTCACAACAGAAACAAAAATCGACCTGGAGATCGACCTGCCAAAATAAATCGTCCGATTTTTTCAGTCAGAAAGAAAAATCGCCCCGACAAATAAATCGACCAGAAAAATCGGCCGATTTTCTTCAGAAATCGTCGACCCTATATAAGGACTTCACACTCGATCTTCTTCATTCACACATCTCCAACTCTCGATTTCCCTCTCTCAAGAACGCCGAAAAATCGCCACACCCTCAAATCCTCATTCCTTAACCATTTCAAGAGATTCTTGGCTCCAAACTGAAGCATTTTCAACAAGGAACACGGATCTAACAACAACACGCACGGCAATCGACTGCTCCATAAGGAATTCAGGTTTTTCTTTCCAAAACCTAAGTTTTCTCACTTGAAATCGAAGTTGCCTAGGAAGTACTTTGTTGTTGGAATTGATAGAGGAATTTGCTTAGGATTCATTGTGGAGAACTGTGTGTGGTGATAGATTGAACAGAACTTTACAGAATTGTGAGAATCGTTGAAATCGAGATAAAAATCGACCCAGCCCAGAAAAATCGGCCGATTTTTGTGAAGAACAGGTCGATTTTTAGGACTTAGAATGGATCTTGTCAAGAGGATAACTAGAAACACGGGGAAGAAGAAGGGATCTTCTTCAAAAGCCCCTGCCCCACCTCCACCACCACCTACCAACATCCCTAAGCTTCCCCCTCCCCTATCCAAGCATAAGAAACGCTATGAACGCATTATAGATCGCCCATTCATCCCTCCTCGCTACATAGTACTTGATGACTTAGATTCGTTATATGTTCGAGAGGATGTTGATATGATGCTTGATAGAGCAGGGTTGAGACAGTTTGCTACGATCAGGGAAGATGCTTATAGGGAGATCACCCTAGAATTCCTTAGCACGTTTGAGCACGATCCTAGGGAAAGGATGGTCACTTTCCGCCTCATGAGCCAAGACCACACTTTGTCTATTGATGCTTTTGGCGACTTGTTTGGCTTTTCTTATTCAGATGCAGGCACATTTGCTAGAGGCCTCAATGCTAGTGATTTTTGGGAGGCTATTTCCGTAGGAGAGTACGGAGGGGATAAGTGGAGACCCGGAAACTCCAAGGAGACAAGCATGTACAACCTTTCCTTCAAGGTAGTGCATAGGATACTCAGTGAGAGTTTGTTTGCCCGGACTGAGACTCCGCAGAAGCTCAAGGCTGATGAGCTTTTTATCCTCTACTGCATGACATCCACCACCACTCCCGACATCTCCACCATGCTTGCTGACTATCTAGGAAAGATAGCCAACAAAGCCAAGGGTGACATATGTGCAGGAGGCTTGGTCACTCATGTGGCTAGGACTCTAGGTTATGACTTTTCGGGATGCACTCTAGCTGAGAGTGCCCTTCCTTTAGGCTCACAGAGGTTGGTGGTTCGACAGGTCTTGATTCCTCGAGGGAGAGGAACTCTTCATGTGCCGATGCCATGGCACAGGGATCCGAAGAAAAAGCCATCCGAGATCATATGGAAATCCGAATACACCATTCGGAATAAGAGGAACTGGAAGGAGACCTTTGAGGCGATGCTTGAGGAGTTCTCACCTCCTACTTATTATGATGATGATGCAGGTGACTCAGAGGAGGATGAGGATGGAGGACAGGACACCATGCTCGAGTTTGAGAGCGATACCCATAGCGGGCATGCTACGGATGCCATGGACACTGACACTCATGGAGCAGGACCGAGCAGGACTAGTAGGCAGGATGAGGAGACGGAGGATGACATGCAGCCACCTCGACACTCTTATGCACATGCTCCAGGCCCTAGACGAGGACGCCGAGCTCCACGCCATTTCAGGGAGCTAGTCACTAGCTTCCAGAGCCTCAGCACCGACTACCGTGTCCTCCGCACCGATTATGACACCCTGAACACACAGTTCAGGAACTACAGGGAGGAGACGGACACTAGGCATTCATCCTATGATGGCCAGATGAGGGACATGTACTACCACCAGTTCGGCCACTTCTACGATCCCTCCGCACCGATGTATCCATATCCACCACCTCCACCACCGACAGAGGATTGAGCTTCCACTTCTTTTACATTGTAAGTATTTTTCTCCTTCTTATGCTTGATTTTCACATTGGGGACAATGTGGATGTCAAGTATGGGGTGGGGGTACTTACAATACCTTATGTTTCATTCTAGCACTCTATGTACTTTCCACTACTCTTGACAATTTGGCTTGTAATAACTCTTGCACAGCTTGCTTTCTATTATGACACTCGCATTTGCATGAACTTTTTCAAAACCTATGAATTTTCAAGGATTTTAAGTGCTTCTTATATGGAAATGACCTCTATGATGAAAGTTGTGTATATGGATAGGCAAAAAGATGCTTAGTTATGTTGAGATTGTGATTATAGCATGAATGAAATTGCTTTTGTTACTTGAATACATGAATAAGTTATATGATTTAGTTGTTTTGATGAGAAAATGAAATAATAGTCGAAGCTATATTGCAAGTTCTTTTACATCATTTAAGGATGACTAAGGCAATTCACTTCTTTTCTTTTCTCATATCTTGATCATGCTAGCTCCTCAATGAAATATGTAATCCTCCTTTTACCATCCGGGAATTAGGATAGGTGATTGAAAAAAAGGCATGTTTGATGTGGGAGGGCCAAAGAAAATGTATTGAAAAGTGCAAAATTTCATAAGTTTGGGGACGTTGAACATGAGGATGAGTAACTCGGCACCATTCACATAGCCGGGTGTTTGTGTCTTGCCAAAGTCCGATTGAACGACAAGTCCTAACGGGATATGGTATGTGCATCAAGGGTTTGAGGCATCTCGAAATTGAGAAACGCCGATCTCCTAGGCTTCGGTTTTTGTGCACCGCTGTCCATACTCTCAAAAAGTAAAGTATAATGAAAGCAAAGCTTTCTACATGCGAAGCATGTGCGGTGAAGAAAATTCTTGAAGGTGTTATGTGTTCCTTTTTCCCGGATTAGCACCACAATAGCCGAAAAGAACTCCTTCCCTTAATACGTTTCTTGAACCTTTCCTTTGATTTGAAGACCTTGAGACTTTTATGCATGTGTTTAAGGCTTAATGGCTTAGATTTGTTTGAATTTGATTGCCTCTACACCTTTATCATGTTCTTTATTTATGCCTTCAAGAAAGAAAAGGGAGTTTGTTCATCTTATAGTCATCATTGATACATGCTTTGCCCCTTTTATGCCTTGAAATATCACTTTGAGAGCGATCCAATGAAAAGGAACACTACCATAAAGAAAAGTTTTTGAGTTTCATACATGCATAATCCATGACATCTTATATTCTGAATTTGAGTCTTGCTTAGGGACAAGCAAGAGGCAAGTATGGGGTATTTTGATGACATGAATTATGTATCATCATATTCATGCATATTGCAGCACATTATCTCTATTTACTTTGCATTTAGAGGGATTTTGCATACCTTTTATGTTCTATTCAATCAATTGTCGGAAATAGAGGTCTACACGAGATTTTGATGAATTGCAGGTAAATAGAGTTGAATTGGAAGCAAAAATAGAGCAAGAAGCATCTAAGGATGTTAAGGAAGCTAAAGGAGTCTTAGAAGGATCACAAAGGGCTAAGGAATTGCTAAGGAGAAGCATAGAAGACGAACCAAAGGAAGAGCACTTTCTGTTGAAGAAAATCGTGCCAATGTATATATAAATCGGACGATTTTTATACCTTGAAAATCGAACGATTTTTGCACCAAAATCGATTGGGTCGATTTTCTTCACGATTCGGCCAAATAAAAAGACGACATAAAGCCCAATTAATTTGGGCTAGATGAGGGTTTTTCCAAACGGCCCATCTGCAAGAAACTATAGAAGAGAACCCTACGAACGAAGACGAGGAGGTCGCAGGAGATAATCTTTACACGTTTTGAAGAAATCAAGGAATCTTGGAGAGAGATTGAAGAGCTTTTGCCGGAAAGTCATTCTTGATCTTTGATTGTGAGATTTCTTTATTCCATTGATTTGTTTGTGGTTTATGAACACGAAATTGAGTTGTTGAGAGATATATTGAACAGATTTGACGATTGTTTTACAGATTTAAGAGTTATAGAATTTTTCATTCAAGATTTGGTTTCTTTGCGATATCTTCTTCAAGAATTAATTTGATTTGATTTTGAAAATGGTTGGCTAAAAAACTTGTGATTCTGGGGAGAATAGTTGATGATTAAGGCTTAGATGATGATAGACTGAACTCATTCAAACATTAGGACCCTGAGAATTTAGATCTTAGTTTTGCGACAAACAGGAAAATCGGGCTGTTCTTGAGGAAAATCGGCCGATTTTTCTTATGAACAGGGCGATTTATTCCTCTGACGAACTTTAATTGAATCAATCCTTAACCAAAACTAATCCTTGCCTAAATCCCAATCTTGATTAACCTTTTTACCCCCTAATTGAATGTTTGAATACACTTCAAACCTGTTTCTACATTTAATAGATTAAAATTGCAAGATTTGGGTAATAAAGAGACTCAACATCCTTTATTAAGATTTCAAGTGTGCTTTCTATTCATACTTTGGAGAGTCATATCCTGGAGTCTTAGATAGTTAGCTTGAACATAATCCTTATCTTTAGATCTTTCTATATTGCAGCCTCAACAACCCTTATAGAGAGAACCTATAGATTAGTCATATAGGTTTCGGAACTTCATCGTACGAATCCTACCTTTGAACATTTAATCTTGGCAATATAAATTATGTCCTATACCTATATAAGTGTCTTGAATCGAAAGCCTAAATCGGATACTTGAATCCTTGGAATCATTTCTCTCTTTATCACATCACAAAAGCTTTTATACTTTCGCTAGATAATTGAAATTGGAAACTTTCTCACCAAATCCCTGAGTTCGACTCTGGAATTCTTACCTTTCTACAGCCGATCCGTACACTGCGGGTTCGCTTTGCTTTTGAGTTCTAGATATAAATATTAAGACTTTGACGCATACCCTTTTGAGCGAACAGAAGCCTTGTATGGCATGTGGATGATGATGATGAGTCCCTCATCAATTATGGGTGGAGCGGACGCGGAACTTGGACGGCTAGCGGTGCCTAGCGCGGGTCCCGACGCCATAACGAACACCTTGAGCTCTCTACCATCGTTGATAGGATCATCCGCCATCACTCCACTTAAATGATCCCAAATACCAAAGCAAACCATTTTTACATTGTGAGAACCCTCTTTCACTCTTCTTTACTTCATTTACACATTGGGGACAATGTGTTTCTAAGTATGGGGTGGGGTTTTCATGATCACTTGCATGATTAGCATCTAGGATAGTTTCTTTTAGTCACATGTTTCATTTTGTCTTGCATTATACATACATATTTCGAAAATTCCAAAAAAATCAGAAAATTTAAAAAATTTTAGTGCTTCTAAGCTTGGGAATGACCCTTATAATGAAATTGTCTTGTGATTTGCTATGGATGGCCTTATGTGTTGAATTGATGTATGCATATGTGGACTTGAAGTACTTATCTTGAATTCCATGAATGGATTGTGATCATGATGCTTGCCTTGATTGGATTGGGGATTGAAAGTCGAAATTACATGTTAGTTCTTGCACATCATCTAGGAGTGATTAAGGCAATTCATCTTTCTCTACTTCTCATCTTGATGATGTTGTTTGAGCACCTCAATTGATATAAATTTGACCTCTTTTGACCCATCCGGGAATAGGAGCATGTTAGTGTGTTGAGTGTTTGAAAAGCAAGTGTGGGGTAAAGTTGTTGATGGATGAATGTTATGAATGAAGTGCTGAATTTGTTGTGAAAAGTGTAGAAAAAAATATAGGTTTGGGGACATTGGTTTAAATGACGAGTAACTCGGCACCATTCACATAATCGGGTGTTTGTGCCTTGCCAAAGTCAAATAAACCGATAGTCCTAACGAGCTTTAGTATGTGTGTCGGGTGTGGATGCACCTCGAAAAATAAAAAAGCCCGAGGATGGCTAATCACCAAGTTTTCGGCTTTTGTACACCAATGCCATTGTCTCAAAAATAAAGTGAAAGAAAAGAAAAGAAAGAAAAAAAATGGAGAAAATATACACTTGTGGGAAGTTGATCAAAGACAAAATTGTAGAGTTAGTTCCATTCCCGGATTAGCATCACATAACCTAGAAAAATTCCCACCTAATCACAACGTTTCTTAGCCTCTTATTTCACAAGCCCTTGTGACCTATTTGCATGTGTGCAAGACTTAGTGATCTAGATTGGATATGCTTATGATCATCTTGACTTCTTCATTTTTACATTTCATGCATGCTTTCGAGTTAAGTATAATTGTCTTTTCGTGCCTTCGTTTATTTGATACATGATTGCTTGTCCATTGCCATGAAACATGACTATGAAGGTGATCCAACATTAGAAGCACAACTCCAAAAAGATTTTGTTGTTTTTCTGCATGCATAAATCATGTCATCTCTTAGTCTATAGTTGGGGACTTGCTCGGGGACGAGAAAACCTTAAGTATGGGGTATTTTTGATAACACGATTTATGATGTTAGATTAGGCACTCATTTAGATAGTTTTCCCGCTCATTCATGCATGGTTTAGCACTAGTTCATGACGTTTGCACTCAATTCATGTATTTTGTCGAGATAGACGTCTACACGGACTTTTGCATGCTTTGTAGGTGTTTTAGGAGATTTAGGAGCTTAATCGATACATTCGAGGATCATTCCTCGAGATGACACACCTTCGGACTTATTGGGATGCAAGTTAGGAGCTAAGGAGGACACATGGGACCTTGTTGGTGCATGCCATGCACCAAATCGTGGCTTAATGATCCAAAACAAGCTGAGGCACCAAAACCACGGCCACTTGGACTTCCACGGGCATGGAAATAGGCCGTGGTTTTGGCCAGACAGTTGTGACAGCTGTCCCACGATCTTCATGGCCTACTCTTGCAAATTTGGAGGATAAAAGGTGGTCCTGCAAGGCTGTTAGGGACAGACCCCCTCACTCCCATTCTCTTCCACACTCTCAACAACAAAGATTCTCTCATTGGAAGATTGGATTGGAGCTACTATTGGAGAAGAAGAAAGGATTCCATTGGAGAAGAAGAAGAAGCACACTAGTTCATAGTTCCATAGTCTTCTTGAGTGATTTTGAGTGAGCTTTGTGAAACGTTTTGCAAGGGTTTGTACGAAACAATTCGAACCTTCTTTTGAAGGGTTGTAAGTCCTTCTTGAACCTTGATTTAGCTTGTTTTACTTGTTTCATTTGCTTAATCCATATTTCATTTCATCTTCTTGCCATGGATTCTATGATTTTATGCTTGTTGAGTTTGATTGTTAAGATGCATGTTGTAGGCTAAATAGATGCGATTCTAGGGTAAGGAAAAGATGGTTATGGCTTGGACTATGATAGAATAGACTTAAATGAATACTTGGATGACTCGCTTGATTTAACCTAGTCACTGTTTAAAACCACGGTTGGATCTTGCCTTTCCACGGTCGTGGAAAGGGATGAACACCCCGTAATTTTAATTAACTTGCTTGTATTGATAAATCTAAGTGTTAGGTTGTTGATTTGTTGAAATCCTAGTGTTAGTTGAGCTAAATCTATCCTAGGGTGACCTAGTGTTAGCAACTAAGAGTTAGAAGAGACCTACCTGGTGATTCTTGCTCTTAGATACCGATGATGATGAACTCTAGGTAGTAGTGAGCCTCATAAGCCGCTATTGGACTGAGTGTGCTAGGATTGATGTTTAGGACTTGCCTTTCCGAGACTTACCCGGTAAGGAGAGGTTAGCTCCCTAGATAACCATCCGGTTTGTGTAGAATTCCTATCCTTAGGCTCTTTGAGACTTACCCGGTGATGAGACCTTAGGAACGGACTAGTGGACCATGAGACCTACCCGGTGATTGATCCCAATCTAGAAACGCTCACTCCCAACATACTATAGTTGATCCAAGGAATGATTAGATAGCTTGAGTCCAATGCCATAATCGGAATTTCCAACCCCTAGAATCCGCTTTTCTCTCTTTGATCACATATTTCGTGTTTGCTTTGTTTATTTGTGTTTTAGCTTGATCCTTAGTTTGTTTTGCTATATTATATCATTGTGATCCTTGATTGATCATCACACAAAACCAAACCCAAAAATATTGAGATTTTCATTTATTTGTTTCTTTCTCTTTTCTTAGCCTAGATCTTCACTATCCTTAGTCACTAATCGATTCAATCTCACCTCAGTCTTTGTGTTCGACCTCGGAATACTATCCCTACTACAAAATGTCCCGTACACTGCGGGTTCGCTAGGAGTTAGGAGAAATATATCAAGTATAAATTTAAGACTTTTGCGTGTCACATTCTTAGCGTAACACTAACTATGACGGGAAACGTAGAGTTAGTTCCAAGAAATGCATACCTTAGATGTGCGGGAAGTGGCTTCAATTCCAAGGTTGTAGATGCCTTTGGAGTGTTGTGAGGGCTGTCCGAGGTCTCCTTGGAAGTCTCCAAGGGTGTGGAAGTGGTGGAAGAAGAAGCAAGAATGTTTGTAGAAAGAACAGAATTTTCATCAGCGTTTTCCAATTCCACGGTGTCATTGTTACTTCCACGGCCGTGGAAGGTGTCTTTTTGGCCGTGGTTTTGCATGTTAATTAAATTTTTTCTCTCGACATACTTTTCCACGGGTGGAATTGGTGAAACCACGCCCGTGGAAAACACGGACTTGTCGTGGTTTCTGGTGTTTTCCGAACCATCGTACAATTTTTCGAATTATTCAACTTGCACTTCTTCTAACTTTTCCAAAGCATCAATCTCAGCGTTACAATCCTCTTCTGCTCCCTTTTCCATGATACTCATAGTTATAACCTTTTGCAATGGATCTTTGAACAAGATCGAACTCACTTCTTCTCTAGATACCTCTTCATTATAAATGTTGAACATATCCTCTCCAAGTGGTGGTTCTTTTGTCAAAGTTGAGAGAACAAATTCAACCTTCTCTTCTCCAATATCGAAGGATAATATAGGATTCTTGCAATCAATCATACAGCCGGAATTTGCAAGAAAAGGTCTCCCAAGTATGATCGGGACCGGACAATCTGCAGGAATGTCAAGCAGAACAAAGTCTATAGGAATATAGAATTTACCGAGCTTAACCGGGACGCCTTCAATGATTCCAACGAGTCGAGTAATGGATCGATTCGCCATATATAACGTCATCTTCACCGGTTTAGGTTCACCTAAACCAACCTTCCTACACAAAACAAGTGGAATAATGTTCACACTTGCTCCCAAGTCACAAAGTGTATCATGTGTGACTTCTCCCACTCCTATTGGTATGCAAAATGACCCCGGATCTCGCAGCTTTGGGGGCATCTTTTCTGTCATCGTTTTAATGAGTTCCGAAGACTCCAAACTCATCTTAACTTCACCAAAGTCTTCAATTTTCCTCTTGTTAGAGAGGATCTCTTTCAAGAACTTCCAATAAGCGGGCATACCTAATATCACATCAAGAAAAGGTATGTTAATATGCAGTTGTCTCATGAGATCAACAAACTTACCAATAGATTGCGGGAATGGCAAAGGAGGTTTATAAGCTGGAGGAGGAACATAGACATCTTCCTTCTCCTTTTCCTTTTCTTTCTCCTTTTCAACGGGAACTTCAACGAATTTGGGTTGCGGGTTGGTGGTTGTTACACCACTTCTTGTTGTAATTGCCATCACCCTCCCTTTCGGATTGTCCTCCGTTTTTCCGGGAAGTTTCCCTTGATCTCTAGGAACTTCTCCGGCCTTGCTGAATACTTGATTTTCTAGAGCTTTTTGTTCTTTAGAAATCGAAGTAATGTGACTCTCCATTCCTTGTATCTTCCCCAAGATTGTTTCCATCATAGCATCAAGTTTGTCCTTCTCCAACTGGTTCGAACTATTTGAAGTTTGTCCCTGACTTTTCAAAGGAGTAGAAGAAGATGGTGATGTTAGTGCATTTTCAGCATAGGAATAAGGATTACCGGGATTTTGTTGGTTGGATCTCCAATGGTTATTGGAGTTCCTGTTGTTGTTGTTGTTCCGGTAGTTATTCTTATTTTCTTGATTGTTCTCCCTTCCTAGATAGCCAACATCCTGCTCCTCTTTCGATTGAAGGCTGGATTTTATAAATACCTTCAACTCCTTAATCTCAATGTTGAGGGAGAAAATTTGAGCTTGGGCTGTTGAATTTTATCTTGCTTCTGGCTCTCCGGAATCTCCACTCCCACTATCAGCTTTCCTATGGGAATACTTCTCAATCACTAGAGTTTGCTTCTCAATAAAATCTCAAGCATCATCTTCTCTCATATCCATAAAAGTTTCACAAGAAAGGGATTGAATTTTGAATTGTGTTTTCACATCCAATCCCTTGTAGTAAATCTCCAATAATTACAGCTTTGAAATGCCATGGTATGGGCAATCAAATAGAAGATCTTGAAACCTTTCCCAAGATTTAAACAAAATTTCATTAGGTTTCATAGAAAAAGCATTTATTTTACCTCTCAACTCCGTTGTTTTGGATGACGGAAAGAACTTGGTGAGGAATTCCGAAGCCAACTCCTCCTATGTATTAAATCTTCTAGTTGGAAGAGCTTGATACCAAGCTAAGGTTTTGTCCTTCAAAGAGAAGAATAACGGTCTCAACTTGTAGTTATTGTTGCCAGCTCATGGAGGCTTCAAATTCTCCATAAGAATCTCGTAATTTTGCAAATGTTGATGTGGAGTTTCAACTTCCATTCCACCAAACTGACATTGACGGATCATAGTAATGACTTGAGGGAAAAATCCATAGTCATGCTCATCCGGATCTCCAAGATTCACACCTAAATGGCGTGGTTGCTGAATCGGATCCATACGTTTCCCTAGAGTCCGTGGTTCATCCACGACATTATCAGCTCTCGCATCTCTAACATGAGCGCGAGGATCGACATAGACACGAGGATTAAATGGTGGTATTTCCTCCAACTCCAGGATGGAATCATCATCGGATGATTTAGCTCTCTTACTCCTGGTGCCTTCATCTAATTAAGATTATAAAAACTACGCCTTAATCTCATCCATTTGAATTTGTACTTGCTCCCTATCAGCACGAGCTACAGCTTGTTCTTCAATACTTCTTCTTTCACTTGTATTAAGAAGAGATCGAGTTTCATCCAACTCCTCTTGAAGACTCTTTTCATTGTGTTCCGATATCTTTTTCTCTCTTAACCTTTTCTTGAGAGTTTCTCCGGTTTAGGATCAAAAGGAACCAGGTCTTTCGCAGTTCGAGACCTTCGCATATACCTAAAGAGAAATCTGCAAAATTAATAAGGTAGATAAATCAAATAACAAGAGCAAAAGCTCACAAGCCCGACAACCGAAAACCGAATTTGGCATAAACCAAATCCCCGGCAACGGCGCCAAAAACTTGTTCGCACAAAAGTATGCGTCAGAAAGTCTTAAATTTATAAAAACTGAAATCAAGCAAAGCGAACCCGCAGTGTACGGATCGGTATAGTAAAGCAAGAATTCTAGAGTATCGAACTCAAGGATTTGGGGGATCAAATTCAGTTTATAAAATCGTCAGGCAAGATAAAAAGCTTTTGTAAAGATAATCGGGAAAACAACGATTGTAAAGATTCAAGTATCCAATTATGGCAATCAATTCAAGATGTTATAAAGGTATACAGACAGAGTTCGGATTGCAAAGGTATAGATCTAAGATAAGGAACTATACGGTAAAGTTCCAAAACCCATAAGTCTCACCCAAAGGCTCTCTCAATAAAGGATGTTGAGTCTCGTTATAAATAGGATCAAGGGATAAGATTAAACTCTCAAATACCCATGCCCAAACCCAAGGGAATCAAAGAAAATCCAAAACGATTAAGGTTGTGACACTCGAAACCAAAGTAGAGGATGTTGAGTCTCACTACTACCTAGAAAAGGTAAGCCAAGGCTAGGTTAAGGCAAATCTTTAACTTTGGATCAAAGCAAAAGCAAAGAACGTACGACAGAGGAAAATCACGGTTAGATCTTGTAGACCCACGGCCGTGGAACTCAAAAAACAGGCCGTGGAAAGCCTCGACAACGAGGTTTCTCGTAACTCTCAGGGTCCAATCTATTTTGGTTCAATTTATCATCATCAATGCCACAACTATCAACCCTTCACCTTAGAATCGCTTAAGGGTTTTAGCCAA
Source organism: Fagopyrum homotropicum (assembly GCA_033239125.1). Taxonomy (NCBI): domain Eukaryota; kingdom Viridiplantae; phylum Streptophyta; class Magnoliopsida; order Caryophyllales; family Polygonaceae; genus Fagopyrum; species Fagopyrum homotropicum. The sequence continues at coordinate 97,717,333 of BSWB01000006.1, forward strand.
CAATCATAATAATGTAATCCAAAATCAAATATAAAAGAGAGAAAAGATAGAACCTTGAAATCTCAATAACAAACACAAAACCAATGTCAATAAAACACAAAATCCGTAACTTGTGTTCAATGAATGTAGAATAGAGTAAGAATCTCTCACAAATCTTAAAGAACAAAGAAGAACGGGATGTCAATCCGCCTTCAAAGTTAAATCCTAAGATCTTTTCCGAGTACGCAATCTCCAAGTGCATACTTCTCCAAATCTTCCCTTCACACAATGAAATCTTCTCGCAATAGGATCCTTCAAAGGTATGTAGCAAAAAGCCCTAGCCAACCGTCCATTTTCTCTCTTCCTTCATCCTTCTTATAGGAGGAAAATAGGGTTACAAAAGCCCATAACCGTTGTTGATGTGGCAAATATGACAGGTGGCAGCCGTTAGAAGAATCACGCCCAAGTGCATAATTCCACGCCCGCGGAACCACCGTAGAATGACTTCTTTGCTCTCGACATACTTTTCCACTGCCATAATTAATTTAATTCCCAAAACCACGGCCGTGGTTCCTTTGTGTTTGGTCGTGGAATGTCCAAATTCTTTGTAAAAGCCTTTGTTTTGTAAAGCTTTCTACTCATGCTCCTTCCTTAGCTACTCCAATGCATCCTCTTGATGCCTAGCATGATCAAATACTCCTACATACTCCATTTATGCTCCAATACAAGCCTTTATTAACCTAAAATCATAAAAAATCTTGTGTAGATCTCTATACCAACATAATAGGTGAATGTGCTCAGTATTGCTTCAAACTCATATCCATATACACAAAAGAAGGTGAAAAAGAACCAAAACATGTGCCTAAAATATCTTCATATTTCATGCTATCATTTGATTATAAGAAAATTCAACATGTGGTAACACATCTTCCCAAGCATTCAAATTATCCATAAAAGGTGGTGTTAAATTGAGATGAAATAGCCGTTGTAATATCGTCTATCTTCTTCATGTACTTCTTCTCTTTGACGCACATTGGGAATCTTCTTCTTCGTGATCTTCTCTTGCTATTGAAAGTGTTGTTGAAGATCTTCTCATGGATAGACGATTGAAGATATCCCTTAGATCCAAGATCTTCTTTGCCTGAAATTTTCTTATAAGATCTTGTTTGTTGTTTGTCGAGATCTTCTCTTGAAGATTTTCCTGTTGTTTGATTGAGATCTTCTCATTAAATCTTGTTTGAAGATCTTCTTGTCATCCTTGGTAGATTTGGTTGTTAGGATTTGAATCTTGCTTCTAAAAATCCCTCATCCGAATTATCCCTTGTATCGCTTTTCAAGGACTCGGCTTTGATCCCTTGAATTGCTTCCCAAGGCTTGCACACATTTAACAAACGCAAAACCAAACCATGCAATCTAGAAATATAATCGATATTTGTTAATGTATAAGCACACATAATGTTAAGTCTTCTATCATCACATATGCAAATATATAATCAAGGTGGAGTTATTAATCTCCCCCTTGATGGATGACAAAACAAATATCGTACCCGCATTTAATGTTAGCAATGCATGTGCAATAAAATCGAAAAAATTAAAATGCAGATTGTAGAGAACGCAGATATATCGGATCACGCATATATTTTATCCCCCTTTGTCTTTCAACAAGGGAGAAAAATAGTTAAAGCACGGGAGTTTAAAGTTATTACAGACCCACAAAAAGTATTTCCAAGCAAAACCGTTTAAAAACGCAAGCCCCACAACAAAATTCAAGGTCTTGAAATCCATGTTAAGGCCTTGACAACCATTTCAAGGCTTGAAGCTTATTCCTGATGATCCTAATAATATTGTCTCCGCCACCTGGATTGAGCATTTTTGTTACTCATGTCGTGGATTTCAGCCTCTAATCTGTGTTTCTTTTCTTCAACACGGTGCTCCTTGACCACACCATATTCCTCTGTCGTAAGAATGGTTGGCTCAACATGTGTGGGAGAAAGAATGAATTTGTTTTGTACTTTGCGCTTGCACTTCATAAGAACATTTTCCACTCTTTCCTCGGTGTGATGGGAGGCATCTTTAATCAGAGGCAACATTTTACCAATGGTGGAGAGGGTGAGAACATTCATGAGATACATTTGATTGATTTTTGCATGCATAAGATACATGACCTCATGATGAGCATCCATTCTCCGCATTGTGTCAAGCTGGAAGTCAGACAATTCCTGATTGAGAGAACCTAATTCCATCTCAAATCCATCTAGTTTGGTGTCCGAGACAGAGGAAGTTGTGGAGGAGGGGGTCAGTGCAACAACCTTTCCTTTCAAAGTCCAAACTCTAGAAAGAGTTTTCTTTACCCCTAGTCGTTCCAAGCACTACTCATCAATCTTTCCAGTTGACAATTGTTGATTCTCAGTGAATGTTCCAATTGAAAAGTGAGCAAAGATCTTAGGGAGAAGGTTCCCGTAGGGTAAATGAATAGCTTGGCTAGAGTTTATGGTGTGGACCATGTGATTCAGGATCATGTAAGGAAAATCTACATCCAATCTAGTCATAATCAGATAAATCAGTTCCAGAGACTAATCTTTCAACAGTTCTCTCGAGTTTGCACGAGGAATAACACATCTAACTAGAATAGTAAAAATGATTTTGGCATCTAGGGTTAGGGAAGTGTGGGTGAGTTGACGGGATGTTAGGTTAGGAACCATAAATTGTTTCTTGGCAAGTCGAATAAGGGAAAGATTTGTAGGAAGCCTAAAATCTCACACAAAAAAGTGGAAGTGAGAGAGATTTGAGTACCTTTAACAGTCGTCTCAAGGGTGAGAATTCCCTTTTCCCTTTTTGCGACAAGATTGACATAGAATAGCCTCGTGAGTCCTGAGAATGCAGATTCTCCTAGGTTTAACACCTTCGAGATGGAGTAGTTTTAAGCATTGAGACACAGGGAAGCTTAAGCGTTTCCAAAAATTTCATGTCCACCATATCACACATGCAGAGGGGACGATTATGAAATCCATCAAGCCATGTTCCAGTGGCTTTGAAGTTGATGAACCAAGAAGTTGGGAGGCCAGTGTGTGGTGAAATCTCAACATCTTCGGGAAATTGTTCATCGTCTACAGGTGAGGAGATTTGAGTAGAGTCCTTTTTGAAGGTCGAGGCTAGATGGTATACAGTTTTCTTTGAGTTTCTTCTTGGAGCCATGTGTAACACCCCAAATCCTAGAGGACTCGGAATGCTACGAGCTGGGACCTCACAATGGGTCCTGGCCCTTAGCCTGGCAACAACTTCATCGGACCTTACAACACGACACAAATAAAAAGGCAAAATACATAGTTTTATAATATGAGCGGAAGAAAAAGGTACAAATCTGAAAACAATCCAGCCATGTCTCAAAACCAAAGAACAACATAAGTCTCAACATTCATGAAATATAAAGATAACAGCCCCGTCCTATAATGCACAAAGCCCCGGCTGCCCACTACCGCCGGATCACTCGATCGCCTCTCTAACCTGCAAGGTATCTACAAGCGGTATAATACCGTTAGCTGACAATCTATGCATAAGTATAAAGGTAAAAGCACAAACACACAACATACACAATCAACATGTAACACTCAATCCTTTTGTTATCTTTAATTAGGTGATATGTCATTACTAATGATACTTATCTTGTGACACGAGGGATTCCCAAACCTCGCCCCTGATCCCGTTTACCAACAAGGAATGGTGCTAATGCATCTGACCATCTACCTGCCTGGGCTGGTAGAGGGAACCTCCTAGACTCTCGCAAGAGCTAGGCAGTTGATGTCACGACCCGTTATCATACACTTGGGTCCATTACGTAATATAATAAAGTCGGCCTAATCCGGTTTCGTTGTTATCCTAGCTAGCAAATACCACTCATACACAATACACTCATACAAGAAGCCAGCTAAGTAAGTCCGTAGACTTACCAGTCTCCGAAGCGCACAAGATCACCTCACTCGAAAGTTCCCTCGGGAATATGTACAACGCTTGTTCAAGACAAGGCACACAATCAAACCACACTCTAGTGCACTAGAAATCTTTAGACTTCTAGGCTCAACTCCTCAACCACCTAGTCCAAGAAGACTACACTCTCAGTCTATGACCTATCCAACCATCAACATAACGATATACACAAAGGTTACTTCCACAACGCTCGAACGAACCCTCAACAACATACCACTACAAGATTCACATAACTCACACTAGATCTCTAAGGTCCAACCACTCTAAAGAATTCCAGTTCAACTACCCTAGGCCAGCCTATCATGCTTATAAAGTATATCGAGTCTAAGGAAAGAAAGAAGGAAGTGGAAGAACGAGATTCGGGACTCACTGGAGCAAAACCGCCCTGCGCCTATCTGGGTCCGCCCATGCATCGATCTGGGTCCACCCCTGTGCCTGACAGAAGCCGCCCCTGCGCCTATGTGAATCCGCCCCTGCGCCTGTCTGTGTAGAAAGTCCGTCGGCTGAGTTCTTCGATTGTGCAGCCGGTCCTTTAGGGTCTCCTTTGGTGCTATGAACGTCTTCTACTTCTCTCACTTGGTCTTAGCTACTCTCCAAGGTCTAGCTTCGTCATCGAACCAATAAAACAACGATAGATCGTTGAGCAAGGATTCAAGAGTGTCTTCCATTCAAGCCATGGAAGGGAAAGGAAGAAAGAAGAAGGAGAAGAAAGAAAGAAGAAGAATGGAAGGAACCTTACCCACGACCCGTCACTGTAGTCCCGGCCTCACAAATGGTGGATCCAAGCTGGAGCAGTCCAAGGGAAGAATGGAGGAGAAGGATGTAAGAGGAAGGTGCAAGAGGAGTAAGTGGGTAGGAGGAAGAAAGTAACGTGAGTAGAAAATGAGAGGAGGAAAAGAGTTGGTTGCATAAAAGAGGAAGGATACCAAAGGTCTCCAGCCCATAACTCCTCATGGAATTTAAGAGGGGAGTTAAAAACGATCGGAATGTGAACGGTTACCCAAAACGCTGCTACTCCGCCCACGCGTGCCACCGCCCCAGCGGAAACCTAGCCGCACCTGCGGCTTAGTCGACTACGTCGGCAAAGCCGCAAGGGCGTGAGCCCTTGCCCTTGCGCCCGGCTTCTACCCTCATCTAACTCTATCCAAGCGTAATGAAAAATCCGGTCGTTACATCAGATCCCCCTCAAAATAAGTTTCGTCCCGAAACTTAGGGTTACTAACCGCGGTCATAAGATATAAGCAAGCCCTATGACTAACAAACTACCACATCAAGGCCACCTAAGGGTCACACACAAGCACACTAGATATATCACACATACAACACTACAAGCAACCAAAACAAGAGGGTAGACTACCTGACAGTCCTATAGACGTCTCTAGACCCGCATAAAACTCCGGGTAGTTCTGTCGGATACTATCCTCCGTCTCCCAAGTGGCCTCGTCAATCCCCCGTCTCGACCACTGCACTCTCATCACGGGTATTACCTTCGATCGAAGGTGTCTCGTACCTCTCTCCAAAATTGCTATCGGGTGCTCTGGAAATGTATGATCCGGCTCGACCACCAGGTCGTCATGACTCACTCTGTGTCTCGGGTCATGCACATACTCTCGCAGCTGCGACACGTGAAATACTAGGTGAACTCCCTCCAATCGGGGTGGCAATTCCAATGTGTACGCAACCTCTCCTATCCGCTCAAGGATCTCAAAGGGCCCGAAATATCGGGGACTCAACTTTCCCTTAATGCCGAAACGTCTAACACCCCTCGTTGGCGACACTCTTAACCATACCTGGGCTCCAACCCTGAACTCCAGAGGCCTGCTTCTCTTATTAGCATAAGATCTCTGACGGCTCTGTGCGGCCAACATCCGCTCTCGGATCAAAGCTACTCGAGTCATATCATCCTGCACCTGCTCGGGTGCCACACCACTCATCCTCCCAGGCTCATCCCAACACAAGGGTGTACGGCACTTCCATCCATATAGTGCCTCGTAAGGAGCCATCCCAATAGTCGCATGCCAACTATTGCTATAAGAAAACTCCACCAAAGGGAGGTGGTCGGGCCACACTTGGCCCTAATCAAGCACACATGCCCTCAACATGTCCTCGACAGTCTGAATTGTCCTCTCAGACTGTCCATCCGTCTGAGGATGGTATGCCGTGGTGAACTGTAAGCTCGTACCTAAGGTGGCATGTACCTGCTGCCAGAACCTCGAGGTAAAACGCCCATCTCTATCTGAGATGATCGTCCTCGGCACCCCATGAAACCTCACAATCTGTCGGGTAAACTCCTCGGCTAAACGAGACACCGGCCACGTTTCCTTAATAGGAATAAATCGTGCCGTCTTGGTCAACCGATCCACCACAACCCATATCGCATCAAAACCTCTACTCAACCTCAAGGCGGTAACGAAGTCCATAGAAATATCCTCCCACTTCCACTGTGGAATCGGAAGTGGTTGGAGCTCTCCTCCGGGCCTATGGTGCTCGATCTTGACCTGCTGACAGGTCGCACACTGGGCTACATATCTAGCCACGTCGGGTTTGAGCCCGCCCCACCAATAAGATCGTCGTATATCCTGATACATCTTACTCGCGCCCGGGTGGACGGAATAAGGTGTAGAATGGGCCTCCTGCAGTATACGTTCCCTCAACTCTCTGTCGGAGGGTACACATATGCGCTCCTGGCGCCTCAAAATCCCGTCTGCACCCACCATAAAGTGTGGTGCCTCCCCTTTGGACATCCTATCCCAGATCCTCGCCAGTGCGGGACAACCCTCTTGTTTCTGTTGGATCTCTTCCGTCAGATCCGGTGGAACCTCTAATGCAAATAAATTACCGTCAGTATCCGGAAACCGGATGTCTACCTCCAACCAAATCAAATCTCTCTGCAGCTGGGTCTGAACGGTCAATTAGCTATCGCAGCCTTGCGGGGTGTCCTCCTACTCAGGGCATCGGCGACCACATTCGCCTTCCCTGGATGATAAAGGATCTCTAAGTCAAAATCCTTAATCAGCTCTAACCATCTCCTCTAGCGGTTATTCAACTCCCGCTGAGTGAATATGTACTTCAGACTCTTGTGGTCTGTGAAGATCTGACAAGTGGCCCTGTAGAGGTAATGACGCCAGATCTTCAATGCATGAATGACTGCAGCTAGCTCAAGGTCGTGAGTAAGGTAATTCTCCTCATACGTCTTCAGCTGTCGAGACGCGTAAGCAATGACCCTACCCCTCTACATCAGGACATATCCCAAACCTAGCTTGGATGCATCACTGTAAATGACGAAGTCCTCAACGCCCTCTAGCTGTGCTAACACGGGAGCGGAAGTCAATCTCCCCTTCAGCTCTTCAAAACTCCACTGACAAGGCTCGGACCATGTAAATCTGATGGACTTCCTTAACAAGGAAGTGAGTGGCCTGGTAATCACAGAAAAACCCTTCACGAACCTGCGGTAGTATCCGGCCAGTCCTAGAAAACTGCGTACCTCCTTGACCGTCTTAGGAAGCGGCCATGATGCCACTGACTCTATCTTCGCCGGGTCTACCTTGACACCCTCGGCGGAGACAATGTGGCCAAGGAAGGCAACCTCTGGCATCCAAAACTCACACTTAGAGAGCTTAGCATAAAGCTCCATATCCTGTAAAACCCGCAACACCGTCCTCAGGTGTCCGGCGTACTCCTCCCTACTCCGGGAGTATACCAAGATGTCGTCGATGAAAACTACCACAAACTGGTCTAAGAAGTCGATGAAGATGTCATTCATCAACTCCATGAAGACAGCAAGAGCATTGGTGAGCTCGAAAGGAATCACCACGAACTCATAATGACCGTATCTGGTCCGAAACGCCATCTTCGGTACGTCCTCCTCCCGTACTATCAGCTGATGGTATCCTAACCTCAAGTCAATGCGAGAAAGCACCGTAGCTCCTTGTAACTGATCCAGCAAATCATCAATACGCGGTAACGGGTACTTGTTCTTGACGGTGACTTTGTTCAACTCTCGATAGTCGATACAAAGCCTCATAGATCCGTTCTTCTTCCTGACGAAGAGGACAGGTGCACCCCAGGGAGATACACTGAGTCGGATGAATCCTCTCTCTGCCAAATCCTCGAGTTGCTTCTTGAGCTCAAGCATCTCGACTGGTGCCATGCGGTATGGAGCCTTGGAGATCGGCCTCGTGCCGGGCTCCAACTCAATCCCAAAATCTACGCTCCTCTGCGGTGGTAAGTCAGGTGGCTCGCCAAAGACGTCCTCGAACTCACAAGCTACCGGGGTCTCTGCTAAAGATGATCTCGTCTCCTCCTTCATGGCGTAACACCAGAAGGCCTCGCACCCTTGACTTATGAGCTTTGTGGCTCGGACTACACTAATGACTGTCCCAATCTTTCCGAGGTCCCACCCTCGAAAGACCTCCTGCTTCCCAGACTCCGTGGTGAATGTCACTGTCCTCTTACTGACGTCCAAAATAGCTCTATGGTGGTCCATCCAGTCCATCCTGAGTATGACTTCTTCATGCACTAAGCGCATGACATGGAAATCGGCTAACCAGTCACGATCTCCCAAGCGGATGGGACAACTGTGAATCTCTTGAGTACCGCGAACCTTACTCCCATCGGGTAACCTTATAAGGAAAGGTCCCCCCTCTTCTCTTGCTATTGAAAGTGTTATTGAAGATCTTCTCATGGATAGACGATTGAAGATATCCCTTAGATCCAAGATCTTCTTTGCCTGAAATTTTCTTATAAGATCTTGTTTGTTGTTTGTCGAGATCTTCTCTTGAAGATTTTCCTGTTGTTTGATTGAGATCTTCTCATTAAATCTTGTTTGAAGATCTTCTTGTCATCCTTGGTAGATTTGGTTGTTAGGATTTGAATCTTGCTTCTAAAAATCCCTCATCCGAATTATCCCTTGTATCTCTTTTCAAGGACTCGGCTTTGATCCCTTGAATTGCTTCCCAAGGCTTGCACACATTTAACAAACGCAAAACCAAACCATGCAATCTAGAAATATAATCGATATTTGTTAATGTATAAGCACACATAATGTTAAGTCTTCTATCATCACATATGCAAATATATAATCAAGGTGGAGTTATTAATCTCCCCCTTGATGGATGACAAAACAAATATCGTACCCGCATTTAATGTTAGCAATGCATGTGCAATAAAATCGAAAAAATTAAAATGCAGATTGTAGAGAACGCAGATATATCGGATCACGCATATATTTTATCCCCCTTTGTCTTTCAACAAGGGAGAAAAATAGTTAAAGCACGGGAGTTTAAAGTTATTACAGACCCACAAAAAGTATTTCCAAGCAAAACCGTTTAAAAACGCAAGCCCCACAACAAAATTCAAGGTCTTGAAATCCATGTTAAGGCCTTGACAACCATTTCAAGGCTTGAAGCTTATTCCTGATGATCCTAATAATATTGTCTCCGCCACCTGGATTGAGCATTTTTGTTACTCATGTCGTGGATTTCAGCCTCTAATCTGTGTTTCTTTTCTTCAACACGGTGCTCCTTGACCACACCATATTCCTCTGTCGTAAGAATGGTTGGCTCAACATGTGTGGGAGAAAGAATGAATTTGTTTTGTACTTTGCGCTTGCACTTCATAAGAACATTTTCCACTCTTTCCTCGGTGTGATGGGAGGCATCTTTAATCAGAGGCAACATTTTACCAATGGTGGAGAGGGTGAGAACATTCATGAGATACATTTGATTGATTTTTGCATGCATAAGATACATGACCTCATGATGAGCATCCATTCTCCGCATTGTGTCAAGCTGGAAGTCAGACAATTCCTGATTGAGAGAACCTAATTCCATCTCAAATCCATCTAGTTTGGTGTCCGAGACAGAGGAAGTTGTGGAGGAGGGGGTCAGTGCAACAACCTTTCCTTTCAAAGTCCAAACTCTAGAAAGAGTTTTCTTTACCCCTAGTCGTTCCAAGCACTACTCATCAATCTTTCCAGTTGACAATTGTTGATTCTCAGTGAATGTTCCAATTGAAAAGTGAGCAAAGATCTTAGGGAGAAGGTTCCCGTAGGGTAAATGAATAGCTTGGCTAGAGTTTATGGTGTGGACCATGTGATTCAGGATCATGTAAGGAAAATCTACATCCAATCTAGTCATAATCAGATAAATCAGTTCCAGAGACTGATCTTTCAACAGTTCTCTCGAGTTTGCACGAGGAATAACACATCTAACTAGAATAGTAAAAATGATTTTGGCATCTAGGGTTAGGGAAGTGTGGGTGAGTTGACGGGATGTTAGGTTAGGAACCATAAATTGTTTCTTGGCAAGTCGAATAAGGGAAAGATTTGTAGGAAGCCTAAAATCTCACACAAAAAAGTGGAAGTGAGAGAGATTTGAGTACCTTTAACAGTCGTCTCAAGGGTGAGAATTCCCTTTTCCCTTTTTGCGACAAGATTGACATAGAATAGCCTCGTGAGTCCTGAGAATGCAGATTCTCCTAGGTTTAACACCTTCGAGATGGAGTAGTTTTAAGCATTGAGACACAGGGAAGCTTAAGCGTTTCCAAAAATTTCATGTCCACCATATCACACATGCAGAGGGGACGATTATGAAATCCATCAAGCCATGTTCCAGTGGCTTTGAAGTTGATGAACCAAGAAGTTGGGAGGCCAGTGTGTGGTGAAATCTCAACATCTTCGGGAAATTGTTCATCGTCTACAGGTGAGGAGATTTGAGTAGAGTCCTTTTTGAAGGTCGAGGCTAGATGGTATACAGTTTTCTTTGAGTTTCTTCTTGGAGCCATGTGTAACACCCCAAATCCTAGAGGACTCGGAATGCTACGAGCTGGGACCTCACAATGGGTCCTGGCCCTTAGCCTGGCAACAACTTCATCGGACCTTACAACACGACACAAATAAAAAGGCAAAATACATAGTTTTATAATATGAGCGGAAGAAAAAGGTACAAATCTGAAAACAATCCAGCCATGTCTCAAAACCAAAGAACAACATAAGTCTCAACATTCATGAAATATAAAGATAACAGCCCCGTCCTATAATGCACAGAGCCCCGGCTGCCCACTACCGCCGGATCACTCGATCGCCTCTCTAACCTGCAAGGTATCTACAAGCGGTATAATACCGTTAGCTGACAATCTATGCATAAGTATAAAGGTAAAAGCACAAACACACAACATACACAATCAACATGTAACACTCAATCCTTTTGTTATCTTTAATTAGGTGATATGTCATTACTAATGATACTTATCTTGTGACACGAGGGATTCCCAAACCTCGCCCCTGATCCCGTTTACCAACAAGGAATGGTGCTAATGCATCTGACCATCTACCTGCCTGGGCTGGTAGAGGGAACCTCCTAGACTCTCGCAAGAGCTAGGCAGTTGATGTCACGACCCGTTATCATACACTTGGGTCCATTACGTAATATAATAAAGTCGGCCTAATCCGGTTTCGTTGTTATCCTAGCTAGCAAATACCACTCATACACAATACACTCATACAAGAAGCCAGCTAAGTAAGTCCGTAGACTTACCAGTCTCCGAAGCGCACAAGATCACCTCACTCGAAAGTTCCCTCGGGAATATGTACAACGCTTGTTCAAGACAAGGCACACAATCAAACCACACTCTAGTGCACTAGAAATCTTTAGACTTCTAGGCTCAACTCCTCAACCACCTAGTCCAAGAAGACTACACTCTCAGTCTATGACCTATCCAACCATCAACATAACGATATACACAAAGGTTACTTCCACAACGCTCGAACGAACCCTCAACAACATACCACTACAAGATTCACATAACTCACACTAGATCTCTAAGGTCCAACCACTCTAAAGAATTCCAGTTCAACTACCCTAGGCCAGCCTATCATGCTTATAAAGTATATCGAGTCTAAGGAAAGAAAGAAGGAAGTGGAAGAACGAGATTCGGGACTCACTGGAGCAAAACCGCCCTGCGCCTATCTGGGTCCGCCCATGCATCGATCTGGGTCCACCCCTGTGCCTGACAGAAGCCGCCCCTGCGCCTATGTGAATCCGCCCCTGCGCCTGTCTGTGTAGAAAGTCCGTCGGCTGAGTTCTTCGATTGTGCAGCCGGTCCTTTAGGGTCTCCTTTGGTGCTATGAACGTCTTCTACTTCTCTCACTTGGTCTTAGCTACTCTCCAAGGTCTAGCTTCGTCATCGAACCAATAAAACAACGATAGATCGTTGAGCAAGGATTCAAGAGTGTCTTCCATTCAAGCCATGGAAGGGAAAGGAAGAAAGAAGAAGGAGAAGAAAGAAAGAAGAAGAATGGAAGGAACCTTACCCACGACCCGTCACTGTAGTCCCGGCCTCACAAATGGTGGATCCAAGCTGGAGCAGTCCAAGGGAAGAATGGAGGAGAAGGATGTAAGAGGAAGGTGCAAGAGGAGTAAGTGGGTAGGAGGAAGAAAGTAACGTGAGTAGAAAATGAGAGGAGGAAAAGAGTTGGTTGCATAAAAGAGGAAGGATACCAAAGGTCTCCAGCCCATAACTCCTCATGGAATTTAAGAGGGGAGTTAAAAACGATCGGAATGTGAACGGTTACCCAAAACGCTGCTACTCCGCCCACGCGTGCCACCGCCCCAGCGGAAACCTAGCCGCACCTGCGGCTTAGTCGACTACGTCGGCAAAGCCGCAAGGGCGTGAGCCCTTGCCCTTGCGCCCGGCTTCTACCCTCATCTAACTCTATCCAAGCGTAATGAAAAATCCGGTCGTTACATCAGATCCCCCTCAAAATAAGTTTCGTCCCGAAACTTAGGGTTACTAACCGCGGTCATAAGATATAAGCAAGCCCTATGACTAACAAACTACCACATCAAGGCCACCTAAGGGTCACACACAAGCACACTAGATATATCACACATACAACACTACAAGCAACCAAAACAAGAGGGTAGACTACCTGACAGTCCTATAGACGTCTCTAGACCCGCATAAAACTCCGGGTAGTTCTGTCGGATACTATCCTCCGTCTCCCAAGTGGCCTCGTCAATCCCCCGTCTCGACCACTGCACTCTCATCACGGGTATTACCTTCGATCGAAGGTGTCTCGTACCTCTCTCCAAAATTGCTATCGGGTGCTCTGGAAATGTATGATCCGGCTCGACCACCAGGTCGTCATGACTCACTCTGTGTCTCGGGTCATGCACATACTCTCGCAGCTGCGACACGTGAAATACTAGGTGAACTCCCTCCAATCGGGGTGGCAATTCCAATGTGTACGCAACCTCTCCTATCCGCTCAAGGATCTCAAAGGGCCCGAAATATCGGGGACTCAACTTTCCCTTAATGCCGAAACGTCTAACACCCCTCGTTGGCGACACTCTTAACCATACCTGGGCTCCAACCCTGAACTCCAGAGGCCTGCTTCTCTTATTAGCATAAGATCTCTGACGGCTCTGTGCGGCCAACATCCGCTCTCGGATCAAAGCTACTCGAGTCATATCATCCTGCACCTGCTCGGGTGCCACACCACTCATCCTCCCAGGCTCATCCCAACACAAGGGTGTACGGCACTTCCATCCATATAGTGCCTCGTAAGGAGCCATCCCAATAGTCGCATGCCAACTATTGCTATAAGAAAACTCCACCAAAGGGAGGTGGTCGGGCCACACTTGGCCCTAATCAAGCACACATGCCCTCAACATGTCCTCGACAGTCTGAATTGTCCTCTCAGACTGTCCATCCGTCTGAGGATGGTATGCCGTGGTGAACTGTAAGCTCGTACCTAAGGTGGCATGTACCTGCTGCCAGAACCTCGAGGTAAAACGCCCATCTCTATCTGAGATGATCGTCCTCGGCACCCCATGAAACCTCACAATCTGTCGGGTAAACTCCTCGGCTAAACGAGACACCGGCCACGTTTCCTTAATAGGAATAAATCGTGCCGTCTTGGTCAACCGATCCACCACAACCCATATCGCATCAAAACCTCTACTCAACCTCAAGGCGGTAACGAAGTCCATAGAAATATCCTCCCACTTCCACTGTGGAATCGGAAGTGGTTGGAGCTCTCCTCCGGGCCTATGGTGCTCGATCTTGACCTGCTGACAGGTCGCACACTGGGCTACATATCTAGCCACGTCGGGTTTGAGCCCGCCCCACCAATAAGATCGTCGTATATCCTGATACATCTTACTCGCGCCCGGGTGGACGGAATAAGGTGTAGAATGGGCCTCCTGCAGTATACGTTCCCTCAACTCTCTGTCGGAGGGTACACATATGCGCTCCTGGCGCCTCAAAATCCCGTCTGCACCCACCATAAAGTGTGGTGCCTCCCCTTTGGACATCCTATCCCAGATCCTCGCCAGTGCGGGACAACCCTCTTGTTTCTGTTGGATCTCTTCCGTCAGATCCGGTGGAACCTCTAATGCAAATAAATTACCGTCAGTATCCGGAAACCGGATGTCTACCTCCAACCAAATCAAATCTCTCTGCAGCTGGGTCTGAACGGTCAATTAGCTATCGCAGCCTTGCGGGGTGTCCTCCTACTCAGGGCATCGGCGACCACATTCGCCTTCCCTGGATGATAAAGGATCTCTAAGTCAAAATCCTTAATCAGCTCTAACCATCTCCTCTAGCGGTTATTCAACTCCCGCTGAGTGAATATGTACTTCAGACTCTTGTGGTCTGTGAAGATCTGACAAGTGGCCCTGTAGAGGTAATGACGCCAGATCTTCAATGCATGAATGACTGCAGCTAGCTCAAGGTCGTGAGTAAGGTAATTCTCCTCATACGTCTTCAGCTGTCGAGACGCGTAAGCAATGACCCTACCCCTCTACATCAGGACATATCCCAAACCTAGCTTGGATGCATCACTGTAAATGACGAAGTCCTCAACGCCCTCTAGCTGTGCTAACACGGGAGCGGAAGTCAATCTCCCCTTCAGCTCTTCAAAACTCCACTGACAAGGCTCGGACCATGTAAATCTGATGGACTTCCTTAACAAGGAAGTGAGTGGCCTGGTAATCACAGAAAAACCCTTCACGAACCTGCGGTAGTATCCGGCCAGTCCTAGAAAACTGCGTACCTCCTTGACCGTCTTAGGAAGCGGCCATGATGCCACTGACTCTATCTTCGCCGGGTCTACCTTGACACCCTCGGCGGAGACAATGTGGCCAAGGAAGGCAACCTCTGGCATCCAAAACTCACACTTAGAGAGCTTAGCATAAAGCTCCATATCCTGTAAAACCCGCAACACCGTCCTCAGGTGTCCGGCGTACTCCTCCCTACTCCGGGAGTATACCAAGATGTCGTCGATGAAAACTACCACAAACTGGTCTAAGAAGTCGATGAAGATGTCATTCATCAACTCCATGAAGACAGCAAGAGCATTGGTGAGCTCGAAAGGAATCACCACGAACTCATAATGACCGTATCTGGTCCGAAACGCCATCTTCGGTACGTCCTCCTCCCGTACTATCAGCTGATGGTATCCTAACCTCAAGTCAATGCGAGAAAGCACCGTAGCTCCTTGTAACTGATCCAGCAAATCATCAATACGCGGTAACGGGTACTTGTTCTTGACGGTGACTTTGTTCAACTCTCGATAGTCGATACAAAGCCTCATAGATCCGTTCTTCTTCCTGACGAAGAGGACAGGTGCACCCCAGGGAGATACACTGAGTCGGATGAATCCTCTCTCTGCCAAATCCTCGAGTTGCTTCTTGAGCTCAAGCATCTCGACTGGTGCCATGCGGTATGGAGCCTTGGAGATCGGCCTCGTGCCGGGCTCCAACTCAATCCCAAAATCTACGCTCCTCTGCGGTGGTAAGTCAGGTGGCTCGCCAAAGACGTCCTCGAACTCACAAGCTACCGGGGTCTCTGCTAAAGATGATCTCGTCTCCTCCTTCATGGCGTAACACCAGAAGGCCTCGCACCCTTGACTTATGAGCTTTGTGGCTCGGACTACACTAATGACTGTCCCAATCTTTCCGAGGTCCCACCCTCGAAAGACCTCCTGCTTCCCAGACTCCGTGGTGAATGTCACTGTCCTCTTACTGACGTCCAAAATAGCTCTATGGTGGTCCATCCAGTCCATCCTGAGTATGACTTCTTCATGCACTAAGCGCATGACATGGAAATCGGCTAACCAGTCACGATCTCCCAAGCGGATGGGACAACTGTGAATCTCTTGAGTACCGCGAACCTTACTCCCATCGGGTAACCTTATAAGGAAAGGTCCCCCCTCTACTGTATCTAAGGTCAACCTATCTATGCAATCATCAGATATAAAAGAGTGAGTCGCACCCGTATCAAAAAGTACTCGGACTGGAAAGCCATGAATCGTAATAGTACCTATGGTTGCGGGCGTTGTTAGCTCTACGGCGCTCCTCAACTCAAAGACTCGAGCCTGAGTATCTCTGGTGTCTGAAGTGCCTCCGCCACGCCCTCTACCTCTGCCGGGAATCTGAGCCGAACCCTGTGAATATGCCTGACCAAGAGCTCGCTGTTGTTGCCTCTGTCCTCCTCCTGAGGTACCAACAGGCGAGGACCCTTGCTGTGATGTTACCTTGCCTTGTCGGCAGAAGGTAGCTCTATGGCTCAGCTGGCCGCAAGTGAAACATGTAACTGATGGTCACCTACACTCCGGCTTAATGTGTCCATACACTCCGCAGTTGTAGCACTGACGTCCCCTAGAAACCGTCAGTAATACAACCTGGTAGCTAGAGTGGCCCTGAGGCTGACCACGTCCATGACCTGAACCTCTTGCTCCTGTGCTGGTTGGTCCGGTCCTCTATCTCTTGTCTGACCCTCCAAACTGCATAGCTCTCTTAGGACCCAGTCGGTCCCTCTCAAACGCTGAAGCCCGATCTTGGTAATCGGCTAGGGAGTTGTAGCGAAACCCTACCAGATAGGAGCGTGTAGTTTCCCACAGTCTCTCGAATCCTACCTTCAAGAAGTCTTGCACTCGGTCTCTCCTCAGCGAAGTAGGACAAAAAGTCTCTCGCACAAGACTCGGCAAGTGCTCAAATCGGGACACTCCGCCCCGCACGGTCCTCCACCAGAACTGTGCCTGGTCTCTAAACAAGGTCTGAACCAGCTCCACCTTTCGACCCTCAAGACAGCGGATAGCCTCCAGTGCAGACTCCACATGGCTAATCCAATGCTCTACCTCAAGTCCAACATTCCCATCGAATGTAAGAACTCGTTGATGGTTGAAAGTCTTCAACCATTCGTCCGGCCTCGGTACCCTCAGCTCATCTCTCACTCAGTCATCCTCAATAACCCTCACTGGTGCATCTACCACCGGTGGAACTACCAATTGAGTCACCCTTTGAGAGACCTCAGCCGACCTAGCTGGCACCGGCGGTGCTGGAGGTGGTACTCCGTCTTTGTATGCTTCTTGCACCTGTTGGAGATTCGCTCGATACTCCGATGCTCCAATCGACACACGGCCAGAATTAGCAGGCCCCGCACTCCGTACTCCGGACCTAGCAGCGGTCTCATCCCTAACCTCGGGAACAATGCTCTCAGCTACCTCCTCAGCCGGAACGTCCGCAGCTGGCGGATCTACAACGGGAGCACGTCCCCGACCTCGGCCCCTCTGAGGCCTGCCCACATGTCCCGGTCCCGGAGCTCCAAGAGGAAGGGGAGGTCGGCCCCCTCCTCGTCCAACGTAAGTTGTCTCTCTCGTACGTGTCATCTGATAGAGATGTGATTGGTGTAAGAATACTTTAATGGCTAGTAAGGACATAACTATCTTACTACTCTAGGTCGCTTCTAAAGGTCACAATGTAACTATTAAACACAATTTATAACAAAAGTCCAATAAACTATGCCATCGAGTTCAGCGGAGGTAGTGGCGGCCCGTGCATTCTATCCAAACCCATTTATGCTCATGGTTTTGAAAAAAAATATTCATTTTAAAAAGTTCGGAACCCTTGTGGTTTCCGTTTATTTGTTTATTCGGCCTTTTGAAGATAGCGAGTGCCGTTGTTGCCAACCTAGGGCTCTGATACCATATTGTAACACCCCAAATCCTAGAGGACTCGGAATGCTACGAGTTGGGACCTCACAATGTGTCCCGACCTTAGCCTGGCAACAACTTCATCGGACCTTACAACACGGCACAAATAGAAAGGCAAAATACGTAGTTTTATAATATGAGCGGAAGAAAATGGTACAAATCTGAAAACAATCCAGCCAAGTCTCAAAACCAAAGAACAACATAAGTCTCAACATTCATGAAATATAAAGATAACAGCCCCGTCCTATAATGCACAGAGCCTCGGCTGCCCACTACCGTCGGATCACTCGATCGCCTCTTTAACCTGCAAGGTATCTACAAGCGGTATAATACCGTTAGCTGACAATCTATACATAAGTATAAAGGTAAAAGCACAAACACACAACATACACAATCAGCATGTAACACTCAATCCTTTTGTTATCTTTAATTAGGTGATATGTCATTACTAATGATACTTATCTTGTGACACGAGTGATTCCCAAACCTCGCCCCTGATCCCGTTTACCAACAAGGAATGGTGTTAATGCATCTGACTGTCTACCTGCCTGGGCTGGTACCGGGAACCTCCTAGACTCTCGCAAGAGCTAGGCAGATGATGTCACGACCCGTTATCATACACTTGGGTCCATTACGTAATATAATAAAGTCGGCCTAATCCGGTTTCGTTGTTATCCTAGCTAGCAAATACCACTCATACACAATACACTCATACAAGAAGCCAGCTAAGTAAGTCCGTAGACTTACCAGTCTCTGAAGCGCACAAGATCACCTCACTCGAAAGTTCCCTCGGGAATACGTACAACGCTTGTTCAAGACAAGGCACACAATCAAACCACACTCTAGTGAACTAGAAGTCTCTAGACTTCTAGGCTCAACTCCTCAACCACCTAGTCCAAGAAGGCTACACTCTCAGTCTATGACCTATCCAACCCTCAACATAACGATATACACAAAGGTTACTTCCACAACGCTCGAACGAACCCTCAACATCATACCACTACAAGATTCACATAACTCACACTAGACCTCTAAGGACCAACCACTCTAAAGCATTCCAGTTCAACTACCCTAGGCCAGCCTATCATGCTTCTAAGGTATATCGAGTCTAAGGAAAGAAAGAAGGAAGAGGAAGAACGAGATTCGGGACTCACTGGAGCAAAACCGCCCCTGCGCCTGCCTGAGCCGCCCCTGCGCCTATCTGGGTCCGCCCCTGCGTCGATCTGGGTCCGCTCCTGTGCCTGACAGAAGTCGCCCCTACGCCTACGTGAATCCGCCCCTGCGCCTGTCTGTGCAGAAAGTCCGTCGGCTGAGTTCTTCGATTGTGCAGCCGGTCCTTTAGGGTCTCCTTTGGTGCTATGAACGTCTTCTACTTCTCTCACTTGGTCTTAGCCTCCCTCCAAGGTCTAGCTTCGTCATCGAACCAACAAAACAACGATAGATCGTTGAGCAAGGATTCAAGAGTGTCTTCCATTCAAGTCATGGAAGGGAAAGGAAGAAAGAAGAAGGAGAAGAAAGAAAGAAGAAGAATGGAAGGAACCTAACCCACGTCCCGTCACTACAGTCCCGGCCTCACGAATGGTGGATCCAAGATGGAGCAGTCAAAGGGAAAAATGGAGGAGAAGGATGTAAGAGGAAGGTGCAAGAGGAGTAAGTGGGTAGGAGGAAGAAAGTAACGTGAGTAGAAAATGAGAGGAGGAGAAGAGTTGGCTGCATAAAAGAGGAAGGATACCAAAGGTCTCCAGCCCATAAATCCTCATGGAATTTAAGAGGGGATTTAAAAAGGATCGGAATATGAACGGTTGCCCAAAACGTTGCTACCCCGCCCACTCGTGCCACCGCCCCAGCAGAAACCTAGCCGCACCTGCGGCTTACTCGACTACGTCGCCAAAGCCACAAGGGCGTGAGCCCTTGCCCTTGCGCCCGGCTTCAACCCTCATCTAACTCTATCCAAGCGTAACGAAAAATCCGGTCGTTACACCATGGAGGAGGTTGTGAGAGAAACCAAAAGGTTTTGATAAGATGAAGAGTAGAGCATATGGGTGTTGTAAAGCGTTGAAGAAGGGAGGAAGGAAGGTGATATTTAAAGGGAGGATCTCAAATCAATTTATGGTTTAGTAAGATCTTGAGAAAATCAAGTCTTTGAAAACCGAAAATATCGTTTGCATTCTTTCCAATTAAATCTCAACCATTTTTAAAAAAAATATTTTGAAAAAGACTATTGAAATCATTTAAAAAATTCTTATTTAAAATAATATAGTGATCAAATATCTAAAAGATATTAACCAATAAACTTATCAGTGATTTTCAATGTGGCCCTTGAATTCCGTTTCAAGGCCCTTGAATTAAATTTCAAGGCCCTTGCAAATGAAAAGTGGGCTGCATATGAAGGAGAAAATAAAATTATTTACTCCCCCTACGTTAATGTTTCCATGTTCAACATACCAAGCTCCAATCTAATAAAATTGAATTGATCTTCAGGTAGAGGCTTAGTAAATATATTTGCAAGCTGCAAGTTAGTCGATATAAAAGAAATCGAAACATCACCTTTCTCAAGATGATCACGTATGAAGTGATTCCTCACATCGATATGCTTTGTTCTTGAATGTTGCAGAGGATTTTTGGTAATCGAAATAGCAATAATATTATCACATTTAATAGGTATACCATTAAGATCAAAGTCAAGATCACGAAGTTGTTGAGCTATCCATAGAATTTGTGCACAACAGGCTCCCGTAGCTATATATTCGGCTTCGACTGAGGATAGGGCAACAAATTTTACTTCTTGGAGTGTCAACTGATTAGGGATGACCCTAAGAATTGGCAACATCCAGAAGTACTCTTTATATCAACCTTATAGCCTGCAAATTCAGCATCCAAATAGCCAACGAGGTGAAACGAGCTTTGACGTGGGTACCATAACCCAAAAATGTTAGTGACATTGAGATACCGAATTATCCTTTTCATAGCTATCAAATGTGACTCTTTAGGATCAGCTTGAAATCTTGCACACATTCACACACTAAACATAATGTTAGGTTGACTAGCGGTTATATATAACAAAGAACCGATCATACCTATATACATCTTTTGTACAACACTTCTACCGTCCTTGTCTTGATCAAGTGAAAGTGTGGAACTCATAGGAGTTTTTGCTACCTTGGATTGATCCCTTTTATACTTCTTAAGCAAGTCCTTGGTATACTTGCTTTGATTGAGAAATATTTCTTTCTTTACTTGTGTAACTTGAAGTCCAAGAAAGAAATTCAACTCTCCCGATAAGCTCATCTCGAATTCCCTACACATAATATCTGAAAATTTCTTGCATAGAGAATCGTTAGTAGCACCAAATAATATATCATCAACATAGATTTGTACTACTAAAATATCGTCGCCTTTGGTTTTGATAAATAAAGTTTTGCCAATCAACCCTCTTTTGAAATTAATTTCAAGCAGATACTTGGATAATCTTTTATACCAAGCTCGAGGAGCTTGGTTAGACCATAAAGAGCTTTGTTTAATTTGAAAATATGATCCGGAAATTTATCATTTTCAAAACCAGGAGGTTGAGCAACGTAGACTTCTTCTTCTAAGAAGTCATTTAGAAAAGCACATTTAACATCCATTCGAAAGAGCTTCATGTTAATGAAGGATGCAAACAAGTAGCATACGTATGGCTTCTAACCTGGCTATTGGAGCAAAAGTCTCCTCATAATCAATACCTTCTTCTTGGTTATAGCTTTGTGCTACAAGTCGTGATTTGTTTCGGATAACCTTCCCACTTTCATCCAACTTGTTTCGAAATACCCATTTTGTGCCGATGACGGATTGTTGCTTAGGTCTAGATGTGAGGGTCCAAACTTTGTTTCTCTCGAACTCATTTAATTCATTTTGCATGGCCATGATCCAATCGGGCTCTTGAAGAGCTTGAACATAGTTCTTCGGCTTAATAAGAGACACAAAAGCCGAGAATGCACATAAGTTGTTACCCTAGATCGGGTTTAAACTCCTGTGTTTTGATCTGAGATCACATTCTCTTGTGGATGGTATGAAGAATGTTGAAATTTTCTCCTTTTGTAAGATGTAGCAGATCCTGAAGATTGGGGCTTGTTTGCTCGACTAGATTCAGGTACCGTTGGAGTATTGCCTTTGATTCCTATATCAAGGCCTTGAAACTGACTTCTGACATCGCAGTTTGTCGTTTCAAGGTCTTGAAGATGTGTTTCAAGGTCTTGAGATTGTTCTCCGGTATCTTGAATCTTTTCTTGCATATTTGTTTCCTTAGCTTTAGGATCTTCTTCTCCATCAAAATTGTGATCTCCATGTTAATTCAGATCCTGAAGATTGGGGCTTGTTTGCTCGACTAGATTCAGGTACCGTTGGAGTATTGCCTTTGATTCCTATATCAAGGCCTTGAAACTGACTTCTGACATCGCAGTTTGTCGTTTCAAGGTCTTGAAGATGTGTTTCAAGGTCTTGAGATTGTTCTCCGGTATCTTGAATCTTTTCTTGCATATTTGTTTCCTTAGCTTTAGGATCTTCTTCTCCATCAAAATTGTGATCTCCATGTTAATTCAGATCCTGAAGATTGGGGCTTGTTTGCTCGACTAGATTCAGGTACCGTTGGAGTATTGCCTTTGATTCCTATATCAAGGCCTTGAAACTGACTTCTGACATCGCAGTTTGTCGTTTCAAGGTCTTGAAGATGTGTTTCAAGGTCTTGAGATTGTTCTCCGGTATCTTGAATCTTTTCTTGCATATTTGTTTCCTTAGCTTTAGGATCTTCTTCTCCATCAAAATTGTGATCTCCATGTTAATTCAGATTAAGATCTACAAAATTCTCACTCAAAGTACCATCAATGCTTTCATCGAATATAACATGAATACTTTCCTCAACGATTTTGGTACGTCTATTATAAACACGATAAGTTTTGCTATTTGAAGCATATCCAATGAAGATAGCTTTGTAACTACGTGCATCAAATTTACAAAGGTTGTCTTTGCCATTGTAATGAACAAAGCAAGTACATCCAAAGGGTTTAAAATAGGAAATATTAGGTTTTATTCCCTTAAAGTGTTCATAAGGAGTCTTTTTCAAAATAAGACGAATTAAACATCTATTCAAGATGTATTTATTATGTTAACAGCTTCCTTCCAAAAACTTTTTGGCAAACTGTTTCCCAAAAGCATAGTCCTAGACATGTCCTCTAGGGTGCGGTTCTTACGTTCCACAACCCCGTTTTGTTGAGGCGTTCTAGGAGCTGAAAAGTTATGTGAAATACCATACTTTGCACAAAACAAATCAAACTTTAGTTGATCAAATACTCTACCATGATCGCTTCTTATAGAAACGATAGGTAGGTTTCTCAAAGTTTGTAACTCCTTACACAATTTTGAAAACTCAAACAAAGCTTTAGATTTTTCTCGTAAGAATGAGATCCATGTAGAATGAGAAAAATCATCCACGATGACAAGGATGTACTGTTTTTCTTTGGGACATTTGACACGCATAGGACCACATAAATCCATATTTAAAAGTTCAATGCGTCGAGAAGAACTTACAACCTTCTTTGGTTTGAATGAACCTCTTGTTTGTTTACCTTGTGTACAAGTTTTGCATAGTTCATCTACCTTGAAATTTAGGTTTGGCAAACCACGTACCAAATCCTTTGAAAGTAATTTCTTCATCGTATGCATGCTTACATGACCAAGTCGTCTATGCTAAAGCCTTGGATCGTCAGTCAAGGTAGGCCTTGAGACACGTTAGATTAGTTCCTGAAACTTGGTTAGTGCTCATTGAATAAACATTGTTGCATGTAGGAGTAGTATGCACAACATCACCCGATGTTTTATCTTGAACTTCATATTTTTTTGAATCAAAAATCACTTTATTGCCTTTATCACAAATTTGAGAGATACTAAGCAAGTTATACTTTAAACCGTCAACAAGATAGGCACCATCAATAAAGTTAGATGAATTATAACCAATTTTACCAATGCCGATGGTGTTACACTTTCCGTTATCACCAAGCGTAATGGTTCCAAATGATTGCTTCTTTAGATATGAGAACTGTGAGATTTTTCCACCCATATGTCTTGAGCAACCACTATCTAATATCCGTTTATGCTCCTTTACCTTGGTGATATCTTGCAAAACAGCAAACATCAACCTTTCCAAGGTCAACCAAATGGCATATTTTGGTCCATATTCAGTTTACTTATACATAGAGGATAAGTGTTTCTAATAATGTAAGGGTCATTTCTTCTATATGGACATGTTGATTTTACGTGACCCTTTTTGCAACAGTAGAAACATGTGGGCATATGAATACTTCCTTTAGCTTTAACAAAAGTGGTAGTCATTTTTCTAAGGAAGGTAACATGATAGTCTATACCATTTTTGTTAAGAGAAGATTGTTGCTCACCCATCATCCTTTCAAGGTTGGCTTTCGAACGAGTGAATTGAATAAGTGCAACCTTCTGTTCTTGACAATTCAAAGTTAGATCAACCTTTTCTTTTTCTAGATCGATATATTTTCAATGGAAAGAAGAGAGATTGCCCTTGAGAATCGCATTTTCTGATTTCAAGGCCTTGATATTGATATCAAGGTCTACCTTTTCAGTGTTAAGATTTTCAATCTCCAAAGACATCTCACATAATCATTTCTCTTGTTAGAGAAGCTTTTATCTCAAGGAACTTATCATTACCCTAGGTTCTTTATCACATATGATTATGTCTTTAAGGAATTGCGTGAATTCAAGTTCAGGTTGGGACATAATCGTACATACCACACCATCAACATAGTGATTTGAATCTTCTTCATGATCGGTCATTAGACACAAGTTTGCTTATTCTTTCTCGTCTTCTGATTCATTTGTAGAATTTGAATCACTCCATGAAGCTACCACATCTTTCTTCTTTCGATCGTTCTTCCTAAAGTTGTTTCACTTCTTTTGTGGACAATTTTTTATGAGATAATCTGCTTCACCACATTCAAAGCATGTTAATACCTTAGTTTTATTATTTGAGTTAACCTCGAGGTCTTGATGATCGCGGATAATCTTTATTGTTTGCGAGCTGCTTCTTCATTTGAAGAATTTTTGCAAGACCTCTTGAGATTAAGGCAAACGGATCTTCCTCATCTACATCATCACAATCTTCCTCCTCTGATGGCGTATGATCCTTCTTGGATCTTAGAGTTAAGTTCTTTGTATTGGATGGGAGCTCTCCATCTTCTTCGCCAAGAACCACTTCGTGGGTGATAAGCTTTCCAAGAAGGTCGTCAAGAGGAAGTGTTGTGAAATTTTGAGCCTCTTCGATTGTAGTCACTTTTGGTCCCCACTTGGCTTTAGGTAAGCTCCTTAGAACCTTTCTTACTTTTTCTTCATTTGTGAATACCTTTCCAAGTGAGTCAAGGTTGTTCACGATTTCAGTAAATCGTGTGAACATTTATTTGCCTAATTCGTTTGAGTTCATCTTGAATAACTCATATTGTCTGAAGAAGATGCTTATCTTTGTTTCCTTGACTTGGCTTGTTCCTTCGTATATGACAACTAGTTTGTCCCATATTTCTTTGCACTCTTGCATGATGAGACACGTATGTATTCATTTGCGTTAAATCCACAATAGAGCAAGTTCATGGCTTTGTATTTCTTTGAAACACTATCCAAGTCGGTTTGTGTGAAGTCAGCTTCCTTCTTTGTGACTTGGACTCCATCAACCGTGGTGGTTGGGATTTTAGGGCCATTTTGAATAATGTTCGATAGTTCCATGTCCTGATCAATAACAAACATTTGCATTCCAATGGCAAAGTTGTTGCCGCAGAAGAGTGGTGGTCGAGATGTGGATCTCCCTTGAGCAAATCCTCCATCACCTACAAAGTTCATGATTAGTGTCACTGATGGTTAAATCAATATACGTGAGTCTAACTCTGATATCAATTGAAGAACAGTATAGGTGAATATAAAGGATATAAATACACTAGAAGAGGGGGTTGAATAGAGTATGGGAACTTTTTGCAAAAACCTATCTCAAGGCTTTGAAACTGATTTCAAGGCCTTGATGTCAATTTGTGCTCTTTGTGATACAACTGGTTTTCAAGGGCTTTGAAAATGATTTCAAGGCCTTGACTCCGAAAACCTACAAAACAATGTTAGTCACAATTATGCAAGATATAGTGCGGAAGTAAAAGATCGACACGGTGATATGTTTACAAAGTTCAACTCTAACAGCCTACGTCTCCGTCTTAGGGT